>LPNX010652682.1:0-13294 GCA_001517045.1 Pseudotsuga menziesii
AAACTTATCCAAATTATACATGTAAAATATAAAAGCCTCTATATCAATGATAGATAATTCACAAACTAATTCAAACTACTAGATGATTCACAAACTGTTATGACTAGATCTAATTTAAACAGCTAGATGATTCACAAACAGTCCAAATAGATAGATTGGGAAACCTAACTTTTTATTGAAGACCCAATTTGAGAGTAATTCCACACGTACTAATTTATTTTTTACTAATTACTATTAAACTATCGAATTATTTTTTTTTCTATTTGTTTTCACCTTTTATGCGAATCATTTTACTTTTCACAAACTTCTTAGGATTTAGGACTTTGATCTGATAAAGTAATGAAAGTTGTACTTTCTTTCAAGGCTTTCATCAACAATGTTATTCAATAATCAATGAATATGTTTTTTTTTCAATTTTCTTATACTTTTTGTGTAACTAGTAAATGGTTAAATTTATTTATTTATTCATAAACTTTGTTTAGAACTGTGAAGTGATAGGTTAATTAATTATTTGAATATTGAATAATTATTGAGTATGATTTTTATTAATTTTTTGCATTTTTTTATTAAATGATTGAATAATAATCGTTGAAAATGATTTTTATCAATTTTTTGTATTTTTTATAATTATGTCAACTAGGCTTTTAGTTGGGATGGAGGCGTAAAAATTTTTTTTGGGTAAAAGTGTAATGTTCCAAAAAATAGAAAAAGAAAAAAAAATAGTAGGCTAGTCAAAACTACCTATGTTGGACATTATTGGACTTGCGGAATGTGTCGTACTCTATTTGTACTGTTGTTTTGTCCTAAGTTGTTCTTACGTCCTGCTTTCTCACTTTTAGATGTGATTATTTCTGTGTTTACTTATGATGTCGTAATGTTGATTAATACGATATTATTATGGTTACGCAATGCTATGTATGTTAGATACTTGATTATGTACTTTACTCATTTTTACATGTTTTTACTGTCGTATACATGATTCTGACTTAACTTTGTTAATGGATAAAAATGTGGAGTGGCGGGACTAGTTTCCCATGTAACTACTTCAGAGGTAATAGTTTCTACTTGTCCTGGCGGGCTTACTTAGTTCTGTTGAACTAATGCACTTATTCATTTTTATGTGCAGGTTCACTTAGTGTTCGAAAATTGTTTATGACAAGCTAAATGGGCAAGCCATCCTTTTGAGTTACTAGTTCACATCTTTGCAAATCTATCCTAGCGACATTATGCTGGCTATAATTGTGATTATTACGGCGTTATTATAGTGACAGGGTCCTACCGCACTTATTATCTACGACGCACAGATTCATTACTTAAGTGCTATTTATTTACTATGATGTAAATGGTTTAAAACATGTTCATATCCTAACATATTTTTATTGTATGTTTATTTTAAAGTTTGTAATACTTTTGTAAAAAAATTGGCTTTAAAAATATTCCATGGCATAATTCTTATGCCATGGTCTTAGGGCTTAAAGAATAAGGTATTCGATGCACATGGTCTTAAGCCTTAAAGGCTAAGGTATTCAATGCATGCAATAGTTTAAATCTTAAGTTGATTTGGGTGGCGAGTTTACAATATAGTCCACAGACTATACGACTATGGGTCTGGTGTGCATTAATGGGGGCCAGGGTGGCGCTTTCAATGTACCTTGGGAAGAGAGGAAACCACACCTAATGCTTGGCCCAAGTGTTAGTCTATTCATTTCGCAGCATTGCTGCTTGCTCTCTACTCTGGTTTAGTATGAAGGAAATGGTTTCGATGGCTAGCAGACATGTATGATCATGGTTTGGTTTCACAGCATTAGTTGCTTGTTTTATCTTGTTTACCATGTCATACTTCTCATCATGTCTTTCGTTATGTGCTTGCAGGTTACATAGGTGGCAAGGAAAAGCATGGTTTGTCGCTCGAGGGCAAGGCCGTAAGCAAATCCATACCCTTATGGTAAGCCTGCTGCATAAGTATTCACTTCTCACCTCTTGGGTTCGTGGTTATGACATGGTTGTTCCTCATTGATGGTTGAGTTTGCTTGAATCTGGTTCCAATAAATGCATTTGGTTTTTGGGGGTTTGACTGTAACTTAAAAAGGGCTCTGCGTTTGGAATGCTACAGGCATTGGGGTTTTATTAATTAGGATTTTCACCTTTCCTTCGGGCCTGAATCATTTAGATGTAAATGAATTTATTATTGGCACTCTGTGTATCGAAAGAGGCCTGGGTAACTCCATGAAAGGCTCTGTGCATTTTGTATCTAATGTTTTGGTTATGAAACTGGCCATGGGCAACACCATTGCTCGCAATGGTGCAAGGTCGTAAGCCAACAACTGTGTAACCTTTTTAATGGATTATAACAAATGGGTTTATGAATATATGCGACGTTTGATTTCTATGGTTGTTAAACTAGTGGACTGTATGAATTTGCCTTCATTATTTACTTTGTTGGTAAGGATGATAATGGGTGTCAGCCTTATGGCTTGGGACCATGCTGTGAATGGCATTGGCACTCACCATTGTAGTTGTGACAACGTAAATGGGTGCATACTTACAATTATAAATAGATGCGTGAATGAAACATGAGGCCGACTATGGGTGTAAACCATTCGTTGGTAAACGATGTTGTTGGTTACTTCGTGACAAGGTTTTATAGTAGCTTAATTTACTGCATGGTTAAATATGAGGTCAAGGGCCATAGGTGACTGTGTGTATAAATTGTAATGGGTCTTACGACCTCTATGTAAGGAGTCAATTATTAGACTCACAGCCTGTATGTAAATAGTGTAGCGTGGCTTGTAAATAAAACCAACCCTATGGAATTTGATCTTGGTTCATGTAAAGTGGTGGGGGTTTGTAGTTATGGATATGAATTGGCTTAATTTCCCACACGATTCGATCATGCGGCCTCTGTACAATATTCTTAGGTATTTTAAATGATTATTGTGTATTTAATAATGTTGTGGATTTATTTCATTGGACATTGTGTTTATGGTATGCGATTTCTATAATGTATTTCATAATGTTAGAGGGTTTGATTTGTTTTAATTATGTAGTGGTTTTATAATGTTGATAATGACATTATTGCTTATGATTTGTAGATATAGCTATTTTTAATGTTATAAATCGTGGACCATTTATATGGTCTCGATACTTGGACTGTTAATTGATTTGTGATATTTCTTTGGTTAATGGAAAGCGATAATGTTTAGTTTGGTAGTTAACATGAGTTTATTTATACATAACTTGAGAGGTCTTTGCTGGTTTTTATCTTAGCTTGGTTACTTTAGAAATTATGGTTACTCTTAGATAAAGAATACCGTGTTTATAATATTTTTTGAATTAGTATTTACAATTATGTTTTATACGTGATATAATATATATAAAGTATTTACTAGATTCTATTTATTATATCAGTTTATTATAATCTAGAGTTAAGATTATTTAAAGCTTGACCTGAAACTAACCTTTACTTCTAAACAAAGCGCTACTGGAAATATGTAATCTCCCATTAGGATTCCTAAAACAAATAAGATATATAGGCATTGTTTTTAGAAATAAAACCTAAGTTTTAAAAGAACAAAGTTTAAGGTGTAAACGAAACTACGGAAGTAATAAGAAAATAACCAAAACCCTTGATAAATCTTTGAAAAGAAATTAAATTACAAAAGTAAAACTTGAAAGGACAAAACCTTTGATAATTCTAGCATATAAGATAAATTACAACCTAGGGTTTATAATTTAATATATAAACCCCAAAAGAATTTTGACACAAAAACTCAATAGCACATAGGGTTAGCACATATAATATAAACACTTGCATAATCTAGCCAACACTTATTATAGGAAATGAAATAGGCAGTACATAACCTCATACCTAAAAAGTGAAGCTCCTCTAATGGCTGAAAAGTGCACACTTAAATACCCAGCATTAACAATTCACGGGAAGATCTTACCTCTGTATAGACGACTGAATCACTTGGGAACTACCATGTTCCACCCAACCATAACCCGGAACCATTCCTGATTTTAATCCGGATCCCCCCAAGTGGTTCCAACATGCAAGTATCTTAGAGCTCCTAAGTTGAGGCTGCCCTAATTAGTATATCAGGTCTAGATTAGTTCTCCTTCTTCCTCCTAGGGAAATGTTCTCCAAGAACTCTCTTGAGAATTAGTAGGCAGAATAATGACTCCAAAAAAATAGATGATATCCCCAAGCCTCTCCTTGGCTTGGGACTTTATAGACAGACTTTTCAGTCAAAGGGGCAATTAAATCAAGAATCACTTCATTTCTTGATTTAACCCTTTTTATTTAATTTATTACCTTTAATATTTTAACTTAGGAACTTTTAACTAGTTCCTAATTGGAATTTTATAGGTATTATATGATTTAATTTTTATCTTAGTAATAATAGTAATAGATGGAACTTTTCCTTCTTTCTTACATTATTAATATTATTACTAGGTGTACTCTTTACACATACTCTGTATAAAATATATAATAATATATTATTTGGTAACATTTGTCTTAGGGTATCACATATTGTGATCCCTAGACTTATGACACTTTCTTCATTAAGGTCATGAGGTAGATGGTTAGGTCTACTAGGCTAGGAAACTCTAAACATCCTTGCATGTTGGATTCCCTTATATAACATGGTAGTTCTTCAATACTTGATGAGGACACAGAAATTCGAAATTTCATTTAATCACTTATAAATAATTCAGATGAGATCAATATTTTTCTCAATTCGTTTTCACTCGAGAATCATTAAATCTTTTCAATAACTCCTAGCGCTTACCAAAGCCCATACTCAATGCTAAAAACAGGAAGTTACAAACTTTGTGCAATTCCAGAGCTCTTCACTCAACACTAATGCTAGGATGTACTTGTAGGATACACCTAGGGGTACAATGGCCAAGGATCCTATGTTCCAAAGCTTATGCTCAACATCAATATGGAAGGCTCCAGGGCTTATCCCCAACACTTCCAAATTATCTTTTCATGTGTTCCAGAGCTTCATGCTCAACACAAATGTCTCAAGACTCATGTGCTTCAGAGCTTCTCGCTCAACACAAATATAAGTACGCATGTGCTCCAGAGCTTCTTGCTCAACACAAAACATCAATTTACCCATGTGTTCTAGAGCTCCTCGCTCAACACAAAACATCTCATCAATCATGTGCTTCAGGGTCTAGGCCCAACACAAGCAAACACACACACACATATATATATATATATATATCATATGCAATTGGCTTATGCACAGTATATCAAACAAATCATCATGTTCATATGCAATGTGGTCTTCGACCTAGTATATCAAAATAAAACACCAAGGTAACATCATAATCAATGGGCTCATTCCCATAAGTGTTACGTCAAAAAATTAGGGATATTACATCCCTCCCCGCTTAAAACAACACATTCCCTTGTGTTCTAGGGACTCGGAATGAGATTATGAAACAAGGCGGGGTAAGCCTTTCTCATGGTGGCTTCATTCTCCCAAGTAGCCTCATCGGCTTTGAAGTGATTCCATTTCACTTTCAACTGGACTACAGTGCGCTTCCTGAGCTGCACCTCTCTCTTGTCCAATATGTCAAGAGGTTCAGGGGAAAACTCCCCTTCAAGTTCCACCTGCAATAAGGACCAATCAACCACATGTTTAGTATCATAAACATATTTATTTAATAATGATACATGGAAAACATTATGGAATCTTATGTGCGTAGGTAACGGTAGTTCATATGCCATTGGACCTCTCTTGGCCAATGTTTCAAAGGGTCCACAAAACCTAGGTGCTAACTTACCGCACCTTACCAAGCTCAACGAGCTCTGTTTTTCTTTTACTTTCAAGTAGACATGGTCGCCTATTTGATAATCTTTATCTTTTCTTATCTTATCGACGTAGCTTTTATGGTGGTCTTGTGCTTCTTTAAGGTTCACCTAGACCTTGGTAACCAACTATTCCAAGTCCTTTAATAAATCAGGCCCTAACATGAGCCGATCCACTGGGCTATCCCAAATAACTAGTCTTCTACTCTTCCGTCCATAGATTACCTCAAAGGGACTCATCTTGGCGAAATTCTGGTAGCTGTTGTTATACGCAGACTCTGCAAGATGCAGGTAGTATTCCCACTTTGTGGGGTTGTTCATGACATACATCCTAATCATGTCCTCAATAATCTGGTTTACCCTTTATGTCTGTTCGTCTGTCTGCAGGTGATAAGTAATACTAAAGTTCAACTGCGTCTCTAATCTGGAGAATAAATATCTCCAAAAGTTTTCGGTAAACTTTGTATCTCGATCTGAGATGATTTCCTTGGGTATCCCATGCAATCTAAATATCTCCTTCAAGAAAAGAGTAGTCTCAAGCATGTAGAAAAATGAATAGATTTAAAAAAATACCACATGTGTTTGATAGATAGATGCAAAATTTGCAAAATTTACAAATTATGGAAGGCCAAACTCTCAAAATATGAAGAATCTTTTTTTATAAAAAGATTCAAAGAAATATCAAAGAAGGTAGAGCATAACAACCAGCTCTAATACCATGTTAGAATATTGAGAATATGCATAACATAAAACAATACATTTACACTAACATTGTAATGTACCCCATGTACCTCGATGCCATTATATGTGGATGTGGGTAAAAAATTTTATTTTTATTTTTTCTTTTCTACTCTCATTACATGGCGCTTAATAAAACCTGTCTAAACAAATCGGTTTTGCAGAGAATAATAATCAGACTTTCAAAACAATATGCAGAGATTTTAATAGGGAAAACACACAGACCTTCCAGATCCATTTATATGTATACCGGAGTGTCAAATAAGCAGCGTTTCAACAAAGCTTCAGGCAATCAAAATAAAACGCATTGTCAGCTACAATGTAATCGGTCTCGTCGTTGTACTGCATAAAATCCACTACCACATTCTAAGGCCTCAATTTGAACTTTGGAGTTATAGTGTTTTAAAATCTCCTCAAAGGAATTCGGAATCCACGAATTGTGGGGAACTATAATAAAGGCGTTGGAGTTCTAGAGAAGGGATTGTAGTGTCCTTGAACAAATTACATATTTTAGAATTCCCCGTTTGTATCACAGTTGGTCCAGACGAATCTGCAGGGAATTTTGTTTCAACCCAATTAATTACCAACAGAGAGTTTGCAGAGCAATAATAAAGGGAGCAAACATCCGAACATAAAATATTGCTATAATTTATCAGGAATATCCAGGCTACTTACGAGTCCAAGAGAAATTACATTCAACGGTTGCCTCATCCAGGCACAAGACAACGCCCTCCATTGAATTCAAGTTCACAAGAATAATAAAACATTTTATTCTTTAACTGTAAATCGTGACTCAATGAAATAAATATTCAAATTCCCAATCAATTGATGCAGAAGTTCCATATATCAAACAATGATTTCATAACTCAGAGATGGATCCAACCAGATTGACAACGTTTTTAAAAAAAGAGTTTGTCGGTACAGATTATCACTTCACCCAGTAGATCGTTTGTGGCATGGATAAAATCAGGGTTATCAACACAGCTTCCAGCTATAGAAAAACCAGAGTTTATAAAAACTAAACTCATCCATAAATCGCAGATCGACTTCTTAGCATAAAACATTCAGCAAGAGGAAAAACTTTCAAAGCAAATACCAGATCGCCTGCTGAGGATTCCTTTCCGATTAATGGAGCAGACCCTCAATCCAGAATTCATATAACATCAATAATCCATTGGTAAGGTTGCATGACACATTCATAAATACACCAAACTATATAGCAAAAATAAAACATTTCCACGGGAAGAAAAAAAACACAGAGACATCAATATATACGTGGTTCACCAAGTCCCATGGGCTACGTCCACCAAGCTGTTATAGTCATGTATTAATTCTCAAATAAAGAGAGTTACAAAAGGCAACGTCATTATTGCCATACCCATTTTGGCCTCCCTCATAGACTCTCCTGCCGAGAGCTACTTAGTAAGGTACTTTACAATTTCTGTAGATACCCATTAATTCTTACACAGCAGTAATGAATAAAGATGCAAAGCCCAAAACACAGGCTCAGATAAAACTTCCCCCTCTTTACTCATCCCATAACAAAAACCATTTAAAGCTTGGACGTGCCTTTACCTATTAATACACAGCTTAAAGGGAACACCCAGTACCATTTTTTTTTATGCAACATTACACGAGCTATGAGTATGTACGGTACGTGCTCTTTTGGATAGTGGAAGACAATTCTACCTAATCTTAAGGGTTACTTCCAAAATCCTGTGTTATATTTAATAAGTTGCATTATCATCCACTAACAGTCATAAGTAAGTGTTCGACCAACTAGTAATCTTTTGCCGCACTAGACTCTTTTGTAAGCCAAGGTTTTTAGTCCTCTGTTAAAGGCCCTTTTGCAATTAACAGTTAACAAAAAAAACTGAAATCCTTTTAACTTAGGTGTAGAATCCATCGGCGAGGGAACAAAGTGTATCCCACGTTGGTCCCCTCCTCCAACAGGTAAGGTTCCTCACGACTCAGCGCTAGAGCCATGGTGGACACCGTATATGGGCGATCCTACTTCTGGCTGACAACTACTGCTACAAACCTGCGGAGAGTTCCTAAACCCTTTTAGGAGGTGATGCTGCGCTCAGGGAGCTGGTATCTACAACACGATTTTTCTTTAAAGAAAACGTGCCGTAGGGTTTTCTGGTCCTTACATCCATGGAATTTCATGACTTATAATACTCGTTATAAATCTCTGTTGGTTTTTGGGGGTAGGGGTGATCAACGAGGCCGTAACCTCCTGGGTCCTCTACGCATAATATAATCCTATCGGCCAAAACCCCAGGTAGAAAACGATGGAGGAAAAAGGGTCGGCCACCCCAATTCGATGTGACTGTTATAGCTAGAGTGGATAGAGAGCTTCTGGAAAACGGACCTCCTACGTAGATACTGCTTCTCAGTTTTTTGTTCCTTTTCGTTTTAACATAGCCATAGCGCGTCTAGATCGACTGGGGTTGACCCATCTGGATCTTTATCTTTTTCAGCGAACTTCTATGAGAACTATTCGCTCGAACCAGGTGCAAAGGCCCTTTCCTGAAGCACGCCTCCTTTAATTCTATGATGGAACTCGAGCCCTCTGTCAATAGTTGAAGAGTGGAGCACCTTCGCCCCCATCCTCTACCCTCTCAAAGTGCAGAGATACATATTACCTTCCCCACGTCGGGATTTTTTTTTCCTCCCCTTACAAAGATGCATCCCTCTCCTTTTATGGAAGAGGTGTAGTGGTGCATTTACCTCCACCTCGCAGAGAGGCACGCCTAATTAGCATCGCAAAGGTGCAGATGTGTAGAGGTGCATTTACCTCTATATCATAGAGATGCACGCCTAATTAGTATCGCAGGGGTGCAGATGTGCAGAGGTGCAGACTCTGACATATTCCCCGACTTTCTTTTGTCGTGGGAATAATTTCTTCTGTCCCCTTAAGTTTGGGAGTAATTTCCTTTATTTAAAACACATTTTCATAATGTTGATAAGTTGGTTGTAGATGAATGTCTTGCTAAAAAGAAATATATGAATTCGTATCCATTTCCTCCAGCTGAGGATTTTGTAAGCAACTGTGTAGGAGGAGCGAGTTGATACGTGCCTATTTACGTAGCGTGTTTTACATCCTCTAGAGCGACATAAGATCCCTCCTACTGGCATTCCATGGTTTTTTCCTTTACCGTTTCTTCTTCCATTGGGAAAGCATCAAAGGAAAAAAGCTATACTAAAACCCCATTCTCTTGAGGTGCCTAGTTAGGAATTGCATTTGATAGAAAAGGAGTGGAGCTAGGGAAGTGCGCAAGATGCACTGCTGGAAAGGTACCTATTACAAAGGTGTAGTTCATCTCCATCGTGCTTGTTATCGTAAGAGTTGTATATATATTTTTATATAATATATGTACTCCCTCTTCATGCTTTATATTAAGCATCTAGACTATGGTATTTTTGTCCATTTATATATATTTTGTTTAGGTATATCGCCTTTTAATCATTAAGCAAATATGCCGAAGATGATACCTCATTCAAATATTTTCTTTTTTTGGTGGCAAGGACCTACGGTCCTGTTTAACCATAAATTCCTGGGTTGGCTTCCCTTTTAGATTTAGGCTACTTGGTTCCTTTTAAGTCACAAAAATTCTTGTGACTCCCTCTAACTCAGGTTAATTGAAAAAGGATTAGGTGACTAGGATAGGGTATCCTAGCTCGGAGGGTAACTTCCGCGAAGTTGGATTCCCTCATAGGGCAAGCCCTTAGCTATAATACTGATATGCACAACTACATTATCAATTCATGGCTCCTGGTCCATTCGTCTTTAACCGTAGAGGGCAGAGTGGCCCGTCGTTATGTTGCATCCAAGTATTAGGTCCTTTGAAGTTGCCCTTTAGGTAACTAACTCCTGTTGAGTTCCAAGTCTTTTTTCTGGTGGGGCCTTGGCCTTGAGCTCGTCACCAGAACAATTACAATAAATACATTTTTCTTTTTTACAATTACCAAATATTCAAGGTACAACAAGGGGGATCTTACATCCTCCCTCCCTTAAAAATGACACCGTCCTCGGTGTCACTATTTTATAGCTCATCTTTCTTTGTTTTTCATGAGGCGTCTATTCTTACTTCGTCATTTTCCGTCCTGATCACCGTTGACCTTCCTTGTTTACTCCTCAAGTCGTCTGCATTTTCCTGCAACATGATCAGGTCTAGCCCAAATTTTATTCAATAGTTCACATCAAAATTCTATTTCAATCTTAAACATAAGTCATAGATCACTTTGCATTTTAGCCATTTGCAACTGTCTAGTTTTCATTGGTATCATAATACCCAATTTTTCATAATGCGATTTATTCTTCAATAAACATAATTACTAGCATTTGGGTGTTGGTTTTATCACCAACCTTTGGACAATTATGTCATTCTTTATCTGAGGAAACATTTCTTCAACTTACATATTAAGCATGTAATAGCCTCTTGGAAATTTATTTTACATGTCTTTTTATGTTCGTTGTGTTTTTACAAACTCCCTTTGAGTTCCTTTTTCCATTCTGGTGTGGACTTACAATAATTATGAGGTTACTCTCCTCAGTGACATCAAACAACATCCTGTCTTTCCAGATGTCCCAGTTTTTGCCTAGGTATTTTGCCACACCATATGCCTAACACCAATGTGCTCATACGACAATCACTTGCCTAACCCATTGTGCCCCTGCAGCATATATGCCTAACACTAGTGTGCTCACGCGGCAATCACTTGCCTAACACCACGGTGCTCCCACAGCATCCAAAATCTTTCCTTGTTCGTATTAATATAAAATTTTGACCTTGATTTTTTTTTTTTTTTTGCAACGCACACTCCTTGGTGCTTGCATTACTTTGTTGTCATTGTCCTGATTCGTAAATCGGCAACATGGTTAGTCAAAACATTCATTGGTGATCCAAACTTCTAATAGTCAATTATTATAGTTTCATAATTTGCATCGATTTTAGTCATCATTCACAAGTTATATAATCTTGTCAATCATCTAGAGACAATTACTCACTCTTTTCTGAGTAATTGAACCCAACTTACATACGCAGGGAGATTTATATACCACAATGTATGTCGATTGTAGCAACGGTCATGGTCCTGGTGAAGCTTGCAACGTTAGTACGTAAACAACATCATCGAGAGTTAGTCCTTGGTTGTAAAACTTGATATTTGACAATATATTAAGTAAAACATCACCCATACTTAGCCTCATTATTTTTGGCAGCGAATAACATTTTCTAACTCTCAACTTTGACTAACAGAGTTCCTAACATAACCTGCAAGGTTAGCATATAACATCATACCCCATTCATTATTCAATGGATTTCAAATAAACTCTATCAATCAACTTCGACTAATGGGGTTCCTAGCATAACCTGCATATAACATTATACCCCATTCATTATTAAATAAAACTCTGATAGTCAACCTCAGCTAACGGAGTTCCTAGCATAACCTCCAATGTTAGCATATAATATTATATGAGGTTCATTTACTTAATATTTTAAAATACGAACAACAATTAAATATCATAGCTCATCTGTCTTTGGAAAGCTATGGGTGAAGGGATAATCCAAATCTATACAACAACAATGTAGGTAAGCTAGAGATGTAGCAAATACCAAGTGATTACACAGTCCCATTTTCCATTTTGATGCCTTTAGGAGACAAAATACGCTTGTCAACAAGACTATTACCCCTTCAAAGAAAACAAACAAACAAAGGAAAATTCACTTGACCGAGTTTTCAAATACTTACTTCAAACTTTTACTAATACTTACTTCAAACTTTTACTAATGATTAACATTTCATTAAAGATGACCATAAGTTTGGAATACCTTCCCCTGTAGCATCCCCAGGTACCTCAATGCCATTATGGGTGAAAAGGGGGTAAATTTTTTGTTCGCTATTACTACAAAATGAGTTAATCATGTTAGTGGCAGACTTCTCGTGCCATTTCAATGAAGCAAGTGCAATCAAATTGGTAATTGTCAAAACTGAATGCATGGCAACATAATTATTTGACAATTTACATCTATCCTTCTTTTGGCAATCAACCTGCAATTTGTATCCAATTCGCTAATACCTTTCAAGAATCATACATTTAAAATGTAAGCCTGCAAAGTACACCAATAATCATTCATCGTGCACCTATACCTTTGTGCACAAGAGCATGCAAAAACCATAAAACACAACAAATGCGTGCACATATAATAACATCATTATGAACAAGAGTATACACAAACATAAACCACAACAAAGGCCAGACACCAGTATATACGTGGTTCACCTCGTTCACAAGGCTACAACCACAAAGTTTGTTAGTCTTTTTATTGTTGTATTGGAGAGAATAATTTACAAGGGGTGGCATAACCATTGCCATCTTTCCTTACTTCAAATCTCTTCGCAGAGAGATGTTTTTTCGAATCACCAGTTTTTCCTCTTTTCATAGTTCATCAATAGATCTTCATTTTTACACCATAAAATTCAAGTACCAAGTCTGTCGGTGCCTTTGTATGTTGTACTTATACCCAATCTTAAGGATTTATAAGCTCATAGGTAAAGAAGCACAACTACATAACCTGCAATTAGCTACTACTATTGTTTGACGGTTAACGGTTTCATACTTCAACGGTTCCATACTTATACATTCCAGGGTTTCCAATAAAAGATTTACTCATATGCTGCAAACATAACCATCCAGATATAAAATTTATACAACACTAT
>LPNX010652706.1:2869-20044 GCA_001517045.1 Pseudotsuga menziesii
TCGACATCGGACCAGCGCAACGGACTCCACCAACCTCTACATTGGAGGTAACTCTAATAAAAACACCATTACATATTTCGTTATTGTCTTTTACTTCCTGTCATTTACTTTTTCTGCTTTAGTTTAGTTTTTACTTTCCAGTTTAATTTTTGTTTAATCGAACTGCTACTAAGGATTCCAGATTCCTTAGTAGGTGCTCATCAGCACAAGCTAGGGTGAAAACCCTAGCTACAGTAGGTACTTAAACTGTGTCTTTGGTAAGGGTTTAGTGAAGATATCAGTAGTTTGTTCTTTTGAAGGAATAAAATTCAAATGAACTACTATGTTTGTAACCTTCTCCCCCTTAAAAAGTGATACTTAATAGGTATGTGCTTAGTCTTGGAATGTAGGATAGGATTTTTGGACATATTAATAGCGTTGGTATTATCACAATGTAGAGGAATGGGATCATCATATTTTACCTCCAGGTCTACCAGTGTCTGAATCATCCAGAGAATTTGTGTATAGCAGGTGGCAGCATCAATGTACTCAGCTTCTATAGTGGATAAAGATATTGAGCCTTGCTTCTTACTCAACCATGCAACTAAAGAATCACCTAAGAAAAATGCACCTCCACTTGTGCTCTTTCTTTCATCCAAATAGTTTTCCCAATCAACATCTGAATATGCAGTTAACTGGAGATTTTGACTTCTAGGATACCAAAGACCATAAGTCATTGTGCCCTTCAAATATTTAAATACCCTCTTCACAGCCACCAAATGACTCTGCTTAGGAGCAGAGTGAAATATTCCTACCATTCCCACAACTTGCATTATATCAAGACGAGATGATGTGATGTATAAGAGACTTCCTATCATTGACCGATATGTTCTCTGATCAACATCAAGTGAGGGATCATCCTTGCTAAGTTTACAGCCAATGACCATAGGTGTACTAACAGGTGATGAATCTTCCATCTGAAATTTCTTCAACATCTCCTTTAAATACTTCTCTTGGGAGACAAATAAGCCTTCAGGACTCTGGATAATGTGAAGACCAAGAAAGAATGGCAGTTCTCCTATCATTGACATCTCAAACTCAGATTTCATGGCATCACCAAACCACTGCACAGAAGAATCATTAGTGCATCCAAATACAATGTCATCCACATACACTAAAACTACTAATAGATTATCACCTTCATATTTGATATACAAGTTACTGTCAACGGTACCTTTCTTGAATCCTTTGTCCCGTAGATATTTATCTAGTCTATGATACCAGGCTCTTGGTGTTTGTTTTAATCTATATAGGGCCTTCTTCAATTTGCAAACATTATAAGGATTTCCTGTCAATTGGAACCCTTCAGGTTGCTCTATATAAACTACTTCTTCTAGATCTCCATTGAGAAAAACTGACTTAACATCCATCTTATACACTTTGAAGTTATTATGAGTGGGATAGGCAAGAAACATTCTGATGGCTTCCAATATTGCCATTGGTGCAAACGTTTTATCAAGATCTTGTCCCTCAACTTGGGCATACCCCTTACAGACCAATTTTGATTTATTCCTTACAATTTGTCCTTGTTCATTCATCTTGTTTTTAAACACCCACTTGGATCCTATTACATTTTTATCTACGGGTCTATGAACCAACTCCCAAGTGTTATTTTTCTCAATATGATCAAGCTCTTCATTCATGGATTTAACCCAATCTTCATCCTCACTGGACTCTTCAAAATTCTTAGGTTCTATCATAGATAGAAAATCAATCTTGGATTGTTCTAAGGCTTTGATCAACGTTCTTCCTGTCTGCACTCCTTTATTCTTGTCACCAATTATCTGACTTTTGGGATAATTCTTCTGAATGATTCTGGAAGGTATTTTTGTTTCTATATGCTGCCTTGAATCTGTCTGAGTGTTTACACTTTCATCATCTAACTTTGAATCATCTTGTTCTAATTCTTGGACCTGTTCTTCCTTACGTTCAAGTGTCTTCTGTATCTGGTTCAACACTGCTTATTTGAATATCTTTCACATGTATTCCTTTATCAATATTAATGTCAATACAATCAACCAATTTATGCAACCTCTTATTATAACAAGTGTACACTTTACTATCTGCAGCATATCCTAAGAAGATACCTTCATCATCCCTGTCATCGCACTTCCCAAGATGTTCATCATTATCTTTGATATAACACTTACTTCCAAAGACTTTAAAGTGTTTGATAGAAGCAGGTCTTCCAAACCATAGTTCTTAGGGAGTCTTATCACTGTTCGGCCTTAGGTGATATTTATTAAGAATAAGAACAGTTGTGTGAATTGCCTCTACCCAGTATGTCTGAGAAATATTCATTTCATTCATCATTGATCTTGCCATCTATTGTACTGACCTACTCTATCTCTCAACAACTCTATAGTCCCTGGAATAGTGTATTTTCTCTTAATTCCATGTTTATCACAAAACTCCTTGAAGTCTCATGAACAAAACTCTCCTCCTCTATCATATCTTATTGCCTTCAGCGTTTTCCCCGTTTGATTCTCAGTCATAGCCTTAAAAAATTTGAACTTTTCAATTGCCTCAGATTTTTCTTTCAGAAAAGCAACCCATGTAAGTCTATAATATTCATCAATGACCAACATAAAATATATTTATCCTCTTGTGCCTTCTTTTCTTGATGGTCCACACAGATCCATATGTACTAACAAAAGTGGTTTGTCTGTTGATGTAAAGTTCTTGGATTTAAATTGTGTGCGAGTCAATTTTCCCATTTGACAGGGTTTACAAATAGAGTCATATGGCTTTGATATCTTTGGAAGATCTCTCACTGCCCCATTGTTGACAAGTTTGATTATATGATCAAAGCTTAAATGTCAAAGTTTCCTATGCCAAAGCCAACTTTCATCATATTACTTGCTTAGATGACATTCTTCTTTTTTGCTTTCAAGACATAGACATTGTTTTCAGTGCTTATACCTTTTGCAACCAACTGTGCCGAAGATACAAACTTTATCTTGCAATCTTTAGAAGTGAAGACAACTTCACATCCTTTGTCACAAACCTGACTGACACTAAGAAGATTATGTTTTAATCCGTCTACAAACAACACATCTTGGGCTTTCCCTTTACCATTATTCAACATGACCATTCCTTTTCCTTTGATCTTCCCTGGAGCATCATTTCCAAAAGTTACATTTCCTGATTTATTTTCACTTAGAGACAAAAAATTACTTTTATCACCACTCACGTGTTTGGAACATCACTGTCAATATACCAGGGGCCTTTTTGTTTTTGAATAGAAAGGAATAGGCCACATTTGTTAATTTATTTCTTCTTCCAGACTTTATTACTTTCAGAAAAGTAATTCATTCTCGGGTTTGTTTTGTAATCCTTTAGATGACAGTTTGAAGCCTTGTGTCCAAACTTGCGACACACATAGCATTTTGGCTCATTGTACAATAGGTCAAAAGAATTGTTATTTCTATTTTGAGTTATTCTCTTAGTTGTGAACTGAGTTGTATGTTGTTCTTGTTTGCTTGCTGACTGTCTTGTTCTGTGTTGCAGCAATTGACTGTTCTTTGATTGTTTATTTCTAAAATTAAATGCACAGTTTGCAACTTTGTGACCAAAATTAGAGCAACAATAACAGTAACCATGGAAAAAAAATTGGTACTTGAATCTTGGAGGTCTTCCCTTTTGTTGACTATGTTTCTGAGCTATTTGATCTAAATTTCTGATCCTAGTACTTGCTTCATTTCCTTTTGTTTGCACAGTATGTTCACATTTTGACTTATTACTGCATGAACCTTCTTCATATCCAAGACCTGTTTTTAACCATGGGGATCTTTGCTTGCTGAGAATGGTGTTCAATTCTTCTGAGGCTTTGATACTAGACAGATTTTGGTGGTACATAGTTTGAAATTTCTCCAATTCCTTCCTAGTTGTCACTACTTCTTCTTCCAAAGCTTCACAACTCCTTCTCCCTTCTATTAATTGTTGTTTAAGATTTTCTTCTATTTTCTTTGCTTCTTCTAGTTCCAATTTTAACAAGGAAATATCTTTACTTCATTCTTTGCCATTCTCTTTATACTGCAACAGTTATTGTTTTTGTTTCCTTTTCTTTAATCTGAGTCTGTCAATTTCCTCCAGAGCACTGATTAGTTCACCTTCCATGTCAAACATGGCTTCCTCCTCATTCAGGTCAGTCCCTGTATATTCATTTCCAAAGTTGTCTATGGCCATAAGCATGAAGCTATTCACTTCATCTTCATCAGATGTATCATTGTCTGTCTCTTCTAAAGAATCAACATCATTTACACATAGGCTTTTCCTTTTGTACTTAGCCTCTTTAATGTATTTATTGAATGTACACTTTTCATCATCATCAGAAGTCTACCTCTTGTGCTTGTGGGAGCATTTAGATGCAAAATGACCTATTTTACCACATTTAAAACATTTAAAGGGTATCTTGCCTTTGTATTTACCTGAACCTTTCTTTAGCCTCCTTACAATTTTTTCCTAAGCCACATCCATTTCAGAATCAATATGTTTATATGCTTTAAAAGAAGCTTCTCGAGTGGTGGATTTGTCTTTACCAATCCTCATTTTATAGGCTATCAGAATACCTAGAAGTTGGTCAATGGGAAGAGTTTTTAGATCACTCAATTCTTCTATTGCTGAGACCTTGGGATTAAATCTCTCGGGCAAAGATCTTAAAATTTTATGAAATTAGAAAGCTTCATCAAACTTTTCACCAAAACCCTTCATGGCACTCACAGTCTCTTGTATTCTTAGGAAATATTTACTGACTATCTCATCCTCATCCATTTTAGTTGTTCAAATTTTAGTCTATATGTTTGTAGTTTGGCAGCCTTTGCTTTTTCATTTCCTTCATAATTGTTTGCAAGCTTATCCTACATTTCTTTTACATAAGCAAGATGCATTACTTTAACAAACTTAGCCTCTGTAAGACCACTCAGAATAGCGTTCATTGCCTTTGCATTAAAACTAAATTCCAGTTTGTCATCTCTGGAGGCTAGCACAACTGGCTTTACATAGCCAATCTCTACTACATCTCACACACCAGCTCCCAAGGACATTATATAGGTTCTCATTCTAACCTTCCAAAAGGCAAAGTTCGTTCCATCAAACAGAGGAACCTTATTGGATGTCGTCCCTTCATAACTTGTCATGTTTAATCTTTCAGATCTACCCTTAGACAAAATGAACCTGCTTTGATACCAATTGTTGAAATTACTCAAATAACTGAGAGTGGGGGTGAATCGGTTATTTCCAAATATTAAACCATTTTTCAAAATTTAAACCTTTATTACTGATTATAGATTTATAGTTATGATAATGCAGCAAGTATAATAGAAGAGATGAAGGTTATCAATTACACATGCATGATAGAGACAGACAAACATTCATTTTTATTTGAGCACTACTCATAAGAAGCTGCAACCTTTGTTTTACAAAATCCTTCTAGTAGAGAGCACCAACTCTCGTGTTTTTCTAGCATCCACTAAAAAAACAACTTGTACAGAGAAGACAACATGTTTTTCCTAGCACCACCCTACCACCCTTATTTCTCAGACTTAAAACATGTACAATACAATATTTAGAAAAACAGATATAACAATTCAAACCAACTCTGTTCATATCTGCTCCTGAATTTGCTTATGCATCTTGGTTCCCCTCATCATCTATGTTCTAGATATTCTTGAAAGAGTTCAGAGTCCTCTGTCATTCTGCAATCTCCACTTTGACGACGATCCATGCATCAATTCTCTATTTGCAAAGAGCACAACCATCCATTCATCACGCACATCCTTCTATAAATCTTTGTCTTTAAACCCTTTACCTGTTCGTATGCATGACAATCCATTTCCATAACGGATCAAGTCGTTCGATGCCTTATGACAGACAAGCAGTCCAATCGATGTGTAATCCTGAATTTCTACAACGCATCTTCATCATTTTGCTTCTTCCGCACTTGTTGTTTTCTGCAACAAATCAGAGTTTTCGCACTCCTGGTTTCGTAGTACAAGTTCCGTACCAATCATTTTACGCCATTGATCTTCTTCGGGCTCTCCATGACCGTTGATCTGCTGAGGAAATAGAATATCGGATATGTGATTTTTCTTGATATCATTTCATGTTTTTCGCTTTCTGTCTTCCGCACATCCTTTTCTTCATATTCAATCTGCACCGTCAATTTCTTGTACAACATTTCCGAATCGTTGATCTTAGATCCGGTGCGAGATGCGGCTCCTAGGTTTTCAACATTTTGTTAAACAACTTCTATACTTTCTGCTTTCTGCACACTCCCTTCCGTTGTAGGCTTTCCACACTCACCTTTTCCACATGCGGAAATCAAAAGTCAGGAACCTCACTTCCCCGACTTTCGAACTTCAACTTCCCGCACTTCCGCAATTTCGCACTTCCGGCTTCCAGACTTTGGGATCAAAAAACCCAACTTCCATCCTTAGCCCTTTCCTGCTCTCCTGCTTTCCACTTTCCGACTTCGGAAATCGAAAATCTAACTTTTCTTTTTCTCGAACTTTTGGATTTCCACCTTTCCGCTCTTCCGCACTTCCAGCTTCCGAACTTCGGGATCAAAAAACCCAATTTCCAACCTTAGTCCTTTCATGTTCTCCCACTTTTTGCTTTCCACTTTTCAACTTCGGAAATCAAAAATCTAACTTTTCTTAGTCTCGAACTTTTGTACTTTTACCTTTTTGCTCCTGCACTGCAACACTCCTTCTATGCCGTCGATTTCTTGTGCGGGTTCACTCTTGGCCATCGGATCTGTTCATCCGATTACCTTTCAGACTTTTGTATATTTTCTCTTGACCGTTGATTTCTTGTGCGAGATCACTTCTGACCATCGGATCTATTCATCTGATTCCCTTTCAAAGTTTGCATATTTGCACTTGACCATTGATTTCTTGTACGGGATCACTCATGATCGTCGAATCTGTTCAATAGATTTTCTTTCAAACTTTGCTTTGATCATTGATTTCTTGTGTGGGATCACTCCTGACCGTCGGATCTCTGCACACATCATGGATTCTTCTGAGTCCTCTGTTCATCCTCCGCATCTGGATCATATGCTTGGAACTACGTTGCCATCAATGACAACCAAATCACATTCTGATTTGTTTCCATATGACCGCAAAACCTCCAACACCATTAGATACTTAATTTGTCCAACTAATCAAATGTATACTTTTAATAAGGTGTACGAAGCCATCTATCTAAATACTAAACTAAATAACAAACACTAAATACACACATGAAATGAGATAGACAAAAAAATCTAAACCATATATTTAGACATACATCTACTACATAGACAAAAACAACACTCTAACATAATTGACCATCATAATTTTTTTTCAATATAAATTTAATTCAAATTTAAAAATTAATTATAATTATAATTATATTTTATCAAAAGTTTATCAATAAATAAAAATGATAATAAAGTATCTAAATCTTTAACATTTTAATAAAATTATTTAATTCATTTTCATTTAATTCATCACATTTATACACATTCAACCTTTATAAATGTATGAAAATCCATGGGCAAATCCCCTAAAATTTGCAATCCAAAAAAGCCCACATCTTCTAATAAAACAGCCACCCACAACCTCCTCTTAAAAAACATTAAAGACATAGCTAACTACAGTTTACCTTTTCCAAACGTTGAAATTGACAGGCTACCTTTCCCCGCTTCCACAGGTTAGAAAAACAAAACTTCATGCGATACTTGCAATCAATCTATTGGACTTCAGCCGCTGGTAATTCTGAATATACAATTCTTAACCTTTATCCATTATTGCACCTAGTCCGCCATGGACACCAAACGTCCAATTTCATGTTTTCGTATGCTACCTCGTCACAAAGCCCCGACTGTGAAAAAATCATACAATATTGTTGTACGGGATGCCTTAAAAAAAAATGTAAAAGAGTTGTAGCGTGCGCCAGGATCAAATCTTCCTTCTCCCTGCACCTGCCATGTCTGCTGCCTGCTTTGTGGTATGTCAAGTTGCAATCACGGCTGCAATGTTGCATTACATGATGTAGCTCCGCCATGATTGCAGAGCTCACTTGCACTATACTAATGTGCAGATAGTGGAATCAACAGTGGATCTAATTGGATCTAGTTCCTGTTGTATGTTAGTGTTGGAGAGCTGTTAGAAAGGGTAAGGGCTTACTTGTTAGAAGGAGTAAGGCTTACTTGTTGTGGGATAGATTGTTTTTACATTCAAACCAAGGCTGGCCTTGGCTCAGGTTTACTGTTACTGTAAACTTGTTCTAGCTCCGCTGTATACAAAGGTACATATTCCTGGTTAAGAAAAAAAAAAAGACAAAAAAAAAAGTGTGCCTGCGGGGATCCTGCCTCCCCTGCCAAGAGAGGTAGAAGGTAGAATGTGTAAAGGTTGAAACTTTGGGGGATGAGTTCACGGATAGCTGGGATCCATGCACTATATTGTTAAGGCTAGAAGATGGAATTGACAGATCTGCAAACATGGATTATTTTCTTAGGGCTACCTATAACAAAGTCTTAAATGATGTATCGAGTAATATGCTAATTAAGCCTTCGGTGCAGGAAGCCTGAACTTCTGAAGTTAATTTGAATCGGTTCTTTCCTTACTGGTCTACACAAGTAATTCCGCTGGAGTCAGTTGTATAAATAAGTGGTATGGTTATGGGTAGTTGTTTTGTGCCATTTTTTAACATTTACCTGGTTTAATAAGGTTTGTTTTCACAGAAAATTCTCACTGTTTAAAGGGTTTCAAATGATCCAGACTTATTTCACATTGCTGCCAATTTTCCCAGTTACCCTGAACATCACTGATCCATGCATAGGGATCAATACACTTCAACTGAATCAAGCAGAGAAAAAAGCCTCAAATTCAACTACTTTTAAACTTGGATCAATACAATGTAGGAAATACGTATCCTTTCCAGTGCACCAAAATTGATTTGACATTATATTAAATACTCTGTTGGTAACAATTTATGTATAGAAGTTGAGAACCACATATAGTTCCTATGCGGCACTAGCAGGCTGCAGAAGCATGAAAAGATTCTGAAATACTCTTGCTTCTTAAATAAAATATTATAAACCACATACAAAAAAATGAAATACAGCTTGCTAAATTCAGATAAGTAGCAATCTCCGTGGATCTGTTTAAAATGGTTGTCCTAATAAGGAATGATTTGGAAGGATTGGAGATGGAAATTAGCAGAACATTTGCTAAATTCAGAGAACCAACAATCTCTAAGGATCTGCTTAAAATGCTCATCCTTTTAAGGAAGGATTGGAGATGGATATTAGCACAACAGTTGCTAAATTCAGAGAAGTAGCAGTCTCCAAGGATCTGTTTAAAATGGTTGTCCTGACTCCTAATAATGAAGGATTCGGAAGGATTGGAGATGGAAATCAGCAGCTTGTTCTTGAACTTGACATTTAGAACTGTTAGGAGTTGAGCTGGCCGTGAGATCTAAAAGGCGCACCTAATGGAAATCTGCTACCATCCTAATTAAGGATTTGCCGAGAAGCTGTTAGACCATGTCGCAAAACTCGTGAGCGCTGAACACTATGCCAACAGTTTCCCCCTCAGTATTATCCAAATGAGTTTCAAACCCTCGACCCCACTTTGATAACACTTCTTGGGAGTTGAGCTGGCCATTAGATCCAATTGGCTCACCTTATGGAAATCTGCAACCATCCCACCTAAGGGAGCGCTCAACATTATGCCAACCCTAACAAACCCTCTCCCTCTACTTAGAGCACTCTTTGTGCCACCTTTTAATTAGAGGTGGGGCATTAATCAGACATAAAATAGTTCAATACTCATGCTGAAAGAGTTCTGCACAGTTAAATGCTAAAGCTCCTTACAGATTAAAGACTTTTGCCTTGTTAATAATTTATCAAGATCTTTCCGTCAAAGACACTTGCAAAATCTAGTTTCAACAAGCCTTCTTATTCTCACTGACAGAAGAAATAATCTGTTAAACATCTCTTTTGAGAATGTCGTTTGGCCAAAAATCAATAGAACAGACCACTTACTAGGTTTTAGATTATAATTCTGGGCTAGATCCACTGGGGAACTGCACCATAGAGTGACTGAACCTTTGTAATTAAAAGTCACTTAATATGAAATATGGGATTGCAACAGAGTGACGACCCTATTTGCTCTTGGAAAATCAGGTGCACATCAGTTTTCAATGGCCTCATTTTGTTTAATGACTCGTCAAAAATCAGTTCCCTCAGAAATATAAATCATAGTTATGGTCAATTTTAGGAGTTCCAGGCAAGATGCAAGAGGTCTAGATCTTACATTGCAATCAGATCTTGTATTTCTTTTACCTGCCCTGAGATATGGAACTGAATCATACCTGCTGTAACATGTATTGTTTATTCATAATATAAGTAACATTTAAAAACACTAGCATCCAGTGGAACAAAACTGAGGGAACAAAGATAAAGCCTAATATATCAAGTTCTTTGTCAAACTTTGAAACAAAACTTCATCCTTCCAATATAATGTGCAGCAATAACATAACAAAAAATACCCTTCTCCAATGTTCTATTTATCCTTTAAAAAAATCAGAGAGCACATATGATATGCTCAAGTTCTCAGCATTTAGTGTAGATTTCTGATCACAATCTCTGGAAAACACATCAGAAATCTGCAATATCCTTAGCTAATCTGCTCTCAATTATCATGACTATACTCAGCCATTATATAACTACATGGATTTTTACTATTATTGACATTTCTGCCACCATAACAAAGCAGAAGATCATATGCCTTGAATAAGCCTACCTCCCCTCACGTCTGCTCAGCTCTTTCGGCCTTCTAGATTTCTATGCCATTAACTGCAGGCAAGTATCTTATCAAAAAACTCATGTACAGTGGGAAGATTTTGGGCTCCTTCCCTATACATAGCCAGTGACTGAACTTAAAAACTTGTGGCAGTATGCAGAACAAAAAGCTTGTCCCAAATACAGCTCCTTAGAAGAAACAATACATACATTGAAACACCTTACCTTGCTCACAGTAAGGATGACGGACGGTTCTCATGCAGCATTTGTACTGGTTAGGAAATTATGCCGCTGTAAGAAGAAGCACTTACCAAGACGGTGGAGCAGCAGGAAATGTTTCCATTTGTTCGTCCATCAAAATTTGCTGGAAACGGCATTCCACGCTGCAGAATGCTTCGTCACCTCTGCAATAATAAGCAAGCAGAGAATGAGAAAAAATTTAAACCCAAGTTTTACATATGGACACACAAAACCTCGTGGAGCTTTTGAAATCACAATCCATTAAACTACACGAGTTCTCTCATTATCAAGATTCTAGATGAATTGAATAGGCTTTTTGGATGCAACTCTGCAAAATTGAAAAAGAATCATTGTCCTGGCTAAGGTAAAACTATAATCAATTCAATGTGATTCTCCAAGCATTAAAGCAAATCTCGAACAGAAAAGCCATGATCTGATCCTTGTAACAGACCTGTACATGTAGATGTCCTTCCCATGGCTCAACTGCCGTTTGCAGAGATAGCAGGCACTGAGAAAATTGGCAACAGGTAACACTGGAACATTTGCATGGCTTCGAGGTAGCGATGCAACATCCCCTAGTTTCTGTTCATGTTGTTTTCGAACAGTATACTGCACAATTTCACCCTCCAAACCACAATGAGTATATATGTGTTTTGTGCCCGATTTTGGATCATGGGATGTGACACAAGTATAGCTCTCTGAATGCTCCATTCCAGTCTGAGAGGTGGGATTTGCAAATCCATGTGGAGAACCAATCATCATTCTCTTGCTTTGCTTCTTCGGAAAACTCAACTGGGGATCTAACCTGTTTTCGTGCCAATAAGTGATCCCAACTACAGAAAATGTCTTGATATTCAGTGGAGAAGTTGGGCTTTTGGCCCCAAATCTGAAGAACTTGTGCTTATCTTCGGGCTAGTCTCCGATGGGTGATGAATCGGCTATGTATTCAGGCATCAGACGAAGCTTGCTTGGGGTTTTCTGGACAGGCCTAGATGCTACTGAACTTGATTAACACAATGGTCTTCAATTAGGAAATCATTCAAACCCAAAAACTTCCGTGTACACCACTCCTCAGCCATAATCGCCTATAAATTCGGGTACACACACACTTCAGAAAAAGAGTAGAACTCCTTGGAACTTGTAATGGATATACTGCAATACAGAGAAACCAATAATCTGTGGAAAAAAAAAGCTAACCCCGATAACTAAAAATTCTTCGGTCCTTGAAGTGTTCAACGGACACGAGAACTACTTGGACCTTGAGGCATATACAGTGCTCACAAAGACCAAAACACCATGTACCTGGAGATATATATACACAATATGTATATATCCTGGTTAGGTAATGGATTTGTACAAAGCATACGTTAGATAGCCCCACCTAGTTAAGGCTGGCCCCAATCGCTAAATTTCCTTCGGATCTTGAAGTGTTCAACAGACAGGAGAACTCCTTGGACCTTGTGGATCTATATAGGTATATACAGTGCTCACTAAGACTAAAACACTATATACCTATATAGATCCTGGTCAGGGAATGGAATTATACGTAGCATATAGCCCTTTGGGAGATTGTGCGTTATACTGTGCTCAAGCCCAAGTCTAATCAATCAACTGCTCTTCTTCTTCTCCAACAATGAGTAGGTACATCTGATCTAGACAATCAAAAATATATTTTCAATGTCACATTTACATTGATGCAGGCCAGTACCGAATAGCTTTAACCAGGTAATCTAATCTTGCCCAATGGAGGATTTTCTTTGCTGGGTTTCGTACAACACCCAACAATCATAATCTTTTTGTCTCTAATCAATGCAATGGAAGCCAGAATTGGGTGTTCTCCATACACAAAATTGGCTACAAAATCACGAAATCTCCTGACATCTACCTCACTTCTTGTTATTGACAATGCTTAAACTCCTTCTGTACCTTAACAAGCTTGTGTCTGACCATCAACACTGAAAAATGACAGACAATCAGAGAAAATAATAGACACTGACCACTATCAATGTACCCCAAACTCACTCCTCCAACACGGTTGCAAACAATCCTCCAACTATGCCCCCCAAACTAGCACACAACCACCAAGTTTTCCTGCCTAAAACAATCCCCAAAACTCCTCCTTCAATCAATGTTGCAACCTCTTTCCTCACTGCTAAAACAGCAAGAATCCCTCCCGGAATGTCAGAACAAGAGTTCCTTGCCCCTCTGTGCAAGGGTACATATACCCACCTTGCTGAATCTGGAAGTATCCAATCATAGTAAACCTGTTATGGGCCAACGCCCACATACCCAAATTTTATAGGTACAATTCCCTAAACTCATTTATATTTGCCATTGATCTGATACCAACTCAAATTCAGCAACAATATATATAGATATATTTTCCTCCAATATACTTTTGTCAAGACTTGCTCCAATCTCTAATGGAATTTTCATGTATTTGTATTTGTAATTATATATATATATATATACTTAAGACCTGTTTCAATTTTTATAATCCAATTTTCATATATATATTTTTAATATGCTTTTTGTAAATATTTGTTTCAATCTCTATAATCCAATTTTCATTTATTTGTATTTTCATCCATTAGTTATAATTTTATTTAGTCTTTACACATTTATATGAAAAAATAATGGCTAAATACTCTTCTTTTTTAAATTTACTAATAGATTACTGTCTAAAAAAATATAATACTAGAATATATAGTCTAGTGACTTAACTCAATTAATTTTAATAAACTATTTTAAAATGAAGTTCCTTTCAATGCTTAGTCCAATTGAAATAGAGTTACACTATATTACTAACTACTACTATGGTTGGTAGCTTTAGTACTATCTCTCCAAATATAGGGAAGGTGGGTTGAATTGTCCTCCATCCCAATAATACAAGAAAAAAGGGTTGGCCCACTTTATAACAAAACTCTATCTCCCTTGCAACTAACTCCTACAACCCATGGTTAGCATAAACCTCATTCATAATTCAAATTATTAAATTGGAGGTTGACATCAATGACATGCCCTAAAATTTTAGTGGGGACTTAAATGAAAACACACATTTTAAGCCACTTTTATCCCTTGTCTTCACCTTGATGGCCAAGAGGGGTGAAAGGTTAAATTTTTGCATGTCAATGTCATAACACCAATGCATCATAGTGTACAATTTTGACAATACTCTAACACTTAGTTTTGCATTGTATGCACGGAAGGGTCTCTATTTTGCATAAAGACATGACATAACATCAATGTTATGCCTTGAGAGTCAATTTGTCTAGATATGCAAGCTTTATAGTGCTTGTGTAGGGGTGTCATATTGATTTGTGAGTCCCAATGGTACTCTCCCTTTTCATTTCTCAAAGCAAGGATAAACAACATCTATCCTACACACATTTATCCCATGTCCATCATACTAGTAATATGTTAATGATTTAACCAGAATATCTTTGAAAAATTCATTTATGTCATAATTTGGTAAAACAAAAATTAAAGTTTTGTTCATTCAATATGATTTGCATTTTTTCAAGGTTTTGAGTTAGTTCAAACGCTCAAATGTAACTTTTTATCAAATGTTATTATGAATTAAACTTTCAATGAGTGGAACTCTAAAAATGTGAGAATTTTTTCAAAATTGTTTGTTGGGAAATATGTGGTTTTGAATGCTGGCTGATTTTTTTCCTACATTGGGCCGTGTTCGATTCCCAACAAATATTGTACTTACACCTTACCTAGGATTCCCTAGAGTGCATGTCCAAGGAGTTTAGTTTTGTTAACTCCAACCCCAATATACCCAATCCAAATAGATATAAATGGATTTCACTAGTGGGTTAGGCCAGTTTGGTTGAAAATAAGTCCCTAACTATGCCAAAAAGACAAGGGGTGTTTTAAGAGAGAGAGAGATGTATTTGAAATCATTTTAGTTTCTTACTCTATATGTGGGTGTATTAGAGAGAAGTCTTGGTATTTGAGAGTGAAAATGACTATCGTTAATCATTTTTATTGTTAAATATGATAAAAATTATTTATCTATCTTTAAAATGTTAATATTCAATGAGACACAAGGATGTGCCTAAAAAGATTTAAGAGGTTATTTAATTGATAATCATACCAAACATATAGTACATGGATCTTCATCTAAATTTATTCTCACATTGACAACTCATCAAATGATAAAGATAACACCTCATCAAGAGATAAGGATAACAACTCCTAAAATTGGGACCTAAAACTTTATGATTGTATAAAGACTTATAAACTACCAAAAATGAATTTAAATAGTACAATGATTTAAGTAGTACAACAAAATATTATGTTTAGTTTCCATTAAAATATATTAATTTGAATGTTTTCTAAATTCTAATTGAGAATAAGATTTATAATTGGTATTCATGAATGAGAATTATGGATATTCTTTATTACCAAGGTTTTTCTTTGTGATTTTTATATGATATGGTGTGAATTTTTTAGAAACATAATACAAGTCTTATTTCTAAATGTATATTTTATTTAAAATTTAAGTTATTATTAAAATTATAATAAAATATTTCTCCATATTACTAATATTTCATACTATTTAAAATGACTTGGTGCAAACTTCTCAAGCTACAATGTCAATTTGGATGTCAGCATTTATGTTTCAAACCCATATTTGGGTTGAATATCAAACACTAACAAATCAAACGCTTTTGGATTTTACCATAACTTGCCATTACATTCTATGAACACTCACAATATAGGGAAGGCAAATCCTAGTTGCAACGTTGATGGTAAAAGGATCTCTCTAGTATGGTATGCAGGTTTCTTTGAAATTCAAACGTTTTTTTTTTCAATTATCTTGTCTTATTATAATATCGTGTGTCTAGGTATATGAACGAGTTTACGGTTAGGATCATGGATCCAAATTGAGGAAGATTGTTGAATTATATGGTTTGGTTTTTCTCACAGTTTTTAATTTATTTTGGAGAATATTTATTTTGGCTTTTTTATAATAAGTAATAAAAGTAAAGTAAATTACTATGATCATAATATAGAAGGAGAATATTTTTGCATATTTGGTTTTTTATAATAAGTAATAAAAGTAAAGTAAATTATTATGATAATAATATATAGAGTAAAAATTGTTTAGTTTAGTTTTTTTAGACAATAATAATAAAAAGTAAAAATAAATTATGATAATGATAATCAAATTAAAATTGTGTATCATTTGCAATTGGAAAATTACTTATTTATTTATATACATGTGGAAAGATACAATATATTCTACTTTAAATTGATTATATAAATATAAATATGTCATTAATATTTAATATGTCACTTCAAGGGGTGACCATTAATGAGTTGACATATATTAGAATAACATTTGTATACATTGATATCTTATTTAAATAATAGAATTAAATAAAAATAATAATATAGTGGATGTGTGACTTAGTTTAGTTATTACATATCAAGGTAAAATTAAAATAGTAGAAATAAGTAAAGAAAAATAATATAGCGGATGTGTGACTAAGTTTGGTTTAGTTTGGTTTTTGTATATCAAGGTAAAAAATAAGATGATAGAGATAAATGCATATACAAAGAATAAGAAAGTAATAGTGTAAGTATATACATAACATGTTGCCCAAGCTTAGAAAAATATTTAAGTCAAACATTGGGTAATCTTAGATACTAGTGAATGAAATCATGTACTTCTATGTTGCATCATCGAAAAGAAAGAATTTTCCATTTGATTAGATAATCAGTGATGCTCTTGTGGTGTAGCTTCCAACTTTAGGAGCCTATTATTGATTATGGCTCCAAAATTAGTTTTCCTCCATTTAACTATGGCAATGTTGTTTGAATTGAAATGTGCTACCCAATAAACTTTTTTCAACAAGAGACATGGAAGGCATTGTGAATGTATGAAAGTGTATATAACTCTGAGGCACATGAGATATTCCCTTTTTGTACTTTGTAGGGTCCAAAGGATAACTTTGGTGAGAACTTTTGGCTATGTTTTCTTCACGGATAATTGTTTGTAACATTGAAGGAGAAGGTAAACATGCAATGAATTGAAAATTGTCATTTAGAGCAATTCTTATTTACTTGCTGCTTCATTTGGTTTTGTA
>LPNX010652809.1:4354-25574 GCA_001517045.1 Pseudotsuga menziesii
CTCAAAAGACATGTTTTTGGTGTGACGACACATAATGACAATCTATCATGGGTATGTAGATGTTGGACCACGACGACCGGATGTTTCCCTCATCATCAATAGAGGGGAAGAGGAGACACTATCATGGGTGCAGATGCGGAGCTAACGCTCCAAAGCATTCACACAAACTTCATAAGCTTGATGCACAGGGCACCCATGGCGCAAGTCGAGGACTTTCCTGAGTCTATGCAGTGCTAGGTGGTTGGTGTACCATGAGCATGGGTTCAATTATTTTGATGGCTAGCTAGATCCGTAGTGTGCTACCATGATCAGAACCCCCCTCATCCTCAGGCTTAGAATCCTGAGAGTATTCCTTTGTGTACAACCGTGTATTATGTTTTGGTGGCTCGGAAGCCCCAATTTTGTATTATGACACTTATGTATTATGACGTCACTTTTTGGATATTAATGAAAATTTTATGATGATCGATTTTATTTTTTTACATGTGTGCGAAAATGTATGTTTCTGAGATGTTCATGGTCTATGAAGGAAATGCCAATCTAACACATAGTTAGCATATGAATCAACAACTTGATTAAAATTTCTTGGAACATGAATGTATGTTATATTTTCAAATTGTTGTTCTAGCAATCTAACCCTTAAGAATCTTTGTAATAATGTTGGATCTCTAATGCGATACAAGCCATTAAGATGTGAAACCACTAACTATGAGTCGAGACGTACCTCAAGAGAATGAATGCCATGTGAAATAGAATCATGAAATAACTCAATGAAGGAACTATATTCAGCAACATTTTTTGAAGAAGGCCATAAACATACATCTCCTGAAGACAATACCTGACCTATAGGAGAATAAATCACCCAAGCAGATGAGGCTGAATTTTGAGAGTGGCGGCTGGCACCATTAGCGAATCCTATATGCACAAAAGACTCCATTTACATCTCCCATAAGAAGTGAAGCTAATCAATAAAACGCGATCACCATAAGAAAACCTAACTATGCAATGTAAGCTATACAATAATATACAAAAATCAGCCCTGGTTGAAGATCATGCATAGTATTTTTTAAGATAGAGCCCATTTCTAGGCTTCACCAAGGCTATCCCTTCATAATCCACTAGCTCATAGGCACCCTTCTCTAACACACATTTGACCATGTAAGGACCATGCCACATGGGATTAAACTTTCCTTCCCCCAAGGGTTCTTTAGGTTGATCCTACAAAAGGACCAAATCGCCTTCACTAAACTTCCTCGAAAGGACAGATTTGTCATATTGGACATTGACGCAATGCTTATTTACTTCTAGAGCCACTAAGACATCTCAGTGATGTTCATCAAGCTACTCTAAGTGGACCAAACATTCGTCCAATGTGGAAGTGTCTGGTAAAATCTCTATAGCTAGCTTCAAAGAAGGGATTTCAAATTCAACCGGCAAGACAGACTCTACCCCATGTATAAGTTGATATGGAGAGAAACTGGTGGCAGTCTTAACCGCAGTTCTATAGGCCCACAAAGCAGGATATAACATGATATGCCAATTCATCTTGCTTTGTGCAATTGTTCATTGGAGAATGGACTTAAGTGATTTATTCACTGCTTCAACCTATCCATTTGCCTGAGGGTAATAAGAAGAGGAGTGCTCCTCCTTATACCCTAAATTTGAAGCCAAATATTCCATCATTTTATTCTGAAAATTCTTACCATGGTCAGTGACAAGCTCTTTTGGAATGCCAAACCGAGTAATAATTTGGTTGAAAACGAAATGCACGGCTATCTCACCATCGGATTTAATCATGGGCATAGCCTCTGCCCATTTCATGAAATAATCAATAGCCACTATAATATGGTGATGCCCCCTAGCCGAAGCTAGGTTGCAATCCATAAAGTCAAGCCCCCACTTGGTGAAGGGACTAGTGGTGACAATAGGATGTAATGGGGCTGGATGCAAATGCATATTGTGTGCAAACACTTGGAAAGGGTGACACTTCTTGACCGCATTAACACAATCTTTAATGATCAACGACCAAAAATATCCTGCTCTCAAAATTTTGTGGGCTGTAGAAATCCCAGATAAATGACCACCACACACCCCTCCATGGCAATTATTCAGGACAACCTCATCCTCTTCATGGGTTAAACAATGACACAAAATGGAATCTACCCCATGGCAGTACAAAGTGTTATCCACTATAAGGTAGTTCTTAGCTACATGATGTAATTGTTGTCTCTCATCCCATGAAAGATGAGTAGGGACCTTCAATGTTTGCAAATATACAATGATATCCCCGTACCACGGGTACAAAGTTGAGATAAGGAAAATATGCTCATTGAAAAATGTATCCTCATAAACCTCTTCCTCCTCCAAACTTGGAAAATCAGATATGAGCTCCACAAAGATCAACGATTTCTTTGATTTCACTGAAATGAATTCGATATTGAACTCTTGAAAAATAACAATCCATTTATTCTATTTTCCCCCAACCATCCTTGTAGTGCGGATGAACTGAAACAGATTGATATGAGTTACAACCAAGGTTTGGTGAAGGAGAATGTAATGTCTCAATCTCTGAACCGCATGAACGGTGGCCAAGGCAAGTTTCTCCACATGGGAATAATGGATTTCTTCATCAATAAGGTTTTGGCTCAAATAATATATGACATCCTCGTGGAGCTCCTCATCCTCCTGAACCAAAACCATACCAACCATCTCCATAGACGCGACCACATAAATCAAGAAATCACGGCTATAGTTAGGTGGACTAAGCATGGGGGCCAATGCTAAGGATTTCTTAAGAGAATCAAAGGAGTCCTCGGATTGCTCATCCCAATAAAAAGGAGAGTCCTTCTTTAAAATATGCATAAGTCCTTTAGTCAAGTTGTCAAAATTAACTATGAATCTCCACAAGAAATTTGCCATGCCTTGCAAACACTGAAGGTGTCTAATATTGCGTGGCTGATATAATTGAAGTATTGGCTCAACCTTTAAGTGATCGACTCTTATATGCTCTTTAGATAAGATGAACCCTAGCAAGAAACCAACAGACACGCAAAATATGCACTTATGAGGATTTAAACGCACTTGGTAATGGTGGCATCTTTCGAACACTAACCTCAAATGGTATGGATGACGCACTCTCAAACGAGAATGAGTAGCAAGGTCATCCAAATACACTTCGATAATCGTTTTGAGATCATGAAAAATTAAGGTCATAGGCTGCTGAAATGTAGCTCCGACGTCTTTTAGGCCGAAAGGCATCTTTCAATATGAAAAAGTACCCCAAGGACAAATAAATGTGGTCTTATGTTCATCCTTGGGTTTGATCTGAATCTGATTATATCTGGAAAAACCATCCATAAAGGAGAACACCTCGCTTCCCGCACACTCATCCAAAATCTGATCAATAAATGGTGTAGGAAAATTATCCTTAGGACAAGCACGATTTAAGTCACAGAAATCAATGCATATATGGATCTCTCCCTGCTTCTTATCAATCGGAACAGGATTTGAAACCCACTCCATCAGGGGAACGATATAGATAAAACTGACTTTTAACAATTTCTCTATCTCATCCTTAATGGCAGGTGCTTTTCTAGGATTCACTGCACACAAACGTTGTCAAACTGGCTTCGCTTTCGGATAGGTTTTAATCTCATGTTCGACAATACGAGGGTCAATACCTAGAATTTCCTTGTATGACCAAGAAAATATGTCATGAAACTCTTTAAATAGCTCGGTATACTCCTTGATCTCATCAGGGGAACAACCCACCCCAATGTAGACATTCTCAACTTTGCGAGGATCACAAGAAACATTGATAAGAATAGTAGGTGATAAATTCACCATGTTCCCATCGGCCATCTAACTAGGAGAGCTCAATGAAACTAAGGGACTGCCAATATTCTCACTTAAAATCTCCCTAAATTCATCACACTCCATATGGTCAAGTTCAGGAAGAAAATATGATCAATGATGTAACTCTTCCCAAGGTGGCTCAACCCCAAACATGGCCTCAATAATGGCTTCCTTCCATGGAAAAACATTGTTGAGGCAATCATGTGCATGAGAGGACTTAACTGCCCATGCAGGAAGCACATACAAGTCCTCCTCCTCCGTCTGCAAAGAGGAAGGACTATGCTCTGCAACTTGATCAAGATTTGCTTGATATGCTACCATCATTACAGGAAACATCACATCCATTTCGATGGGTCCAATCGAAGGAATCGATGAAGGAATAATCCAAGGATCTTCCATATGGGTAGTGTGAAAAGACACTGAATTCAATGAGGATGAATCCCCACCAAAAATAGATCCGATCATAAGAATGGCTGCAGGACAGCTAAAGGTTCCCATAAGAGACAGATACATACCCACACCCACACTCCCAGTTGCCAGCTGAGAATGATAGATAATCAAGATAGAAGTTAAAGATGATGAATTAACATTCTGATTATGGAATGACATCTGATAAATCATAACAATATTCCCATTAAATGGAAATCATATCACTCGAAAGAGAGAAGAGGCTATGGCTTGCATACTATACATCCAATTCTGGCCCAGGAAAAGATTATAGTCAAGGGGACATCAACCACCTCGACCTCGATCATGATGGTCTTCCCTCCAAATTGGACCTTAAGAGAAGGAAGAATCCCATGCAGTCGAAATGATATACCATTGAATGCTGTCAACATAGTAGCGGATTGAGACAACTTGGGAGAACCCAAACCCTTCCAACATGACAAAGACATCATGGAAGCAGCAGCACCTTCATTAATGATAGTGTGTTTGATGGTCATTTTAAGACACTCTACATGAATCAAAAGAGACACATAGTAAGGAAAGCAAGGTTGTATTCCCATGATTTAAAATTTGATAATGGAATAAGAGTTATGATCATTAACCCCAAGAGCAGAGAGTAAGGCTCTCCTTTGCGGAGGACAAGTCTGAAGTACTTCAAGCGCGAACATCACACAAGGAGTTTAGCCCAAATCCTCGACAACGGAATAGTTTTGGGTGGCTCAGGCATTAGGACTATGCCCTGAATGCTTTAGGACTCCCTTAGGAATGCGAGGTGGAACTTCAAGTTTATCCATAGGATTTTCGATACGCAAAGGGCTCTCGGGTGGAGCGGGTTCCTTTCCAAGGTCTGGTTGTGACAACCCATAATCCTTTGAATGAGTCACAACCTTAGCAGTGCACACCATGTTGATGCAACCAAGACCAGTATTGGCCTCTGGAGGATTTCGATCTCCACCCAATGCATAATGAGGATCAATGGTCCTCGCGCTCATATTTTGATTGTTAGGTAAAGGATTAGTTAGCACGGCTGGGCCCTGTGCTATGAACCTTGAGGCATCTTCCATACAAGGGCACAAGTGAGTGAGGTGGTCCTCCTTACATAACTTGCAAGGAAAATTTACCTTACATTTAGTTTGCTTGTCCCCCCTAGCATTACGAGTGTTCTTGTCATTATAATTAGCATTTTTTTTCTTAGTCCCACCCTTACAATTATTTTTTCATTTTTTCTTATTCCTTCCAGGCTACTAGTTGCCCTTCTGGTCTGACAATTCCATGAAAATTACACTCGTCGATTGGGTAGGTTGAGACAAATCCATGGTTTGTCCCGACACAGATTGATTAATTAACAATTGGATCACTTGTTTCACAACTGAATCTGTAGGTTTGGTACTTGTCGATCCCACAATGCCATCGACATGTGGCCCAGGATTGACCTTGGGATCGAAACTAGATCGCAGAGAATTAGGTATAATCTCATACAAAAGTCCGGATTGAGCGTAGATCAAATCCAACTCTTATGCCCTAAAGATTTCGTGTTCCTCATTTTGGAGTCCAGATGTAGAAACATCCTTCGCGATGTAAGGTAACAACGACTTGAGGAACCACTCAAGGAGAAATTCTAGTGGTATAAAGGCTTTAATCAACCGCTTCTATCTACGCCACTCTTGAATATGATCCAAGATATGTGTGTCTAATTTGTCTTGTCAAAATGTCAACAAGAGTTTGGTACCAACATTGTAATGTATGGGTAGCTAAAAGTGATTAAGGAAAGTCATGGCAAGGTCATCAAATAAAGCATATGCCCCCCTTGGGAACTCTATATACCATTTCGCTGTAGGCCCTGTGAGGGTGCATTGAAATAGCCTCAAACTGATTGAATCATGTAAGGAATTGGAAGAGCACCAAAGGTGAAAAGTAGTGGCATGCTCACTAGGATCTTCTCCAGCTTTACCCTCGAACTTGGGAATGTCCGAAGAAAGCTTGTTAGGGACGGCCAGCCAGGCCGGGTCATGAGATACCGAAACATTCATAAGTCTCGATAAGTTTGGTAAGTTCAATGTTGTGAGGAAAGGGAGCCTAGGTTGAGACGGTCTATGCCACACTCCCTGGTAATTCTAGTTCATGTAAGTTTGATTACTGTAAATAACATGGCCATGGCCATAATAACCTCCTCCCGTTTCACCCATGTAGGGCTGCATGGAAGCATTGCGATGCGAGGTGCCTTGATTATGTGGTGCTACAAAGCCGTAATTGGAAGAGTAAGCAGGTTGTTAATATCTGTACCCATAGGGTTGATAGTTCTGTCCATACTATGGTCCATAATAATGTCCATGAGAAGCTCCATAAGGTGTCCCATGGGATGTCCCATGAGAATGTCCATAGTTAGGGATATGGGGAACTCCTTGAGATGGAACATAAGATGAGCCAGAAATAGGGATATGACCTCTCGACACAACAAGAGGTACTTGACTTTGAGATACTACCGTGTGAGCAGTCACATCACGAACATGGCTAGTAGTGATATTCTGGCCCGAAGGACCACGTGAATGAGGGGGAGGAAGGGTTATCAAAAATGAATTTGAAGGAACAGGGTTCAAGGACGAAGAGACATTGAAGCAAATAATTATTCGCTTACACAAATAATACTACCAAAAGACTTGGAATATTAAATAAGCCATAATAAATTATAAATTGATGATAAGGAATGTAAGCGGTGTTCCCAATGTTCACCTATCTCAGTTCTGGTATTCGCGTAGAATTACTAACACTAGGTCTAGGATGAACATGTGAGTTTGCTTCCACCGCAGGGATGGAAGGTGCAATGTGACTAGTGCTCCCAAATCTCTCCGCATGGAAAGGAATATGAGTGCCCCTAGGTGTATTGCTAGGATTGACTTTCGACTCGACATGATGTGCTGGATAGAGTGCAGGGATATCAGGCATGCCATAATGAACATGACTAGTGATTGTGAGTTCATAATGAGTCTCGTCGCTCAGAAACCAATACCGATGACCTGTGAATGAGGGATCATAACTAGATTGTGAAGGTATTTCCAGTGAAGGATCATATACAGGAGTAGGATCTTCCTCCCCAACCTCGTGAGATGGAGAGGATATCTCTAGAATCTCATCCTCATGATCTCCCATAGTGTGTGAATCAAAGTGAGAAGTAGTTTTCCCAGAGTGTCTATTTCTCTCTCCCAAAGGAGGAGGAGATGTGGAAGGCTAAATTCCTATTAAACGAATAGAATGGTGAAGCACCACACTTGAATCCATAGTGACTCAAAAAATAAAAAGACTCGATCTAATTACGCAAACCCTAGGCAAAATAGCGTGCACAGAGCATGCAGCTATAAAATGTAAATCCAAATCACAAGCAAACAAGGGTTGGATATGTGAGCTCCTAAATGAAGAAGGTATGTCTCACCTAGAAGAGGCTTGAGACTCCCATACAAAACAAGCAGAGGTTTGTAACCAATTATAGTGGTCCTCAGCTTCAACGCATATAGTGACTGTGCTGTCTGACCCCTACTTGGCTAGGACACCTACAGAATAACCTCTGCAAATTACCCCCTTGATATCCTAGGTAAGGAAACTAAGGTCACCTTAATATAATCAATGCACAGATGGACATTCGCAGGAGGGATTAACCGTATGGGCAAGGTATCAAAGCCCGAAACTCTTGAAAGAGCCCCCAGATACGAATACAATCCTGGAAATATCTCTGGTGCTACTCAGTTATAACCAACGGTCATCCCAATCATAACCACTCACATTGCCTCCTGCCATTAGAGGAAATTTGAGGTCTAAAATGGGCCTCCTAAGGAAAATAATAAAATAATAGTTAAAATAATAAAATAATAGTTATTAATTTTGGAGGGAAAATGAAAAAAACTACTTTTTTTGTTCGTATTTTCGACATATCTCCCCGTGGTTTTACTCAAATTATGAGTGGGAGAGCTTGTTGGATGCGGAATTTAATTCTGCATCCAACGAGTGCCCACACTGCATACTTTTGATGGACCCCACTACCCCAAAAATAATAAATACCTGAAACAATGTGATGATGTTACTCAAATTCTGAGTGGGAGAGCTCGTTGGATGCATAATTTAATTCCGCGTCCAAAGAGTACCCACACTGCATACTTTTGACAGACCCCACTACCCCAAAAATAAGAAATACCTGAAAAAATGGTATTTCTTCTTTTTGGGGTAGTGGGGTCCATCAAAAGTATGCAGTGTGGGTACTCATTGGATGCGGAATTAAATTCTGCATCCAACAAGCTCTCCCACTCGGAATTTGAGTTAAAACACAATGAGATATGTTGAAAATACGAACCATAAAGGTAGTTTTATTTTATGACAAATATGTGAATTCAACCATTATGGTTGACTCATTTTATTGAAATTCTATTGGTTCTTGAATTCCAAGTCACAAAATTTATTGTTGGCACTTTTTCTTACAAGGCCCATTTTAGACCCCAAATTTCCTCTAATGTTAGCTCCCTTGTAAGAGGAGGATCCTGAGAACACTAAATATATAAAGGAATTTCACACTCTCACGTGGACAGACACATAAATGTTTCCTTTAGTCGTCTTGGAGAATTTAATCACAATGAACTATTCCAAGACCCTAAAACCTAGTCTTTTTGGTGCACCCTATAAAATAAAATAGTGTAATTCATTTTATTATGCATTGATTTTAATTGGCTTATTACTCAAAGGGAAAATGGTCATGCAACTAATGATGTTATGACACAACAAGAAGTAAAATGCACACCTAACAATCAATGCAACTGCACTGTGTCAAATGAAGAACATGGTATGCTACTACGTGAAGTGCAAAATTTTCCTTCAAATGAATATGCAATCATTCCTATATGAAAATCTGACTAATATTCTCCAAGAAAACCTAATGCAAGTACCATGCTAATGCAAAATGCAAACAATGCATAATGATGCACAAAGCAAATGTTTTTGTATTTTCGAATTAAATGAGATAATAAAAATAAAAAAAGTATAACTCTACAACCCTCAGACTTTGCAAGAACTAATAGACAGCCATCAAGCAAAGCACCAAGGTAAAAGAGACCTAATGCACTAATCCCAAAACAAAAAATAGAAAATGAAATGACAAGAACAATTTCAAAATTTTAAACTAACAAGGTGTCTTTGTCCAGAAATAGGGATGTATACATACTCCAGAAGCATCCAAGAAGACTCAGTAATCATCCAAACTCACCTAGCAACACTTAATCTTCCCCCAAAGGCCAAAAATTAGGGTATATGTGACTATTCTCAGTAAATCTGCATATATACGTGACTATTCAGGGAAAACCCGCGTGTACACACAACTGTGAAAGGAAAACCCACATACAGGAAGAAAAGGAGATAAAAAGAAGGAAAAAAGACAAGCTGAGACAAAATTTACTCCTGTAAGACACTACTAGGAAAACATGCCCCCAGACCCGACTCAGAAACATATAAATTAGAGCAATTCAAGAACATTGAATGCCGACAAAACCTCCAAAGGAAATGACTAGGAATTTCCCCATCAGAGTCACCAATTCTGTTACGGAGAAAACTTCCTATGGCTTGGGGTGTACCACAACAGACAGAGTAACTGCAGAAATCAATCCCTTCCCAATATGCAAGAGAAATAACAAATATAACACTAAAGGATCTCGAGACACATCTTATTCTGGATGGTTGATGTAGATCCCCGTTGAGCTTTTTCCAATCCCTCTTGTGTTAAAAATTTGCTCTCTCAACAACAACAAACAAGATAAGCATGCTATATAATGGTGTTAGACCTACTCTAGCATATATATATATATATATATATATATAATCAATAATGTATAAGCAATTAAAAGCATCTGTGGATTCAAATTCATTTAAATGCACATCATTGGATAGGAGAATATATTTCTATTAATATAAATCAGAGATTACATGAATGACAACCTCTGTCGGCACGTCTGCAAACCTGAGAAACTGAGACCTCCTCCTGGGCCTCCACCACCTCAATCCTCCATCTCTCAATAGCAAGCTCACAAGAAAAGGCAAGCTTGGGAAGAACACCAAGTGCTCCAAGGGACAAAGGGATGCAAACTCAAGTATAAGCAAGCTACGGAAAAAATGGACTATAGTTTTCTTGCTCTTCAATTCCTCCTCTTCAATGTATCCAAAGGGTTCCTTATATAGTGCTTCACTGGGATAATGGAAGGTCAAATTCGAGTCATCTTGAGGCATATGGAAGGCCAGGAGACAAGTGACTCAAATCCACATCAAGGAAAACTACAAAAATATTTGGCCTTTTGTGCACATCCCGATGTACGCGGGTTAAAGGGCTATATCCGTGTGTATATGCAAGAAAGGGTTTAAAAGTCACGTACAACAAATAATGAGTGTTTTTAGGGATGATCTTGGAAACATCAAAGGTACACAAATGGTCCATTGGGTCCAAAGAGTCTATAGAGGGACAGGAAAGGCCATAAATGTGTGATCTACCATGTGTGGTAAAATCAGCTGTAACACCGGTAGGAGGTTCCTGCATGGGGAGCGTCTGGTATGATGGTGTAGAGGTATCTAGACTGTGTGTAAATGAGGTCAAATTGTTGGGCCTTCAAGATGGCCCCTTCCTATGTTTGGGGACATTCGAAGGCTATGTCCTTGGCTATAGGTGGCAACAAGGTTTTCAAGAACTAGTCCAGGAAGATCCTATCATCAAGCTTGATCTTGCACAAGTTGTGACGTCACCTCCACTCATGGATGTGGTCGGTGATGTGGGTTGTAGTGTTTTGGTGGCAAGATAGAAATATTTCCACTCCTTCATCATCTCTGACGGGGAGTTGGAAATATTGCACGAACATAAAGGCAAAGGAGTTGAAGTCAGGGTACTTAGCTTGTGGTAGCTCAATGTACCACTTGGCTGTAGCACCCGTGAGGGTGCGTTGGAACAGTCTGAGTCTGATCGAATCATATATGATGTTGTTTGATGAGCACCATAGGTGAAATGTCATTATATGGTTTTGGGGGCACTCACCTGCCTTCCCTTCAAACTTAGGGATGTCTGAGGGGAGTTGGGTTGGCATGGGAGGCCAAAAGGTTTGATGAGAGATGGGGTCATTGGTTAACCTGGCTGAGTCAGGTAGGTTAAGGCTTTCCATGAAGGGGAGGTTTGACCCAAGGTTGATGTGTGATGGTCCAGTAATGGTGGTGGTGTTTGCAGGAACATGATGTACTTGCATGACTGGGGGTACTTATGGCACAGCTATTGATGATCCACTGCCCCCAGGCATGATAGGAGGGGCCATGTAGGTGGAAGGGCCACTGCCCCAGGCATGCCAAGTAGGACAGTGTGAGTGGATTGGTCACTACCCCCAGGCATGATAGGTGGGACAGTTTGACTGGTAAGTATGGTGGTGGTAGATGACTTATGATAGTCTGCATGACAGTGCTAAGACCACCAACAAGGGTGTTGGTGGTGGTGTGGGGTATGAACATGGGTCCACTTGAAATCACCAAGATAGAAAGTGGATCCAGGTTTGCACCATCCATGGAGCTAGATGGTGCATTGTGTAAATCTGGCTCGGATTGATATGATTCTAAGTTTGAGTCAGAGGATGTGTGGCCTTCTGATGGTGTATAGGGTTGTTGAGAGTGGTCTCAACGATGTTGGTTCAAGGACCCAAACTGTAGTGGATCACCTCTTAGGTGTGAAGAAGAGCGTGGGGGATCAATTTTGTCTGGTTGGTAGATGAGGTGGTGAAATATAGTAGTGACGTTCTGGACCACGGTTTCAGTGGCTTCCTATTGGCTTTCAGGTGGTCACCCAACCACCGAGACTACCAGGAGACAGCGCTTGGATTTTTCCTCATGGCAGTTCTAGTCAATCAGTCAGGGTCATTTCCTGTTTCAATTGGCAATTCCTCTTAGCAGCCAGCTACTATGGGGTTCTCGTGGTACTCCTCACAATGAGTTTCAGGACTGAGCCCAAGTACTTCTCACGGTTAAGGCAGTCAGGGAATTATGTACTCAAAGATTACAAGTGTTTGAATTAGTGTAAATTAATAGATTTTAATGGTTGGCTCAGTGTCATGAACTGAGTTTGGTTATCTTACTTGGTATGGTTGTATGCATGTCCATTATATGAAATATTGTCCATTTTTTATTATTTTATGTTATTCACTTGGTGGCTTCTTGTATGGTTTATGAATATTTCGCAGAGATTGTCTGGTTTGTTACAGAACATACAACATGGGTAATCCTGTTATGAAAGCAGTAAATTATGAACATAAAATTTGAAACATGCCATTAATGAATCTGAACTATGGTAGACTTACTAGGTGACTTCCTTACACCTGTATTCCTCTTCGACCAGGAAAGAGTGCTAGGCTCTCAACACAATGGGACTAAGCGCATCCATAGATCCTCATGTCACTCTCCAATTGCAAGGTCATTCAATAGGGAGGACGCGAATACCGTGAGGCCCCCTGGGCCTACCACCCCCTCTACCTTCCAATTCACCCATTTTTAGTGGTATAAAGCAATCACAAGTGAAGTGCCTATTACTATAAAAGCTTCACCCTTTGTCTTATCCTAGAATACTCTGAAGGGTGATGAATGGGTAGAGGAGGAAGGGCCATTAGAGGACATTTCAACTCAAAATGGGCCTCCTAATGAAAATTAAAAAAATAATAGTTAAAATAATAAAATAATATTTATTAATTTTGGAGGAAGAAAATCAAAAACTACTTTTTTGTTCGTATTTTTGACATATCTCCCTATGTTTTTACTCAAATTTTGATCGGGAGAGCTCAGTGGATGCGAATTTAAATTCTGCATCCAATGAGTACCCACTCGGCATACTTTTGATGGGCCCTTCTACCCCAAAAACAAGAAATACCTAAAAATACGTGATGATGACATCATCATAACATTTTTTCAGGTATTTCTTGTTTTTGGGGTAGTGAGGCCTGTAAAAAGTATGCCGAGTGGGTACTCGTTGAATGCAAAATTTAATTCTACATCCAACAAGCTCTCCTAATTGAAATTTGAGTAAAAATACAGGGAGAGATGTCGAAAATACGAACAAAAAAAGTAGTTTTTTTTATGATACCTATCCCCAAATTTATATTAAAAAATTGTTTAAGAGGTGCTCCCTTTTTTAATTTTAAATCATTTTGATTGGCTAATACATGATGGCATGGAATATTTATTATTTTTTGGAAGTCCCATTTTAAATTGAAATTTCATCTAATGCTAGGTAAGGGGTTGATTTCCAATCCTTAGTTAAAAACTGAAATTTAACCTACAGTAATTTATCCAAGCATTAAAATAGATTCATTATATCAATATCCAATTAAATATAACATTTATTTACACATGCAGATGAAAACAGGCTACTGGACAGAGGCGGCTGAGCCACACTGACAGTCCAAAAAGCTTAAAAAACTGAATCTGAGAGACAGATTGCCCTTTTTGGGGCAAATGTGGCGAGGGGGTCGCCATTTTTCCCCAAATACAGGCGAGGGGGTGGCTCAGAAACAAAAAAAAGGAGCGATCTGGCTCCTAGGAGGGAAGTCACACCTTTCAGGGCTGGATGAGCGACCTGGTCGCCCCTTTCAGCCTGATAAGTGCGACCTGGCCTGAAAACCTGAATTTTTTTTAACCTGAGCTTGGAATGGACGATAGTAACTTGTACTGTGGCCAAAAGGGCTTGGTTTGGACTTTAGGAGGATTGACTATAAATGTAAATGCAGAAATGCAAAGATCTAAACTAGATTTAACAGAAATTGAAACTAGGTTAAGAAAGCAGAAATAAAAACTGAAACTTGAAAAAAAGAATCAAGGGATCTTGTGGGATCGACCTGGTATGGTCCCCAAATATGTAGTAGTGATTTATCCCTAGATATAGGAAGGAACGAATACCTTCTGTTCATAGGACGAAAGGGTAGGGTTCCTGTGAATGGAAGAAAACCCTGCAAGGAAATGTTAGCTCTGAGCCATGGAAATCCTGCAAGAAATTGTTAGAAAACAAGGGATGGCTATAGGAAATCAAAGGAGAACCTGCTGTTATGGAGAAAAATTCCTATGGCTTGGGGTACCACAATAGATAGAGTAACCGCAGAAATAAAACCAAACATCTAACACTAAAGGATCTCGAAACATACCTTATTCCGGACGGTTGATGTAGATCCCTGTTGAGCTTTTACACTCTCGCTTGTATTAATAATTTGCTCTCTCAACATTCAACAAGCAAGACAAGCAAGCTATATATAATTGTGTTAGACCTACTCTAGAATATATAATCAATGACATTTAAGCATTTAAAAGAATCCATGGATTCCATACTCATTTAAACACACATTATTGGAGAGGAAAAGATATTTCTATTAATATAAATCAAATATTACAATAGTGACAACCTCTGTTGGCACGTCTGCGAATCAGAGAAACAGAGTCCTCCACCTGGGCCTCCACCACTTCAATCCTCCATCTCTCAATAGCAAGCTCATAAGAAAAGGGAAGCTTGGGAAGAACACAAAGTGCTCCAAGGGACAAAGGGATGCAGACTCAAGTATAAGCTCCGGCAACAATGGACTATAGTTTTCTTGCTCTTCAATTCCTCCCCTTTCAATGTATCCGTAGGGTTCCTTATAGAATGCTTCAATGGGGTAATGGAAGGTCAAATATGAGTGATCTCAAGGCATATGGAAGGCCAAGATACAAGTGACTTGAATCCACATCAAGGAAAACTCCAAAACTATTTGGCATTTTTCACACATCCCAATGTACACGGGTTTAAGGGTCAAATCCATGTATATACACGAGAATAGGTTTAAAAGTCGCATATAGCAAATAATGCATGTTTTTAGGGATGATATTGGAAACATCAAAGGTACAAAAATGGTCCATGGGTTCTAAAGAGTCTACAGAGGGACAAGGAATTCCATAAAGGTGTGATCCACCATGTGTGGTAAAATCAGCTGTAACAGATGCCCCCTAATGTGTGAGGTCAGAGGGGTCATACGATGGCCAAAATACATTATAAGTCCATCCCAAAAGTGGAATGATGAATAACCAGGTGGAAGAAATAGCCATCAAATAGTACAATACAATGGTCAAACTCTACACATAACTGCAAGTAGATATAGGTGTCTTGGATACATAAGAGTACAATGGCCATGAATAGGAATGATACAAAATATGACATGTGTGTTCATCGCCACGTACAATATAGATAGATTAGAATCTCCATGATGAAGATATACAAAGGATCATGATCTCCATGAACGCTGAAGATATATAATGGACCAAGATCTCCATAATGGCTGGAAATATCTGACATACACTGGAATCAAGTCACGAGAGCTCAAATCTCATGAACACTGGCACGATCAAGGAGGTAGCATATATGAAATGCCACCAATATGGAAGGTCTTCTACATAATCCGCTATGAGTACATGTCCTACTATGCGAATAGAGGTGTCAAGGTTGAACATAGTAGTCCATTGTCTGATTACTGGTCATTGATGTATACCTTTAACAGACGCGAGATCACCCACCGATAATGAAAATGGGAATCAAGGTACTAGAGTGCAAACTAACAAGTGTGAATAAATGTGTTGAGTTCAAACACTTGAGAGGATCCATCGATCAGGGGACATTGATATATTCCCAAAACTGTCGATGGAGAGAGAACCTGCCACTGATGACTGCAAGTCTCAAGGCACTCAAAAATGACTCTATATTCCTATCCTAGAATAAATGATCTGAATTTGATGGGATGAAATCCATTGGAAGGAGGGCATTAATGCATCCCTCATCATCCAACACAAGGTACTCAGCAAGGCTATATAATGTGGAAGGACTCGATGATAAAGTGCACGAACCAGTATCAGTACCAAGAATGGCCGACATGCAAAGTCAAGAGAAATGAGGAATGGTTGACTCAGGTTTCAACTTCCTTCAAAAAAGAGCATAAAGGTGAATGGTGACTGAATGTAGGCAGCATAGACTCAATATACAAAACTAGGACATCTCTACGACACAAAAGGCATCGACAAAGGCTCCATAGGGACTGGAAACTTAACTAGTTGGTGGAGATAAACTCAGAGAAATGAGTACAACTCCTAAAGTAAAACTATTAACCCAACCAATGGATGTGATATATAGTGCTCTGTTTGAAGGAGACACGACTCGACTGCTACCAAATATAACATTTTTTCTTGTCCAGTTTTTTGGTTTTTTGATCTTTTTTTGGACTTTTTCAAATATTTTGAAAACCTTGAAAAAGAATAAAAGTGATTTATAGTTATAGACTAGGAGGAGACGAGTGTCAATGGGAAAACAAACTAATTCCAAGTAGCAGAACATACCTATGCTTAATGCAAGGACACATGTGTAGGATAACGACACTTGGGGGAAAGTCCCCACCCGGTAAAAATGGGGAATCAAGCTTCAAAGGATATATAAAATGGCTCGACATGGCTAGACATGAGACAAGCTCGAGCTATATAGATGATAATCAAAGTCAGGGAAGCCGGTATAAGGCTCAATGAGGCAGTAAAAACTCATGATAATGCAATCACAACTTGACATAAGGGAGTTCTGGGGACAAAGGCCAACAAAAAGATCAAGAGGAGTATGAGGCTCTTGCGCAAAGACATGGTGATACTATACAAAGGACTCCCACACCCTAAAGGAAAAAATGTCATCATGGGCACCAAATACAAAAAAGGAGATAACTAGGGCACCCATGTATGGTCAAGCTCTACCATTCACATCATGTCACTTCTAAAACAACAAGAAGGTTCCGTGACAAGATAGAATGGGTTCGTACCTAAGGTTATAATGAAATGGTCATAAGGTCATGCAAAATGCAAATGGATGTGAAATCTAACCTGTATGCCAGTTTAGACATAATACATGAAAGTGGCACGAACGGGTCAAAACAATGGTCAAAACGATGCTCAAAACGAACTCCTACATAATTAGATTAGTCCCAAACGGTCCAAAATGGTTAGAAATGGTTCAAAACTATAGAAAGGGGGTAAAAAATTTCAAAATTTTCAAAATTTTTCTATAAACAGTAAAAAATTCAAAAATTACATATCATTTGAAATTTTTACCCATTTGAGCTCAAAAATTCCAACGCAAATTCTGGGAGTTTCGTCTGGAGAAATTCGACACCTTTTGTTCCAGGTAACTTCTCATGTCCTCCTCTTCAATTTTCATGCAGATTTTTTCAATTTCCATGGTCAAATTTGATTTTTAGGCCAGTCTAAATTTGTCGTTTCGGTCCACGTGGATATCGAGGATTTTTCCATGTATAGGGCTAGATATACTCTGAAAAACCATCCAAAACAGTGTACATACACGGTTGTTTTGCAAACAGTCATGTATGCGGTAGCATACATGGTTTTTTAAGGTATATATTGACCAAAAATTACTTTTAATGTGTAGGATGGTTCTAGAATGGAGGGAGAGGGAACATGTAGATGTAGAAGAGGCTGTTCGGGGTGATTTAATGGCTCAACAAGCTCTACGTGCATGTGGGCTATACAAGTTTTGGTGCCTTGGCATCCCGAGGGCCAAACCAAGAATCCTGTAGATGCTAGTAGACTACTAGGATCTAAACTTAGAGTCCTTACATATCGACGGGATGTCCCTCACTATAGAGGTGGAGGACATATATTTCATTATTGGATTGTCCTAATGGGGAGAGGTGGTGAACCAACTCTCTCGCGGGACTAGAGGTGGCCTCACCATTGATGAGTACATTGCAGTATACTATTTTTTCAGACACAGAAAAGGTTGGGAGTCAAATCCTGACAAAATCCATTTAGGTGCTAGGACTGAAGGCCATACTATTGGTACTCGGTAGGATAGCTGGTATAACATCACTCCACCAGGCCTCACGGCCATTGATGTTCTATGCAGTGGAGTGCATGAGACCTACAGTGTACGACTGGAGCACTGCGCTATTGAGTAACATGAAGTAGCAACTTAGTGACTACAAGATGGGAAGGGTATGAAACTTTAGTTTTAGTAGCATACTGAGAACGTTCTTCTTTGAGCGTGTACTGGGGCTAATCCCTAGAGTTGACGTTCCTCCTCACGGGGTTTGAGATACAGCCCAATGACATTGGGCAGATGCTATGTGCAGACTGGGAAAAGGTAGGGTGTCTAACCCCTACCCAACTCACTTATTTCCATGGTGCGGACGACAAATTATTGCCATCAATGATTATCCCTATGTGGGAATAGATTTTTGGGGAGATTTGGACATGCCCTTACCACCAGGAGCAGCATATGGTGATATTGGTAACGAATCCCAAACCCTCTTTTTAAAGTTTTGTGAATTATAATTTGTTTTTGTGTTTTTTCATATATAGACTCAAAATACATGTTTTGGTGTGACGACACATAGTGACGATCTGTTATATGTATGCAGATGTTGGACCTTGGTAGCTTGATGGTTTCCCTCATCATAGATGGAGGGGAAGAGGAGATGATATCATGGGTGTGGATGCGGAGCAGACTCTCCAAAGCATCCACACAAACTTTGTACGCTTGACACATAGGGTACCCATGGTGCAAGTTGAGGACTTGCCCAAGGCCATGCAGTGTCAAGTGGTTGGTGTACGATGAGCATGGCTTCAGTTATTCCGACGACTAGCTAGAGCTGTGGTGTGCTACCACAATCAGAACTCCCCTCCTCCTCCATAGGATTAGAGACCTAAGAGTGATTCATTTTTGTACTACCATGTATTATATTTTGGTGTCTCAGAAGCCCCATTTCTGTATTATGACAGTTATGTATTATGACGTCACAGTTTGGATGTTTTAATGAAATTTTTTTATGATGATCGATTTTATTTATTTACATGTGTGAAAAAATGTATGTTTGTGATGTGCTTATGGTCTATGAAACAAATGCTAGTCCAACACATAGTTAGCATATGAGTCAACAACTTGATTAAAAATTCTTGAAACATGTATATATGTTATGTTGTCAAATTTCCATTCTAACAATGTCACACGTAAGAATATTCGTAATAATCTCAGATCCCTAATACGATACAAGCCATTAAGCTGTGACACTACTAACTGCGAATCAAGACGTACCTCAAGAGAGAAAACACCATGTGAAATGACATCTTGTAATAGCTCGATAATGGCACTATACTCAGCAACATTGTTCAAAGAAGGCCGTAAACATATGCCTCCTGAAGACAATACCTGACCCATAGGAGTATAAATCACCCAAGTAGCAGAGGCTGAGTGTTGAGTGTGGCGGCTAGCACCATCAACAAATCTTATGTAAATGGAAGACTCCATTGACATATTCCATAAGAAACAAAAACTAATCAACAAACTCAATCACCATAAGAAAACCTAACTATGCAAAAAACTATACAATAATATACAATAATCAGCCTTAGCTGAAGATCATGCATAGTATTTTTTAATATAGAGCCTGTTTCTAGGCTCTGCCAAGGCTATCCCTCCATAATCCACCAGCTCATAGGCACCCTTCTCTAACACATGTTTGACTACATAAGGACCATGCCAAATGGTATTAAACTTCCCTGCCCCCAAGGGTTATTTAGCTTGATCCCACAAAAGGACCAAATCACCTTCACTAAACCTCCTCGTACAGACAGACTTATCATACTGGACCTTAACGTGACGCTTATTTACTTCTAGAGCCACTAAGGCATCTCAGTGCTTCTCATCAAGCTGCTCTAAGTGGACCAAACATTCCTCCAATGCGAAAGTGTCTGGTAAAATCTCTATGGCTAGATTTAATGAAGGAATTTCGCATTCAACTGACAATATAGACTCCACTCCATGTATGAGCTAATATCGAGAAAAATTAGTGGTAGTCTTAACCATGGTCCTATAAGCCCACAAAGTAGGATATAGCATGATATGCCAATTCATTTTTATTTGTGTGATGGTTCATTGGAGAATGGACTTAAGTGATTTGTTCACTGCTTCAACCTATCCATTCTCCCGAGGGTAATAAGAATAGGAGTGCTCCTACTTATACCCTAACTTCGAGGCCAACTCTTCCATCATTCGATTCTGAAATTTCCTACCATGGTCAGTGACAAGTTCTTTCAGAATACCAAATCAAGTATTAATTTGGTTGAATACAAAAAGCACAGCTGTTTCACTGTTGGATTTAATTGTGGGCATAGCCTTAGCCCATTTCATGAAATAATCAACAACCACTATAATATGATGATGCCCCCCAGCTGAAGCTGGGTTGCAATCCATAAATTCAAGCCCCCACTTGGTGAAGAGAATGGCAGTGATAATCGGATGTAATGGGGAAGGATGTGAGTGCATATTGCAAGCAAACAACTGGTAAGGGTGACACTTCTTAATCACATTGACACAATCTTTGAAGATTGATGGCCAAAAATATCCTGCTCTCAAGATTTTCTGGGATGTAGAAATCCCAGATAAATGACCACCACACGCCCCTCTGTGGCAATCATTCAACACAACCTCAGCCTCTTCATGGGTTAAACAATGACATAAAATGGAATCTACCCCACGATAGTACAAAGTGTTATCCACTATAAGGTATTTCTTAGATACGTGACGCAATCGTCGTCGCTCATCCCATGAAAGGTGAGTAGGGACCTTCAACATTTGTAAATATATGATGAGATCCCCATACCATGGATCCAAAGTTGAGATAAGAAAAATATGCTCATCGACAAATGTATCCTCATAAACCTCCTCCTCCTCCTCACTGGGGAAATTAGAAATGAGCTCCACAATGTTAGAATAATCAACCCATAGTATTTACCCACTTAGACATTATTTCATTTATTTTGTCTTATTTGCCTAAGTCCATGAGTCCCACCATGTGCAAGTTGTCAATTGCCT
>LPNX010652809.1:40008-58220 GCA_001517045.1 Pseudotsuga menziesii
ATACAGTGCTTTGTTCGAATGCGGCACGACTCGACAGCTGCCAAAGATAATATCTTTTCTTGTCTGGATTTTTGGTTTTTTGATTTTTTTTGGTCTTTTTTAGTTATTTGAAAAGCTTGAAAAAAGAATAAACTAGCTTTATAGTTACAAACTAGGAGGAGACGAGTGTCATAAAGGCAAACAAACTAGTTCCAAGCAGTGGAACATACCTATGCTAAATGCAAGGATACATGTGTAGGATACCGACACTTGGGGGAAAATCCCCTCCCGGTAAAAAGGGAATCAAGCTACGAAAGATATAAATAAAGGCTCTGCATGGCTAGACATGAGACAAGCTCGGGCTATATGGTTGAAATGCAATGTCAGGGGAGCCGACATAAAGCTCAATAAGACAGGCAAAGCTCATGATAATGCATTCACAACTCGATATAAGGGGAGTCTGGGGGGAAACAGGCCAGCATAAGATCAGGAGGAGTATGAGGCTCTTGCTAAATGTCATGGCAATACTATACAACGGACTCCCACACCCTAAAGGGGGAAACATCGGCATGGACATGAAATTTAAATATGGCGCTAACTAGTGTACCCATGTAAGGTGAGTCTCTACCACTCACATTATGCCACTTCTATAGCAGCAAGAAGGTTCCGTGACATAATAGAGTGGGTTCGTACCTAAGGATATAGTGACATGGTCATAAGGTCATGCAAAATGCAAATGGTGGTGAACCTAACCTATATGCCAGTATAGACGTTATACCTGAGATCAGTATGAACGGGTCAATCCAAAGGCTGAAACATCGCTGAAAACGGTCTTCTACATCACAAATTAGGTCAGAAACGGTCCAAAAAGGTTAGAAACGGTCAAAACTATAGGAAAGGGGGTAAAAATTTTCAAATATTTGAAAATTTTTCTATAAATAGTAAAAAATATAAACCATTTGAAACTTTTACCCATTTGAGTTCTGATATTCAACTGCAAATTCCAGGAGATCCAGCCAGCGGAATTCACAACCGATTCTTCCAGGTACTTACTCATTTTCTCAGCTTGCATTTCAATACAATTTTTATAATTTTTCATGGTCAAATGAATTTTTAAAGGCCAAACTTGCATGAGCGCCATGGCCCACGTGGGTATCGAGGTTTTTTCCGCGTATAGGGCTAGCTATACGCGAAAAAGCGGCCTGAAACCGCATACATACGCGGATGTTTTGAAAAAAGCCGCGTATGACGCCGCACACTAAGATTTTCATGAATCTAATGGACATTTTGGTCAACTTCTCATGTAGGATGGTGCTAGAGTGGCGAGAACGTGAGCATGGTGATGTAGAGGAAGCAGTAAGGGCTGACAGAATGGCTCAAGAGGCTCTAAGAAGATGCAGACTCTACAAGTTTTGGTGCCTAGGAGGCTTGAGGGCCAAACCAGGACTACTACAGATGCTTGTAGACTATTGGGATCCGGACTCAGAGTCCTTTCGGCAAGAAGGCATGTCCCTCACCATTGAGGTGGAGGATATCTATTTTATCATAGGTCTATCATGGCAGGGTGAGACGGTGAACCTTCGTTCCCGAGGAGGGCCAGGTCATGGGCTGAATATTGATGAGTACATCGTAGTGTACTGCTATCCAGAGACAGAGAAGGTGGGGAGCCAAGTCCCCACCAATGCTATACAGGTACTGGGCCTAAAGGCCATCTTACTGACGCTGGGAAGGATAGCAAGCTTAGCATCACTCCATTAGGCATCTCGGCCATTGATGTTCTATGTGGTGGAGTGCATGACACCGACCATCTATGACTGGAGCACATCACTATTGAGCAACATGAAACATCAGCTCAGTGAGTGCAAAGCAGGTAGGATACGGAACTTTGGGTTCAGTAGTATCTTGAGCACTTTCTTCTTCGAGCGGGTTCCGAGATTGAGCCCTAGAGTGGATGTTCCTCTCCACGGGGTTCGAGATCCGGCCAAATGACGTTGGGCAGACGCGATGCGTAGACTGGGGGGTGGTAGGGTGGCCAACCCACGGGGACTTCACTTAGTGAACTTCTCACATAGCACGTGCAATCGTGGGATATTAAAGAATACCCTTAATTTCTAGAGATATTGACCCAAACTCTTTTTGTTGAAACCCCCTCCCAATACTTAAAACCTCCTCCCCACCCCTTTTTATACCTCAATCCTTATAAACCACCCTAACCACCCCCACCTTAAACCCCTCATCCCCATCAATACTTGCAATATATTGGTTCAATTTTTGATAATTTTAAAACCCACAATATGAACTAACGTGATACGATATTGGTCAACAAGTGAAGCCCCCATGGGCAAACCCTTATCCAGCAGACTTTTTTCCATGGTGGCGACGACAGATTATCGCCATAGAGGACTACCCTTATGCAGGGATAGACTTCTGGGGAGACCTGGACATGCCATTACCACCAAGATCAGCATATGGAGACATAGGTAACGAATCTCGACCCTTACTCTTTTTTAAAAGTTTTTGAAGTATTTAATTTTTTTGTGTTTTCTTGATTAATGGAATCAAAAAGACATATTTTTGGGTGACAACACATAGTGACATCTACCATTCATGTGCAGATGTGGGACCATAGTGACCAGAGGGCTTCCCACGTCATAGACGAAGGGGAAGAGGAAACGATATCACCGGTGTGGATGCGGAGCGAACGCTCCAAAGCATCCATACCAACTTCGTGCGACTGACTCACAGGATTCCCATGGCGCAAGTCGAGGACTTTCCTGAGCCTATGCAGAGATAGGTGGTTGGTGTACCACGCGCATGGGTGCGTTTATTCCAGCGGCTAGCTAGAGCCGTGGTGACATATCATGATCACAAACCTCATCCACCTCCACAGGACTAGACACCTGGGAGTGTATCTATTTTGTACTACCGTGTATATGATGGTGGCTTTCAAAGCCCCAATTTTGTGTTATGACACTATGTATTACCACATTTTTGATGTATATAAAAAAGTTTTATGGTGATCAGTTTATTTATTTACATGTGTAAAAATTGTGTTTATGACTAATTTATGATGAATGAAACAAATGGCAATCTAACACATAGTTAGCATATGAGTCAGCAATTTGATTAAAATTTCTTGGAATGTGTATATATGTTATGTTCTCAAATTGCTGTTCTAGTAATCTCACACGTAAGAATCTCCTCAATAACGTCGGATCTCTAACATGGTACAAACCATTTAGCTGTGACACTACTAACTCTGAATCAAGACGTACCTCAAGAGAGAGAACACCATGCGAAATGGCATCCCGTAGAAGCTCGATAACGGCACTATATTCAGCAACATTGTTGGAAGATGGCCGTAGACATACACCTCCTGAAGACAGTACATGACCCATAGGAGTAAAAATCACCCAAGCAGTTGAGGCTGAGTGTTGAGTGTGACGGCTTGCACCATCCGCGAATCCTACGTAGGTGGAAGATTCCATTGACATCTGCCACAAGAAATGGAAACTAATCACAAACTCGATCACGATAAACAAGACCTAACTATGCAAAAAAGCTATACAATAATATACAACAAACAACCTTGGCTAAATATCATGCATAGTATTTTTTAAGATAGATCCCATTTCTAGGCTCCGCTAAGGCTGTCCCTTCGTAATCCACTAACTCGTAGGCACCCTTCTCTAATACTCGCTTGACCACGTAAGTACCACGCCACATAGGATTGAACTTCCCTGCCCCCAAGGGTTCTTTCGATTGATCCCACAAAAGGACCAAGTCTCCCTCACTAAACACTCTCGAATGGATAGACTTATCGTATTGGGCCTTCACGCAACACTTATTAACCTCTAGAGTCACCAAGGCATCTCTACGCTGCTCATCGAGTTGCTCAAGGTGAACCAAACACCCCTCCAAAGGGGAAGTGTATGGTAAGAGTTCTATGACTAACTTCAACGAAGGAATCTCGCATTCAATCGGCAATAATGACTCCACTCCATGAACAAGCTGATATGGAGAAAAACCAGTGGCAGTCTTTACCGCGGTTCGGTACTCCCACAAAGCAGGATACAACATAATATGCTGATTCATCTTGCTTTGTGCGATGGTTCGTTGGAGAATGGACTTAAGTGATTTATTCACAGCTTCAACCTGTCCATTCGCTTGAGGATAGTAAGAATAGGAGTGCTCTTGCTTATATCCTAACTTGGAGGCCAACTCTTCCATCATACGATTCTGAAAGTGCGAGCCATGGTCAGTGACAAGCTCTCTTGGAATCCCGAACCTAGAGATGATTTGGTTGAATATGAAATGAGTGGATGTCTCACCATCATATTTTAATGTAGGCATTGCCTCAGCCCATTTCGTGAAGTAATCGACAGCCACAATGATATGATGGTGCCCCCCAGCCGAAGCTGGGTTGCAATCCATAAAATCTAGCCCCCACTTGGTGAAGGGACCGGCGGTGATAATAGGGTGTAATGGGGAAGGCTTCGAGCGCATGTTACGTGCAAACACCTGGCAAGGGTGGCACCTCTTGACCACTTCAATACAGTCCTTGAAGATCGGCAGCCATAAATATCCTCCTCTCAAAATCTTTTGGGTTGTAGCAAGCCCAGATAAATGACCACCACACGCCCCTCCGTGGCAATCATTAAGCACTACCTCAGCCTCATCATGAGTTAAACAACGTCATAAAAGGGAATCTACTCCACGGCGATACAAAGTATTGTCCATTATGAGGTAATTCTTGGAAACGTGACGTAATCGATGTCGCTCATCTCGCGAGAGGTGAGTAGGGGTCCTCTGCATTTGCAAATATACCATGATATCACCGTACCATGGGTCAGCCGTTGAGATCAAGAAAATGTGTTCATCAATGAACGTATCTTCACATACCGACTCATCAACCTCGCTCGGAAAATCTGATATGAGCTCTGCAAAGATTAAATATTTCTTCGATTTTGCCGAAACAAACTCGAGATCAAACTCTTGCAGAATGACAATCCATTTATTATATTTTCCCCCAATCATCCTACGTGTGAGGACGAATTGAAATGGATTGACATGGGCAACCACCAAAGTTTGGCGAAGGAGAATATAATGTCTCAAACGTTGCACCACATGTACAGTGACCAAGGCAAGCTTCTCTACATGAGAATACCGAATCTCTACGTCAATAAGGTTTCGGCTCAAATAATATAGGACATGCTCCTGGAGCTCCTCATCCTCTTGAACCAAAACCATCCCAATCGTCTCTAAAGACGCGGCCACATATAATAGGAAATCACGGCTATAATCCGGAGGACTAATCACTGGGGCCGATGCTAGGGCTCTCTTAAGTGCATCGAAGGACTCCTGGGCTCGCTCATCCCATTCAAAGGGAGTATCCTTCTTCAGGAGACGCATGAAACCTCTAGTCAAATTGGCGAAATTGACAACAAATCTTTGTAGGAAGTTTGCCATGCCTTGCAAACACTGAAGATGACGAATATTTCGCGGGGGAGACAACTAAAGTATTGCCTCCACTTTCAAGGGGTCGACTCTTATACCCTCTTTCGAAACGATAAATCCTAATAAACGACCTGATTTCACGCAAAAGATACACTTATGAGGGTTTAATCTAATAGCATAGTGCCGACATCTTTCGAACACCAATCTCAATTGATAAGAATGACGCATCCTCATACGAGAATGAGCAGTGAGGTCATCCAAAAATACTTCTATAATGGACTTGAGATCATGGAAAATCAAGGTCATCGCCCGCTGAAAAGTAGCTCTGGCGTTTTTAAGGCCGAAAGGCATTTTTCGATACGCAAATGTTCCCCAAGGACAAATAAATGCAGTCTTATGTTGGTCCTCAGGTTTAATTTGAATCTGATTATATCCGGAAAAACAGTCCATAAAGGAGAACACCTCGCTACCCGGACACTCATCCAAAATCTAATCTATAAATAGTGTGGGGAAGTTATCCTTAGGATAGGCACAATTTAAATCACGGAAATCAGTGCATATACGGATCGCTCCTTGCTTCTTATCCACCAGAACGGGATTTGAAACCCACTCCATCAAGGGAATGGGATAGATGAAACCAGCTTTCAATAGTTTCTCTATCTCTGCCTTTATGGCGGGTGCTTTCCTAGGTTTTACCGCGCGTAAACGCTGTCGAACAGGCTTTGCATTGGGGTAAGTTTTAATTTTGTGTTCGACAATCCGAGGGTCAATCCCTGGCATTTCATCGTAAGACCAAGCAAAAACATCGCGGAATTCCTTGAACAGCTCGGTATACTCACGAATCTCGTCTTGGGAACAATCCGCCCCAATGTACACATTCTCAACCGTACGAGGGTTGCGAGAAATGTTGATAGGCATGTTTGCCATGTTTCCATTAGCCATCTGACCAGGAGAGCTTAATGGAATCATGGGCCTACCAGCTTTCTGTCTAAGAATCTCCCTATAATCCTCATGCTCCAAAAGGTCAAGCTCTGGAAGGAAATATGATCTATGATCAAGTTCCTCCCATGGTGGCTCAACTCCCGACATAGCCTCGATGATCACTTCATCTGAAGGGAAAACCGTATTAAGGAAATCGTGGGCATGAGAAGAATGTACTGCCCATGTAGGCAGCACATAGGGGTCTTCTTCCTCTGTCCGTGAAGAAGAAGAAGAAGGCTCTGCAGCAGATTGAATATTATCTTGGTAAGTAATCATGACTGCAGGCAACGGAACACTCATCTCAATAGCCTCACTCGAAGGACTTGGCGATGGAAGAATCCAAGGATCTTCCATATGATTTGTACGAAAAGACACCGATCTCGTAGATGTGGAAGCACCATCGAAACGATCTCCTATCATGAGGATGGGTGCAGGACAACTAAAGGTTCCCATGAGGGAAGGATACATACCTACATCGACACTCCCAGTTGCCGGCTGGGAATGTTCAACTTTCGGAACCGAAGCTTCCGAAGATGCACTAATAGGCAGATTCTTGAATGACATCTGATCAATCGTACCAATTTACAAGGGCTGGATAAGTGAGCTCCAGAATGTGGCCGGTATGTCTCGCCTAGGAGAGGCATAAATAGAGAGTCTTTGCTTTTTTGTTGAGTCATTGTGGAGTCGGGTGCGGTTCCGCGTCGTTCTCATCGGTTAGCAGGACTTCTGCCTTCCACTTCTCCTCCTCCTTTGGGAGAGGGGCCTAGTAGGTCCAGGCGGACTGTGTCACACATTAATTCACACACCATGGAGGATCATTCAGAGATTATTCCTGACCAACCTCCTCCTATTCGTATTGACGATGGGGAACTTACTCCTACATATGATCCCTCACCTGACCTAGCTGAGATCGGTCTCATTATTTCCCAGATAAGATCTTTACATGATAGACCTACTCATACTAGGCCAGATTCCCCATTGACCCGATACCGGTATGGAATGACGGAAGATGCCGAGACTCACGTTGACCCTCCTAGCACCAGCTATGGTGGTTATGTTACCACTGGTTTTCCTATGCACGATTTGACATTTCATGTTGAATCCGACTTTGATCCTAACACTATACCTGGGGGCATTCCCATGCCTTACCTTGCGGAGAGGTTTGGGAATACTAGTCACATTGCACCTTCCATCCCAGCGGTGGAAGCTACATCTTATGTACCTTCTAGGTCTAGAGTCAGTGATCCCATAGCGATACCAGGTACTAGACGAGTGACGATAGGCACTAGCACATATCTTCTTACAGAGATTCCTTCGTCCTCGCTTCCAAGTTCTTCAAATGCGAATCCTCCACCTTACTCTTGTGGTCCTTCAAGTTGTCACGTAGCTACGATTCAGATCCGTACTGCGATTACTAGACCTATTGTGTCCCAAGCCTACATACCACTCGTAGTTTCGGGAGGTTATGTTCATGTTTCTAGAGGTCAAGTTGCTACTTCCTCGACATATATCCCTACTTCCGGCATATATATACCTACTTCCGGAATGTATGTACCTACCTATGGAGTGTCTCATGGGGCATCGCAGCCGATGACCTATGGAACCTACTATGGGGCGCAGTATGGACAGGTCTCTCAACCTTATGGAGGCGGGTATTCACAACCTGCTTACTCTCCCAACTATGTCTTTGTAGCTCCTACTAGTCAAGTTCCACCTCATTATGTGACTTCCATGCCACCCTATATGGGTCATACAGGAGGAGGTCACTATGGCCAAGGTCATGGTGGTAATCAATCCTATATGAACCAGGGAGTGGTCCCTAAACCTCTATTACGGAGAGAAATTCCTATGGATTGGGGTACCACAACAGACAGCTAGACTCCAGAAATCAATCTTTCCCAATATGCAATAGAAATAAAAATATCTAACACTAAAGGATCGAACCTCGTACCTTATTCCGGACGGTTGAAGTAGATCCCCGTTGAGCTTTCCAATCTTCTACTTGAATTGTTATAGCACGTCCTCAAAAACAAGTAAACAATACAAGCATACTATATTTCATGGTGTTAGATCTATTCTAGCATATATAATCAATAATGTATAAGCATTTGACAAATTCCAATGGATGCAACATTCATTCAAATACACATTACTGGACAGGAAAATATATTTCTATTAATATGAATTAGAGATTACAAGTGACAACCTCTGACGGCACGTCTGTGAACCGGAGAAACTGAATCCCCCACTTGGGCCTCCACCACCTCAATCCTCCATCACTCCGATAGCAAGCTCACTAACAAAGGCAAGCTTGGGAAGAACACAACAATGCTCCAAAGGGACAAAGGGATGCAGACTCAAGTATAGTTCTGGAAATAATGGACTATAGTTTCAGTACTCTCAATTCTCTCTTATGCTTTCAATGTCTCAATGGTTCCTTATATAGCTTTTCAAAGTGATACTGAAAGGTCGAATCCATGCGATCTCAAGGCATATGGAAGGCCAGGAGTCATATGTGTCGGATCCAAGTCAAGGAATGCTCCAACAGTTTTGGATTATGCACACATCCCGATGTACATGACTATCGAGGGAATATCCGCATATGTACGCGGTTATCAGGGAAAAGGCCACGTATATCAGTTTTCTAATGTTTTTAGGGATGGTCAATGATACATCAAAAGACAAAAAGTGGTCCATAGGGAATAATGAGTCTGCAGCGGGATAGGGGAAGGCCATACAATGTGTGATTCACCTAGTGTGGTGAAATCCGCTATAAAAACCTCATCATGCTAAGCTCCCTTTCCTCGTGACACTCAATTTACCTGACTTATCAAGACTTACGAACGACCCTGTCGCTCATGACCCGGCTTGGCCAGCTGTCCCTACCAAGCTTCCTTCGGACATACCTAAGTTCGAAGGAAAACCAGGATAGGATCCGAGTGAACACGTTATGACATTCCACCTATGGTGCTCTTCCAATTCATTGCATCAGGACTCAGTCCGCTTGAGACTATTTCAACGGACCCTTACAGGGCCTGCGGCAAAATGGTACATAGAGTTACCTAGGGGTGCCTTTACTTTGTTCGACGACCTTGCGATGACTTTCCTTAATCACTTCCAGCTACCAGTACAATATGATGTCGGTACTGAACTCTTGTCGACATTTCGGCAAGACAAAGCCACCCATATTTCTAATCATATTCAGGAGTGGCGTAGACGGAAGAGATTAATCAAAGCCTTTATACTGTCGGAATTCCTCCTTGAGTGGTTCCTCAAATATTTATTGCCATATATCGCGAAGGATGTTTCCACATCCGGAGTGCAGAATGAGGAACAAGCCATCTTTAGGGCGCAGGAACTAGACTTGATCTATGCTCAGTCTGGTTTGTTATATGAGATTATACCTAATGCCCCTCGTTCTAGTTTCGATCCCAAGGTCAAACCTGGACCACATGCCGATGGCATTGTGGGTAGTGCAAGTAAGAAACGTGCAGGTTTGGTTGTGAAACAAGTTTCTCAATTGTCAATCAACCAATCTGCCTCGGGACAAGCTACGGCTTCGTCTCAGCCTACCCAAACGACGAATGTACTTTCTATGCAATCGTCCGACCAGAAGGGTAACCAGCAACCCGGACGGAATAAAAAAAAGGGTAAAAACAATAATAAGAAGGGTGGGAATAAAAATGAGAATGCCAACAATAATGACAAGAACAATGAAAATGTTGGGGGGGACAAGCAGAATAAGCGTAAGGTTAAGTTTCCTTGCAAGCTTTGTAAGGACGATCACCTCACTTACTTGTGCCCTAGGATGGATGAAGCTTCGAAGTTCATAGCACAGGGCCCAGCTGTGTTAACGAACCCTTTACCGCATAACCAAAATATGAACTCGAAGTCCCATGATCAATCTAGTGATGAAGATCCACCTGAAACTAGTGGTCGTGGGTGCATTAATATGGTCCGTGCCGTGAAAGTTGTGATGTGTGTGAAAGATTATTCTTCGTCACAGCCCAACCCAGGCAAAGAACCTGATCCACCAGGAACCCCTTTGCATATTGAGAAACCTGTGGATAAACTTGAATCTGCACCTCGCATTCCTAAGGGGGTACTTAAGCGTTCGGGGCATAATCCAAATTCCCAAGCCGCCCAAAACTATTCAGTTGTCGAGGACTTGGGTCATACTCCTTGTGCGATGTCTGCATTGGAGGTGCTTCAGAGTTGTCCATCGCAAAGGAAGGCTTTGCTTTCCGCTCTTGGTGTGAATGGTGATGATTCTTCCTCAGTGATCAAGTTTAAAACCACAGGACATCAGCCTCACTTGCCCTACTATGTGTCCCTTTTGGTGCATGTAGAATGTCTTAATATGATCGTCAAGCGTACTGTGATTGACGAGGGCAATGCTGCTTCTGTGATGTCTTTGTCTTGTTGGAAGGGTCTTGGTTCTCCCGAGTTGTCAAAGTCTACGACCATGTTAAATTATTTTGATGGGAGATCGTTTAGGCCGCACGGCATCCTTCCTTCTCTTAAAGTTCGTTTGGGAGGGAAGACCGTTGCGATAGAGGTCGAGGTGGTTGATGCACCCCTTGACTACAATCTCTTACTGGGAAGGAATTGGATGTATAGTATGCAAGCCGTTGCGTCTTCCGTATTTCATGTTGTATGCTTTCCTCATAATGGGAAGATTGTGACGATTGATCAGATGTCATTCAAGAACCCGCCTGTTAGTACATCTTCGGAAGCTTCGGTTCCGAAATTTGAACATTCCCAGCCGGCAACTGGGAGTGTCAGTGTAGGTATGTATCCTTCCCTCAAGGGAACCTTTAGTTGTCTTGCACCCGTCCTCATGATAGGAGCTCGTTTCTATGGTGCTTCCACGTCTACGAGATCAATTCCTTTTCACACAAATCATATGGAAGATCCTTGGATTCTTCCATCGCCAAGTCATTCGAGTGAGGCCATTGAGACGAGTGTGTCGTTTCCTGCAGTCATGATTGCTTACCAAGCTAATCTTTAATCTGCTGCAGAGCCTTGTTCTTCTTCTTCATGGACAGAGGAAGAAGACCCCTATGTGCTACCTGCATGGGCAGTACAGTCTTCTGATGCCCACAATTACCTTGATACAGTTTTCCCTTCAGATGAAGTGATCATCGAGGCTATGTCGGGAGTTGAGCCACCATGGGAGGAACTTCATCATAGATCATATTTCCTTCTAGAGCTTGACCTTTTGGAGCATGAGAATTACAGGGAGATTCTTAGATAGAAAGCTGGTAGGCCCATGATTCCATTAAGCTCTCCTGGTCAGATGGCTAATGGAAACATGGCAAACATATCAACAACTATGCCTATCAACATTTCTCGCAACCCTGGTATGGTTGAGAATGTGTACATTGGGGTGGATTGTTCCCAAGATGATATTCGTGAGTATACCGAGCTGTTCAAGGAATTCCATAATGTTTTTGCTTGGTATTACGATGAAATGCCAGGGATTGACCCTCGGATTGTCGAACACAAAATTAAAACTTACCCCAACGTGAAGCCTGTTCGACAGCGTTTACGCACGGTAAATCCTAGGAAAGGACCCACCATAAAGGCAGAGATAGAGAAACTATTGAAAGATGGTTTCATCTATCCCATTCCCTTGATGGAGTGGGTTTCAAATCCCATTCCGGTGGATAAGAAGCAAGGAGTGATCCATATATGCACTTATTTCCGTGATTTAAATCGTGCATGTCCTAAGGATAACTTCCCCACACTGTTTATAGATCAGATTTTGGATGAGTGTGCGGGTAGCGAGGTGGTCTCCTTTATGAACGGTTTTTCCAGATATAATCAGATCCAAATTAAACCTGAGGACCAACATAAGACTGTATTTATTTGTCCTTGGGGAACATTTGCGTATCGAAAAATGCCTTTCGGCCTTAAAAACACCGGAGCTACTTTTCAGCGGGCGATGACCTTGATTTTCCATGATCTCAAGTCCATTATCAAAGTATTTTTGGATGACCTCGCTGCTCATTCTCGTATGAGGATACGTCATTCTTATCACTTGAGATTGGTGTTCGAAAGATGTCGGCATTATGCTGTTAGATTAAACCCTCATAAGTGCATCTTTTGCATGAAATCAGGTCATTTATTAGGATTTATCGTTTCAAAAGAGGGTATAAGAGTAGACCCCTTGAAAGTGGAGGCAATACTTCAGTTGTCTCCCCCACGAAATATTCATCATCTTCAGTGTTTGCAAGGCATGGCAAACTTCCTATGAAGATTTGTTGTCAATTTTTCCAATTTGACTAGAGGTTTCATGTGTCTCCTGAAGAAGGATACTCCCTTTGAATGGGATGAGCGAGCCCAGGAGTCCTTCGATGCACTTAAGAGAGCCCTAGCATCAACCCCGGTGATTAGTCCTCTGGATTATAGCCGTGATTTCCTATTATATGTGGCCGCGTCTTTAGAGACAATTGGGATGGTTTTGGTTCAAGAGGATGAGGAGCTCCAGGAGCATGTCATATATTATTTGAGCTGAAACCTTATTGACGCAGAGATTCGGTATTCTCATGTAGAGAAGCTTTCCTTGGCCACTGTACATGCGGTACAGTGTTTGAGACATTATATTCTCCTTCGCCAAACTTTGGTGGTTTCCCATGTCAATCCATTTCAGTTCGTCCTCACACGTAGGATGATTGGGGGAAAATATAATAAATGGATTGTCATTCTGCAAGAGTTTGATCTCGAGTTTGTTTCGGAAAAATCGAAGAAATCTTTAATCTTTGCAGAGCTCATATCATATTTTCTGAGTGAGGCTGAGGAGTCGGTATGTGAAGATACGTTCATTTATGAACACATTTTCTTGATCTCAACGGCTGACCCATGGTACGGTGATATCATAGTATATTTGCAAACACAGAGGACCCCTATCACCTCTCGCGAGATGAGCGACATCGATTACGTTACGTTTCCAAGAATTACCTCATAGTGGACAATACTTTGTACTGCCGTGGAATAGATTCCCTTTTACGACGTTGTTTAACTCATGATGAGGCTGAGGTAGTGCTTAATTATTGCCACGGAGGGGCGTGTGGTGGTCATTTATCTGGGCTTGCTACAGCCCAAAATATTTTGAGAGCAGGATATTTCTGGCTATCGATCTTCAAGGACTGTATTGAAGCGGTCAAGAGGTGCCACCCTTCCCAGGTGTTTGCACGTAACATGCGCTCGAAGCCTGCCCCGTTACACCCTATTATCACCATCGGTCCCTTCACCAAGTGGGGGCTATATTTTATGGATTGCAACCTAGCTTCGGCTGGGGGGCACCATCATATCATTGTGGCTGTCGATTACTTCATGAAATGGACTGAGGCAATGCCTACAGTAAAATCCAATGGTGAGACAGCCGCTCATTTCGTATTCAACCAAATCATCTCTAGGTTCGGGATTCCGAGAGAGCTTGTCACTGACCATGGCTCGCACTTTCAGAATCGTATGATGGAAGAGTTGGCCTCCAAGTTAGGATATAAGCAAGAGCACTCCTCTTCTTACTATCCTCAAGCGAATGGACAGGTTGAAGCTGTGAACAAATCACTTAAGTCCATTCTCCAATGAACCATCGCACAAAGCAAGACAAATTGGCATATTATGTTGTATCCTGCTTTGTGGGCGTACCGAACCGTGATAAAGACTGCCACTGGTTTTTCTCCATATCAGCTTGTTCATGGAGTGGACTCAATATTGCCGGTTGAATGCGAGATTCCTTCGTTGAAGTTAGCCGTAGAACTCTTACCAGACACTTCCCCTTTGGAGGAGCGTTTGGTTCACCTTGAGCAACTCGATGAGCAGCGTAGAGATGCCTTGGTGACTCTAGAGGTTAATAAGCGTCGCGTGAAGGCCCAATACAATAAGTCTGTTCGTCCGAGAGTGTTTAGTGAGGGAGACTTGGTCCTTTTGTGGGATCAATCGAAAGAACCCTTGGGGCAGGGAAGTTCAATCCTATGTGGCGTGGTCCTTACGTGGTCAAGCGAGTATTAGAGAAGGGTTCCTATGAGTTAGTGGATTACGAAGGGACAGCCTTGGCGGAGCCTAGAAATGGGCTCTATCTTAAAAAATACTATGCATGATATTTAGCAAAGGTTGTTTGTTGTATATTATTGTACAGCTTTTTTGCATAGTTAGGTCTTGTTTATCGTGATCGGGTTTGTGATTAGTTTCCATTTCTTGTGGCAGATGTCAATGGAATCTTCCACCTACGTAGGATTCGTGGATGGTGCAAGCCGTCACACTCAACACTCAGCCTCAGCTGCTTGGGTGATTTTTACTCCTATGGGTCATGTACTGTCTTCAGGAGGTGTATGTCTATGGCCATCTTCCAACGATGTTGCTGAATATAGTGCCATTATCGAGCTTCTACGAGATGCCATTTCGCATGGTGTTCTCTCTCTTGAGGTACGTCTTGATTCAGAGTTAGTAGTGTCACAGCTAAATGGTTTGTACCATGTTAGATATCTGACGTTATTGAGGAGATTCTTACATGTGAGATTGCTAGAACGGCAATTTGAGAACATAACATATATACACATTCCAAGAAATTTTAATCAAATTGTTGACTCATATGCTAACTATGTGTTAGATTGGCATTTGTTTCATTCATCATAAATTAGTCATAAACACAATGTTTACAAATGTAAATAAATAAACCGATCACCATAAAACTTTTTTATATATACATCAAAATGTGGTAATACATAGTGTCATAATACAAAATTGGGGCTTTGAAAGCCACCATCATATACACGGTAGTAAAAAATAGATACACTCCCAGGTGTTTAGTCTTGTGGAGGTGGTTGAGGGTTGTGATCATGATATGTCACCACGGCTCTAGCTAGCCACCGGAATAAACGTACCCATGCGCGTGGTACACCAACCGCCTGTCTCTGCATAGCCTCAGGCAAGTCCTCGACTTGCGCCATGGGAATCCTGTGAGTCAGTCGCACGAAGTTGGTATGGATGCTTTGGAGCATTCGCTCCGCATCCACACCGGTGATATCGTCTCCTCTTCCCCTCCGTCTATGACGTGGGAAGCCCTCTAGTCACCGTGGTCCCACATCTGCACATGAATGGTAGATGTCACTATGTGTTGTCACCCAAAAATATGTCTTTTTGATTCCATTAATCAAGAAAACACAAAAAAATTAAATACTTCAAAAAATTTTAAAAAAGAGTAAGGGTCGAGATTCGTTACCTATGTCTCCATATGCTGATCTTGGTGGTAATGGAATGTCCGGGTCTCCCCGGAAGTCTATCCCTGCATAAGGGTAGTCCTCTATGGCGATAATCTATCGTCGCCACCATGGAAAAAAGTCTGCTGGATAAGGGTTGGCCACCCTACCACCCCCCAGTCTGCGCATCGCGTCTACCCAACGTCGTTGGGCCGGATCTCGAACCCCGTGGAGAGGAACATCCACTCCAGGGCTCAATCCTGGAACCTGCTCGAAGAAGAAAGTTCTCAAGATACTACTGAACCCGAAGTTCTGTATCCTACCTACTTTGCACTCACTGAGTTGATGTTTCATGTTGCTCAACAGTGATGTGCTCCAGTCATAGATGGTCGGTGTCATGCACTCCACCACATAGAACATTAATGGCCGAGAGGCCTGATGGAGTGATGCTAAGCCTGCTATCCTGCCCAGCATCAGTAAGATGGCCTTTAGGCCCAGTACCTGTATAGCGTTGGTGGGGACTTGGCTCCCCACCTTCTCTGTCTCTGGATAGAAGTACACTATGATGTACTCATCAATAGTCAGCCCATGACCTAGCCCTCCTAAGGAACGAAGGTTCACCGTCTCAACCCGCCGTGATAGACCTGTGATAAAATAGATATCCTCCACCTCAATGGTGAGGGACATGCCGTCTAGCCGGAAGGACTCTGAGTCCGGATCCCAATAGTCTACAAGCATCTGTAGTAGTCCTGGTTTGGCCCTCAAGCCTCCTAGGCACCAAAACTTGTAGAGTCTGCATCTTCTTAGAGCATCTTGAGCCATTCTGTTAGCCCTTACTGCTTCCTCTACATCACCATGCTCGCGTTCTCGCCACTCTAGCACCATCCTGCATGAGAAGTTGACCAAAATGTCCATTAGATTCATGAAAATCTTAGTGCACGGCGTCATACGCGGTTGTTTTCAAAAAAGCCGAGTATGTACGCAGTTTTAGGCCCCTTTTTCACATATAGCCAGCCCTATACGTGGAAAAAACCTCGATACCCGCATGGGTCGTGGCTCTCATGCAAGTTTGGCCTTTAAAAATTCATTTGACCATGAAAAATTATAAAAATTGTATTGAAATGCAAGCTAAGAACATGAGTAAGTACCTGGAAGAATCGGTTGTGAATTCCGCCGGCTGGATCTCCTTGAATTTGCAGTTGAATATCAGAGCTCAAATGGGTAAAAGTTTCAAATGATTTATATTTTTTACTATTTATAGAAAATTTTTCAAATATTTGAAAATTTTTACCCCCTTTCCTATAGTTTTGACCGTTTCTAACCTTTTTGGATCGTTTCTGACCTAATTTGTGATGTCGAAGACCGTTTTCAGCGATGTTTCAGCCTTTGGATTGACCCATTCGTACTGATCTCAGGTATAACGTCTATACTGGCATATAGGTTAGGTTCACCACCATTTGCATTTTGCATGACCTTATGACCATGTCACTATATCCTTAGGTACGAACCCACTCTATTATGTCACGGAACCTTCTTGCTGCTATAGAAGTGGCATGATGTGAGTGGTAGAGACTCACCTTACATGGGTACCCTAGTTAGCGCCATATTTGAATTTGGTTCCCATGCCGATGTTTCCCCCTTTAGGGTGTGGGAGTCCGTTGTATAGTATTGCCATGACATTTAGCAAGAGCCTCATACTCCTCTTGATCTTATGCTGGCCTATTTCCCCCTAGACTCCCCTTATATCGAGTTGTGAATGCATTATCATGAGCTTTTCCTGTCTTATTGAGCTTTATGCCGGCTCCCCTGACATTGCGTTTCAGCCATATAGCCCGAGCTTGTCTCATGTCTAGCCATGCAGAGCATTTATTTATATCTTTCGCAGCTTGATTCCCTTTTTACCAGGAGGGGATTTTCCCCCGAGTGTCGGTATCCTACACATGTATCCTTGCATTGAGCATAGGTATGTTCCACTGCTTGGAACTAGTTTGTTTTCCTTTATGACACTCGTCTCCTCCTATTTTGTAACTATAAAGCTAGTTTATTCTTTTTTCAAGCTTTTCAAATAACTGAAAAAGACCAAAAAAATAAAAAAACCAGAAAGCCGAACAAGAAAAGATATTATATTTGGCAGCTGTCGAGTCGTGTCGCCTTCGAACAGAGCACTGTATATCACATCCATTGGTTGGGTTATAGTTTGACTTAGGAGCTGTACTCGTTATCTGAGTTTTATCTCCACCGACTGGTTAAGCTTCCAGTCCCTATGGAGCCTCTATTGATGCCTCCTGCGTCATAGAGATGTCCCAGTTTGTATATCGAGTCTATGCTGCCTTCATTTAGTCACCATATGCCGTTATGCTCTTTTTCAAAGGAAGTTGAAACCTGAGTTGGCCATTCCTCAGTTATCTTGACTTTGCATGTCAGCCATTCCCAGTACAGTTACTAGTTCGTGCACCTTATGATTGAGTTCTTCCATATTATACAGCCTTACTGAGTACCTCGTGTTGGATGATGGGGGATGCCTTAATGCCCTCCTTCCAGTGGATTTCATCCCATCAACTTCAGATCATTTATTCTGGGATTGGAGTC
>LPNX010652811.1:3571-17825 GCA_001517045.1 Pseudotsuga menziesii
TTGACCAAATTAATGACCAACCGACAAGCTATAAATGACCAAAATAAAAATGACCAATTTTGGTCATGTAATAAAAGACCGCAAATTAGCCACCAGCGATCGCCAAACCAAAAGTGGTCATTGATATGCGGATTTTGGTCATTTTTTTGGTCACTAATCTCTCATTTTCCACTAGTGTGGTGTGAGAGGAGGAAGGTTTCTCACCCTTCTTGACCTTCTAAGCAGTTGGTCCTCCAGAATTAAGACTTTAACTAATCACACCCTAAGGCCAACTAAACACAAGCAAATCCACAAAGCATACACTAAAAAGATCCTAGAATCTCAAGAAATCAAACCAGGCTATAAAGATATACTTTCCAGAAGAAAGATGATGAACAGTTACTTGGCTTCCTTGAGGGGTTCTCAGGCACAAGTGGAGGAATCACCCACCACCCTCCTGCACTTTCCACAAGGGTTACCTTCCAAGTCTGTTCAAGGTGAACCAGAAATAGCCTTCCGGTTTACCTGGGTATGGGCCTTAAAAGACAAGAGACTAAAGGCTACCTTGACAATACCTACTGTTCGGGGGGACAGTCGTCAGCTAAACTCATACGCATGGGCAGGGTAGCTGAGCCCAAAACTCTGTCTAGGACAGAATCCCCAGATGCGTAAAATTCCTGGGTTACATTTTGACAAGGATTCGAAGGGTTATCTCCTCTGTCCAAGCCTCCACGCGACCTAGTGCTTAACTCCCGTTTGAGAGGAGCTTCCCAGATACAGCGGTAGAACAAAGGATTTACCTAATGAATGGTCCACTATGTCTGAGTTTATAACTTGTGGGAAGTTTACACTCCCTAGCCCACAAGTCTAGCCTAAGCTAGTAGGTGGAAGGCCCTAAAAATAAAAACTTACTAATAAATTTTAAATTTATGCGTTAATTTTAAGGGATGTTTCTTACTCAAAGGAAGTGGAAGTGATGGACCGTATGGTGTTTTGTCTCAGCAAGAAATAAATAAAAATAAAGGTGCATTTAAAGCAAACTAACACTATAAAATAAACTTCTTTTCATTTTTTCAAATATGTATTGATGAATTAAATGCAACAAAAGAGAAACTAAGCCTATATTTTTGTATTTTTCTGAGATAATATTTTTTAAACTGAAACAAGCACTACTTTATGCAAAAATTACAATGCAAAAGATTAACTATGTTTTGTTTTTCACTTTAAAAATGCTCAAAAAAGTACTCTGCATCTACAATGCACTGCTTGAGTAAACTTGAAACTTATGAACTGTATAAAAGCTACAAACTGAAGTGAACAGGAAGACAGGACTAAAAGACCAGCAAAAAAAGCAGGCTAGAACCCCTAGCTCGGGTGCAACCAATGACCAAAAAATCACTACAAACTTTAAACAGGCAAGTGCAAACCAGTCACTGACAGAAAGCAGACTGGAAATACAGAGTCTAAGACCCTAATCACTAGTCTAGACTTAGGCACTCTAACCAACAACCCAAACAGGACAGAAACTCCAGGATGCAAACAGTAAATAAAACAAGTAAAAAGAACTCAAGGGCTTTCAAAAAGCACTAAGATGTGATCACCTAAGACACTTAAACAACTCTACAGCACTCTTAAACAAAGTCTTCACAGAAAACAGGAAGTATAACAGGCAAAAGAACAAGCAAACTTTTACACAAAAATCCCAGTTTTCAGGAGTACTCGTGACTGTCTAGCAGTGCAAGTCATGAATGATTCACGACTATTCAGTGGAACAACCCGCGAATGCAACTCGAAATTCGTGACTTTCCAAAAGGAAAACCCGCGAATGGGTATAAAAAATTCTCAGAAAACAGAGAAAACCCTAAGACTTTCAAATGCTGAAGTAAGTAAGAAGCAGGATAAAAATCACAAGCAAACTTCAAGCAAACACTGGTCAGGAAAACATAAAAAGACCTATAGCAGACTAGGCTTCCCTAGCGGAGTCACCAGTTTTGTTGTACAGGATAATTCACCTAATAACCTAGGTCTGGAGTCACCAGTTCTGTTGTACAGGATAATTCACCTAATAACCTAGGTCTGGGGGTTACCAACATACTCAGACTCTTGCAGACAATTTGACTTATGAAGTATAGAATAGGAAATAGTAAAGTAGAAGGACTTACTTGTATTAAACGAAGGCTGATCCTTGCTATCTTCTTCCTCTCTGATCCACTTCCAAAGTCTCCAGGATAGTTCCTCCTTCACCTGTTAATAAACACTCTTCCAGATACAAGATGATTCATATATATAGATGCACGTTAGGAAAATCATATATCATATTGGAATGTAAACATTTACCAATCTACAAGATATGAAACACATATGGAAGAAGTAATCTCTTTATTAACAATAATGGAAAGAGTTTAGGTTACAACCCAATGTCTGAGACAAGGACTCCACTGTCACCAAAGGACTCTGAGTTTCTTTGCTCCAAAGATTTCTGTAGACAAACCACCAGCATAACTTTGCTCTCCAAGTGTTACCACCAAACACCCTCGCAAAGGCCTGTATTTATATGGATGAAATGAGGCAGTTCTTGAAGGTTAGGGAGGTTATAGTAGTTAAGGGGATTAAGTTAAATGACTGAACTAATCTCCCATTAACTCGTGGTTTTATATTTTAATTTTGAGGAAACCATTCACGGGTATGTAGTAGAGAAACCCACGAATGATTCGCGACTCTATATAAGCACAACTCGCGAATACAAAGATTTGCGACTTGCTGTAAAGGACACTCGCAAATGATGCGCGAGTTGTCAATAAAGAGAGTCGTGAATACAACTCAAAATGGAAAAATGGAAAAGTAATCAACTGGGTATATAGGTAATGTATTTCATCATAAGCCAAGGTATAATGAATATGGGCAAACCTCTATCCATAAGTGTCCTTTTGTGTGCCAACCTGAGGGAAGTCGGCACTTGGACGGAGAGGTGCCATTCAGGTGTATAACACATTGCACTATGCTGCCCTGTAGCACTAAAGTCAGGTCGAGTTAAAGCTGAGAAAAGAGGCTTGACTACTTTTGTAGCTGATGTTCGTTTTGCAATCATGTCGTTATTTGTCGCTATCCAATGTAATTCTTCCATCACAGCACACAAAGAATCTGGTGCTTCTGGAATAATTTCTGGTATGTTTTCAACCACCCCAGCGTTAATCATATCAAGCTTACAAGGTGGCCTATTTTTGCGTAACTTCGCCAGGGCATTTATAACAGCTTCATGAAGAGGATAATTCGCGCCAAACGGAAGTCCAACAAGTGGAACAACAGCACCATGTGCAGCAATAAGCTCTGCCAGTTTTTCATCATCTAATAGGTTATCAAGAGCATGAACTACATCATGGTGGGCTGGACTGATCTCTGTAACAAGAAGAGAAACCGAAGGTTCAACACATCTGGCTGCAGCTAGTGTAGATCTAATTCTTGAATTCCAAAAGAGAACACAACACAACTCTGTAGCATCCTCTTTCAGCCCCATTGAACAATTTGAAGAAAGAATTCGGCATAACACATCCACTGCATTTGTTTCAACATCAACAACTACAAGTGCTCTTGAAGGATTTTCAAACAGCAACCTGATCAATGCAACAATTGTAGCACGTTGTTCATTTTCTGACCCAGAGCTAAGAATTTCAACAAGAGGCTTGATAGCATGCCTGGTTGCTTCCCCAACTTTAATGTGGTATACTGCAAAAATACCTTCCAAAGCTCTTGTTGCACTGTATCTTGATCCCCTGGTACCCAAGCGTAATACTGCAACCAACTGATTGACAGCTCCAACAGCAGACTCATGTCGTCATATCTCAGGGCTACTAAAAAGAATCCTTAATAACTCTGCCAGTGCTTCTTCTATAGCATCTTGAGGACCAAGAGAGAGATACTTTGTTATGGCTTCTATAGCCCCAGCTTTTGCCATTACAAGCTTGTTTGAATTATCATCTATTGCTAGTTGAGTTAAAATCCCTAGTGCCAAGGAAGGAGCACCTGGATGATCCAGAACAGGTTTCAACAGTTCAACCAAGGCAAGTATTGCTTTGCGAGAAGTTGCACCAACCTTAATATCATCAAATCTGAACAATCGCTCCAGAGCTACATGGTCTAGATCATGTACTAGTGATAATTCCTCAGACAGTTCTATAAGTTTTTAGATGTCTACTTCAGCACAACCAAGTAAAGGTATAAGTCCACCAACAACACCAGAATTAGCTATGGCAAGCAAAGTACCTCTGCTGCCATTGTAGATCAGACTGGTTAGAGCTTGTGTAGCAAAGTATTTGTTTGCAGTTTCCTCATATTTTAGTAAAATTGCAAGTGTAGGGATGGCTCGCATTGTTGCAGGTTCACGAATTATATCCCTATCTTGAAATATAATTGCCAGTAAGAGAGCACATACCCATATACTGCCATTTTCTTCAGTGTCAATCTGCTCATCAAACAGTTTCACTTGTCAATAAGTTTGTGCAATAAAATGTTGTATTTACAATAGAATATACAAAGAGTAAGGTCACTAAAAGCTTGAGATAGAGAAAATGAACAGATCAACTTTAAAATGTAACTATAAATAGAATAACCAGATACCTAGACAAATGGAAGAATGAAACAAAGTGTAAGCAAAATCTAGTTTACATGACATACTCGAGGTAAAGGATGGGACTTCATTTTCATGGAAAATTAAGACTCAAAGGGTGAAAACAAAATTCCAAGCAAATAGAAAAATGCACAGAAGGGTTCAACAAAAAATTCCAATAAATAGCATCATGTTTGTTCACTATAGAGACGTCATAGATTCCATATTTTCTATACTTTTCATCAAATTGCTCAAAAAGGCAATTTTATATATAATTGCTAGATATGGTAAATCTTATCCAACTTCTGAACATAGTATCTTGTTTGTTTTCTCATAGTTCTCAATGCTCTTTCAATTATCCCACCTATTTAATATGAAATAGATGAAATACAAGACAAGAAAATTACCTGCACAACTTGAGAGGAAAATTTTTAAATTCTCTATGTGAGGATCTCAATTGCATCAGCCTCCATTATAGAAAACTTAGTTTTGCTGTCATGAGATGCCATCATAGAAATTAACCATATAGCTACAGAGCACCTTGAAATAGTAGCTGTAAAATTTTCAATAGTTGAATCAATTTCCTGCCGTTCCTTATTTGTTTTGAAGGTATTTCTTTCTCTCTCCACTTCACTGTCATGACTGATGTTATCCAAACCCACCTCCAGTGTCCCAGATCCAAGCATTTCAATAAGACATTGTATAATCTCAAAGTTGAGGTTAGCTTCATTGAGAGCTTCCATTGATTTCTCTTTTTGTACCTTTGCAGCACAAACCAGAAGGGTTGATCCTCCTGCTTTGACTTCTATGTTAATAGAGTTTATGACACTTCCTGCAATTGCAGCAATGCATCCAGATGTGCCACTAATCATGTCACCCAATCCATCAGACTGATCTAGGAAAAGCCTTGAAAGAATTTCTATAGCTTTTTCCTGCAAAGGAGGTGATCCAGTGGCTAAGCATGAAACAAAAGGCCCTACACTATGGGGAGTTTTAGCGAGAACTGCCCATGGTGGTCGACTATATGTGACCCCACCTTTATCTCTATATAAAGAAGTAAGGGCATCTAATGGTTCCAATGTAGCATCATCTTCTAAATTGGCAGCCACAAGAAGTGCAACTAAGGCAAGCACACTTCCATCATGATGGATGCTTTTGCACAGTGTATCATCGACATGTCGAGATTGAAGAAGACATGCAATTGTTGTAGCAGCATGTGTCTTGCCATCATGATTTCCCTCTTGCAAGACCCTAGTTATTGGTAAAATAATATCCTCAACTTGTACCTCTTCTGCAATGTCAGCATCTAACAGAAGATTAGAGAGAGCTGTTGTGCCCTATTTTGCCACTTCTACAATTGAATATTTTTCAAGGTTAACTAATGGTGTAAGCACATCTCTAGCTAACTTTGCAACTTCCTGGCTCTATTTTATTGAACAGAAAATAGTAGCAAGACAACGTGGTGCCTCAATCAAAATTTGTTCTGATCATGTATTGAGGAGCTTCATGACTAGTTCAATGCTTTCAATTGCAATATTGCTTTCATGCAAATCCTTCCTGCAGTTAAATAATGATGTAAGAACTGAAGTAGATTTAGCTTGAGTATTGTCATTAGTAGAACAAAGGATTTTAATCATTTTTTCAACTACATCATTTGTAGCACTCCCTTCCAGTAAAATTTCACTTAGGGGTGCAACTGAAAGTAGAGATCTCAATGCCTCCAGATCATGAACTTTTTATTCTGGTAAGTCACCTGTTTGCAAAGCAGTGAGTTGGCTAATACTGCTGCTATCTGATTTATGGGTAATATGGTTCAGTGTCCTTGCAGCAATTTCTTTTCCACTTGAACTACCATTTTTCAACAACCATATTAGCACAGGTACAACATCTGCACTTTCAACACATGCACGAATATCTTCACTGTGATTACAGAGATTTCCAATAGTGGTTAGAGAGTCCTCTTTTGCTGTTGAAGATCCAATTTCCAGAATCTAGACAAGGGGAGGTATGCCACCTTCAGCAGTAATTGCCCATTTGCTCTCGTCATTTTCATTTGACAACATACAAAGAGATGCCACTGCACATTCTTGCTGCTATTCTGAAGAAAGCCCAAGAAGCGAAATCAAGTGCTGAACTCCCTCCCTACCTTGAAGGGCATGCCATAGATTACTTGCACTGTTGCAGAGAATTTGAAGAGACCTTATAAGCTCCTCTTGAACTTCATCTGCAGCCATTGTGATTAAACCCACAAGCAAATGCTTTGCTTCTACTTTTCCAAGCTTACTACTTAAGTAGTTATTACCATACAAGCTCGCAAGGGCTTCTATTATATGTTCTTGTACAAGAAACGATGATTGAGCCTTGAATTTTTTAATCAACACTTGTTCAATAAACACTAGGTTTTCTTATTTTCTGCTTTCTACACTACCATCATAGATCATAAGGGTTGAAGCTAATGCCCCTATCGTGTCAGCAATCTGAGAATCTGATGTTCAGGATTGAAGAATTTCTCCAAGACTAGAAATTACTGAAGAGAGTTCACTTGATATGTTAGACAGAGCACACATTGCATTTTCTTACAATGCTTGTGCAAATTCGTGGGCTTTGTTAAAACTTGAAAGATGGGTAAAGTAAAACCAAGGCCAGACTATCTCAGTACGGTGATTTTCTGATTAATAGTATTGCTAGTTATAATTTGTCACTAGATTTTCATTATGTTATTCTCTTTAATGTTGTTGCTTTCTCTTGTTCTGTTTGGCATATAAAATCCAAAAAAAATTAACACTCTTCTATTTTGGTTTAGGAGTGGGCCTTTAACCACACAGAGCAGCCTCCCATTCTATGTTGTTTCATCCACTAAGGTATGTAGTAATTTATTGGGTGAGAACCTACTTGTGTTTAGAACATATTTTAGCAACGTATTTGTCATGTAGGTCAATGCACCTATAAAGAAAATACCACAGGCACTTGATTCTCTCTTTGCAAACATGAAGGACAAAAGGATGAGTGCACAATAGGCTCAAACAGGAGGTAGATAGACAAGCTATGTTATTCAACAAAAAAACTTTGGTGGTCCGCAAAGGAACTTTTTTGGTTACCAAAGAAATTTCATGGGACCCTCCTAGTTGGCAAAGGAACTGTTTTGATTAATATGCACAACAGAATCACTACTGGCAGCATAAATCGTAACCCTAGTGCACCCTCCCCTACATGGATAACTATGCCAAGTTAAGGTGCACCCTTCTAGAGATTTGTGCCGTTCACTTCAGCTGAAAAATCCTCATGCAAGAGAACTCTTGCTTACCTAGGGAACTGCACCATTTATCATAGTGCATGTTAATCTAAATAAAGAAAAACTAAATTAGTAGTAAATTGCTGAATTAACTAAAACCAGGAAGAGACTACAGATTATGAACACATGCTTCCCCTTCATCTCTATCTCTCCATAAAGACTAGAGTGCCCTCTTCACTATTGCATGGACTACTGAAAGAAAACACTCTTCCACTATATAGAACTCTGCTAGAAGAAGAAAGAGGGATATGACTAGAACACTACCCAAGTCACAGCTATTTCCTTACTGGTGCTGCTATTACTGGTGGTACAATTACTGTAGAAGGTTGTGGCACAAGCAGCCTGCAGGTAGATCTTAATGCTGCATTTTCTGAATCTTGAAGAATTAATTGTTCACAAGTGTGTTAATTATATTTGAAATATTTCTTAGTGATGAATTTGTTGTTTATATTCTATAAAATGACAGGTTGATGTAAAATTTGCTGAAGTACTTGAGACACTATTGCATGGACACCTGAAAGAAAACACTCTTCCACTATACAGAATTATGCTGGAAGATGAAAGAGGGTTGTGACTAGAACACTACCCAAGTGACAATTATTTCCTTGCTGGTGTTGTTATTACTAGTGGTACAGTTACTATAGAAGGTTGTGGCACAAGCAGCCTATAGGTATACCTTAGTGCTATATTATCTGAATCTTGAACAATTAATTGTTCACGAGTGTGTTAATTTTATTTGAAAGATTGCTTGGTGATGAATTTGTTGTGTATATCCTATAAAATGACAGGGAGATGTAAAATTTGCTGAAGTACTTGAGAAAATGGGAGAAAAAGTCACGTGGACTGAAAATATTGTGACTGCGACTGGCCCACCACTTAGAGCATCAAAGGGAATGCACTCGCAATGACTCTGGCTATGGTTTCCCTTTTTGCTGACGATCCAACAACCATAAGGGATGGTACTTTCAAAGTTTAAGCCTCACAATAGTTGGTTGATAGTTTTGAGTGTTCTTTTTTAAATAAAATATTAAGTATTAATACAAACAATGTACATATTGGGAATTTTATATTATACAAAGTGGTTTCCAAGAAGCCACCACCAGCTAAAACAAAATTGGGAAAACCAAGCCCCACAACTATATCCACCCAAAAACACTCTAAAAATCAAAATAGCCACTTGGGCATACAATAAAGATAAAATGAATCTAGGTGACATAAAACCATAAAAGCCAATAAACTCTAGCATTCTGGTATACACAAGAAAAGGAACAAACGTTAGTAATTCTAACTCATACAGCCAATGGGATGAGACATGCTTCAGTTAGGGGGTCGCTGGTGTCCTCAGGGGGTGGGCCCCTAACCACCATTAGCTGGTTCTGAATCAAATTGCAAACAACTCAACATTACAGTTCATGTTCTAAAATGAATTCACATTTTCCAGCATCAGCTACCTCAAAAGGAGAAATGTCTTCCACAGTCCTAAGAAACCAGACCAGTGCTACTCTGAATTTTGAAAGAAGTGCTTAAAAAAGAAATTGGAGTGGAATTTGGTAAACCATATATATAACCAATATGGATTTCAAAACTTGGCATTCTATCTGGCTCCAAATCGAAAAAAAAACTTATCTCTACCCAGAGCAATTGCAGGGAATTCCAACTTTCATCCAGCCTGATCCAAATTTATAGCAAAAATCGTAACCACACCTAAAACACCACCCACAACAATATTTTTTAGCTAGCCTTTTGGTTTAGATACATAAACAATAGCCCTTCAATTTCCTGTAATGAACAACAAATTGCATTGGTAGTTTTCATTACTCAGAGTTTTTTACATAAGTGGTGTTTAAATGGCTGGTATTTTTTCTATTTGCACTAAGTTTCCTACAGTTTCAGTCTGGAAACAGAGTTGCATGCTCACTACCCACATCTTTGGACTTTGAAACATAAACTTAGACTGGTTTTCACTCAGTTTAAAACCAATAATGCTTACTTACAAAACTATATAATTCAGGAAACAGACTTTCTAAGCCATGGACAATTAGTTAGTAGCTTTGCTTTTTATTTGGTAATACTCAGGTATCCATGGACACAAAGTAAAGACACCATAAACACAGCTAATTGAAAAGTGTTGTATCAACAAGAAGTTAAGATGAGGACCATCAGCTAATTGAAAAGCATTGTATCAACAAGAAGTTAGGATGAGGACCATAATTTTTTTCAATCAAAAGAAATAATTCACAGCATCCCTGCTTGAAGGAAATTATATTTAGGAAAATAAGGAGCTTTACTAATTTACTGACCTGCAAATCATATGAGGGCATCTAGAACTTCTTTCAACGATATGTTTGCAGCTTGCACACCGTTGCCATTCACTCTCTTTGGCAAGCTTGAACAGCATCAGATCACATTTCTCTTTCTCAGAATCCAACAATTTATGGAATTCAGAACAATCTAAACCTGCATGCCATGGCACACCACACTGAGCACAAAATAACCTTCAGCATTCAGGGCATTTTGATTCTTTAATTGCAACAGCAGCAGCTGCCCCACTTGAGCTTCCTGATTCATCAGGCACAATATCCTTCAATAAGAGTGCCAAGCAATCCCGAAAGGGGCAATAGAACTTCTGAGAAAGAGGAAATCAGCTTCCTCTCTTTTTTTGGGGTAAGTTGTAACTCACTTCTGAATAGCTTGTGCTGATCAATTTATGTGTTGGATCATCATGTTCCATATCACATTTTGAATCATTACAAGAGTTTTTTTGGAGTTGGTTAAATATATTTGGGCTTCTATTTAAACTTACCTTCTTTTGTACCATATATGATTTCATACTGATAAGAGTTCTATTTCGTTGTGATATGCTTCAAAGCACAGATTCAGATGATGAGGTGTTGTTTGATGCCACACAAGGTCTAATGGAAAGGCTTGCAATATAAAGATATGAATTTTCCATGGTAATTCCAATAAGAAACCTTGTAAATGTAGTTCTTAGAGAATGTTAGTCCATTGGTTTTGACTGCTATGTTGTCATTTTTCCACTGAAAAGGTGAAAATAGAAGCTAGGATTATGGAGGGTGACGTAGGTAAAGCACTTTGTCATGAAACTGTAAGAATCAATCCCGCTGCACTTGTAATGGGAACAAGAGGACTGGGGATAATCAAGAGGTAAGACCCTTTTATTTTGAATACTCTGCATCTCCTTGTAAGCTTAAAGTTGTGTTTAAAAGTTAGAGCATATCTGAAATGCGAGTATGCTATTTTTGGTTCAAATTTTTTGTTGTTTCTAGCATCTTCTATGGTTTGAATTGTATTACAAGGGAGTGTTAGTGAGTACTACTTTCACCATAGCAGCTTCCCTATAGTGATTGTTCCTCCCAAAGGTAAAGTTCATTTACATTTTGTTTTCTCCTTATCAAATTGAAAGTAGTTGTTATGCTTGGAGGTTTGGACCTGCATACAACATTTTGTTTTCATACAAAAACTTGTATCCAAATCATGTTGTTGGTTTTCAAAAGGATTCAACCTGCAAAAAAGTAGCAGTAAATATAGTTTCACAACCAAGTGTGTCGTTTATCATGAAGTCTACGAATAGAATAACTATATAACCATGATTATGATAAACAATTGTTGCAGATCAATAATATTATCATCAAACAAAATAACAGTAATGAAATAATGAAAACAATAGCAACATACACACTATAGTGTTTTGTCGAGCTTGTGCCAACATGGTTGCTGAGATATACATACCAAGAAATACAGTGTGTTAATGCAATATAGTAACATGGTGTGAATGAGTCAAATATGCCAAAAAGACTAGGCACTTGTGCTTCCCCTCGTTCTTTCTTATGCCATTGTCTTGCAACTTGTGCCTCAGCTTGATCTTGCAGACAAGATTATTTTACCTTATACAAACGAGTAGTCTAAGTGACTCTGAGATCTAGTTTCCTCCATTGAGGATGGTATAGGAAGTAACAGTGAAGCCTGAAGAATTGATTTCTCCCTTCAATTGTCCAATTTTTGGTTCTACATATATAAAAGTATTCTTACAGTTTCAAAAATCCATAGCATTTACTTTCTTATTTATGATAACACCTTTATTGGTTTTATGTCCAATCTATCCACCTGCAATATGCCTGTCTTATTTGAGCAAGGAAACTTTTTGTGACTTAACATCATAGTAGTTTAATATGCTCAAGTCATGGTTCTCTCTAGTTCTGCAGAGAGAAGGATGCACAAATTTTAGATGCTGCACTTGGTCTATATGGATTTTGTGATAATATTGTTTTCATAGTTTAACACCCTACCCTCTCTTCTTTTTGGGCAAGTTGTAACTCACTTCTGAATAGCTTGTGCTAATCAGTTTATGTGTTGTATGATCATGTTCCATATCACATTTTGAATCATTACAAGATTTTTTTTGGAGTTGGTTAAATATATTTGGGCTTCTATTTAAAATTACCTTCTTTTGTACCATAGATGATTTCATACTGATAAGAGTTCTATTTTTTTGTGATATGCTTCAAAGCACAGATTCAGATGATGAGGTGTTGTTTGATGCCATACAAGGTCTAATGGAAAGGCTTGCAATAGAATCATATGAAGTTTCCATGGTAATTCCAATAACAAACCTTGTAAATGTAGTTCTTAGAGAATGTTAGTCCATTGGTTTTGACTGCTATGTTGTCATTTTTCCACTGAAAAGGTGAAAATAGAAGCTAGGATTATGGAGGGTGACATAGTTAAAGCACTTTGTTGTGAAACTGTAAGAATCAATCCTGCTGCACTTGTAATCGGAACAAGAGGACTGGGGATAATCAAGAGGTAAGATCCTTTTATTTTGAATATTATGCATCTCCTTGTAAGCTTAAAGTTGTGTTTAAAAGTTAGAGCATATCTGAAATGTGAGTATGCTATTTTTGGTTCAAATGTTTTGTTGTTTCTGACATCTTCTATGGTTTAAAGTGTATTGCAAGGGAGTGTGAGTGAGTACTACTTTCACCATAGCAACTTCCCTATAGTGATTGTTCCTCCCAAAGGTAAAGTTCATTTACATTTTGTTTCCTCCTTATCAAATTGAAAGTAGTTGTTATGCCTAGAGGTCTAGACCTGCATACAACATTCAGTTTTAATACAGAAACTTGTATCCAAATCATGTTGTTGGTTTTCAAAAGGATTCAACCTGCAAAAAAGTAGCAGTAAATATAGTTTCACAACCAAGTGTGTCGTTTATCATGAAGTCTACGAATAGAATAACGATATAACCATGATTATGATAAACAATCGTAGCAGATCAATAATATTATCATCAAACAAAATAACAGTAATGAAATAATGAAAACAATAGTAACATACACACTATAACACACTTGGATTTAAATGGGAAACCTGAGTAGGAGGAGGAAAACCCACTGTCGAAATGGCATAGCTTGGTTATATTTGGGAGAATAAGAGTACACTAGTACAGCTAACAACATAAGTTCATAATAGAGATAATAGCTAACCTATTCAGCTTGGGACTAAATCTCTACATAGCCTATTGTTATTGACAATATCAATAGATTGATCAATGAGCCTATCTAATGGTTTGTTTGATCTTGACAATATTGATCATGCACTTTATTTATAAATTATTACATTGTTTGCGTCGATACCTTATGGGCTTTACTTACAAAAAATGGGGTGCATTCCCACACAACAGGCTTATATAACACTGAACAATATATTTATCTGAATGTCTAGATTTCAAAATATTCTACCAACTCTTCTCTCTTTTGTGCTATTTTTACAGAGGCTGGCGACCAATCAGTATTATAGAAATCTGGCCAGATCTCTATTTCACATGGACACAAGGAAGCATGCTTGCATTTGGTATGATTTTAGTGCCAGTCTCAGGTGATTGTGGACTAATCTATTTGCAGAAATTGATTGTTTGTATGTGTTGTGCACAAGTGATTCTAATGTTTCTCAGATCAAAAGTTCATATTTTGAAGGCAAAGTTTATTAGATCAAAAGCATAGGCCATGACTGATGATACTGAGGCTGTTTCAAACAATTTTACCACTTATATGTAGATATTACATTCTTAGAAGTCTTTTACTATTAGGAAACCTGACTGTCCAACATGCCAAATGAGTTCAAATGGGAAAAAAATAACAAGCAGTAGTTCTTTTTAGATTCGTGATTATAATTCATAGAAGTATTTTTTTGCATATACTAGTATATATGATTTTATTCGAAAGTGGCTAGGTTGTATGGGTGTGGTTCATGTATGAAGGTCATTGTGTTGTTATAGCATGTCACTAGAATATGTATGTATATATAGATAAAATTCATGAAATTTTTTGAGTGAATATAAAGTGAATTTTCCAGAGTCTAGA
>LPNX010652811.1:34778-45143 GCA_001517045.1 Pseudotsuga menziesii
CCTTCACGGCTACCTGCAAGGAATATGTGGGATGAATGAAGTCTCTCAGGCTATTCTTCATAATGCACCCATTAGGGTGTGATAGAGGTCGGTGCCCCGAGGTCACTTTTCAGGAGTTCCTGCTTCCTTTGGGTATTTTTCCACCGTAATGGTTTGATCTAGGTGTTGGATTTTCAACTGATGGTTTATCAATTCGGGAGAGTGAATCCTAATTATTATAGTCACTCAAGTGCTTTTGATACAACTTGACTGATTGCACGAATCGCATCGTGTAGAGCATACACACCGGAGTCTTGTCAAATTTAGTAAATTTTGAGATGGGTGTTCTTGTTAAAAAAGAAAACTCTCCAGGAACCTATTTCAATCCAAGTGGATCTCAATCGGGGAAACAAGGAGGGGAAGCTTTCGGGAAGCTTTCAGGAAGCTTCGATTCGTCCAAGAGTCAGAAATTGGGCATAGTCTCCTTCTCTTTTTTGTTAGACCTGATAAAAAACAGAGATAAATCAAAACAAAATGTGGCCAAACACACTTTGAAAGTGTTTTGGGTCACTACACTAGTTACCGAAAAAAACTGAAGTAAATTTTTGTTAAGTTGGGGTAATCTAGTTTTGCAAAAAGGAACCATGGAAAGAAAGATTTCCTCAGGATATTGGCTTGCTGTTTGGGAAGCCAATGAGATGTGTACTTTTACTGTAGAATGTAAAACTTTAAACTACAGCAAAGGAAACTACCTTAAAAGAAAGCTACAAATTTTCTTTAAAATGATTGCAAAAAGAGGATAATTTCAGCTAGATCTCTTAAAATATAACTTTATATGAAAAACAGAACTGAGATATAAACTTAAGAAAGGATATTACTAACTAAATCTATATGTAATTTTCTTAATGAGATAGTTGTAAGAAATAAGACTCTTTAAAAGTAACCAATTTGAAGAGAAAATAAGATTTTGAAGGAGGAAGAGAGAGAAAGAGTGTTTGAAGCCTGGGAATGTTGGGCTTTGGATTCTACTATGGTGGAACAATGAGGGACTATGTCATTCAGAATATCTTGAATATGAGGAAGATACAAACCAGCTCAACCTCTTCTACAAGCGAGATCACCTGTAACTTCAAAATCCTTGCACAAACAGATGGTTAAAACATAGGTGCCGCTGGAAGATATAATTGGAAAGCATGCAATTGAACTTAAAATACATACAACTCTGATAGATCTGAAACAAGCAGAAGTAAGAGCATAAATCAAACTAAAATAAACCCTTACCCTAATAGGAGGGATCTCTCTCCTTCAAATCCAACAATTAACCAACAAAAGCAATGATAAATAACACAGATTATACCTCATAAGCATTTGACAATCACCATCCACACATGGAGAGCATTACACCATAGATCTTGCCTCCAAATATTTTTTATTCCAGCATAATAAACAATATAGTACAAGAGCAACATAACCTCAATCCCAGTTCTCTTGAACTTGTTTGAGTTTCTGATACACTGGTCAAGAGAATTTTTTCTACTCTCATCTAGCTCGATCAACTGGTTTATTCTGTTTTGAATGGCCTCTTGGTCTGAGCTGAAGGTCTGGAGAAGCTGATAAGCTAGAAGATTTAAATGGACTGGTAAGGTGACATCTAGGCCATAGACTAGTTTGAAAGGGCTCCTCCTGGTTGAACTTTTCTTGGTGATTTTGTCGGCCCATAATGCTAATTTGATCTTGCTATCCCAAGCATTCTTATTGTCACCCACGATTTTCTTGATTATGGTCATTAAGTTCTTGTTACTTAATTCAACTAGACAATTTCCTTGGGGGTATTAATTGGATGAGTGGGATAGGACAATGCTGTATTTGAAACAGAAAGAGGATATCTTAGAGGAAACAAAGCACGGGTCATTATCTGTGATGATTCTGGCTAGCACACCAAATCTTGTGATAATCTCGTCTTCTAAGAAATCCATGGCTATAGCATCGATTTTCTTCTTGGTGGGTATCGCCTCTACCCACTTGGTAAAATAATCACTGGCGATAAGAATCTAAGAATAACCATTGCTCGAGTTATCTTTCAACTTACAGATGAAATCAATCCCCCATTTTCTTGAAAGGGGCTTGGACTACTATTGGATTTAAAGTCAAGGCTTTCTTTTGTTTCTTTTTGGTGAATAAATGACACTAGGGGCAAACCCTAACATCCTTGTGCTCATCTGAAAATAGGTTTGGCCAATAGTATCATGCTCTAAGGATTTTATGGGTAGTTGTTTTTGCTACAAAATGTCCACCACAAAATCCTGAATGGAACTCAACCATGAGTTTCTTGGACTCAGGTTCATCGACACATCTAAGTATTAAACCATCAGGGTTTCTCAAACCCAAACTATATTTTTTCAAACAATACGCAGTTGATTTTAACCTTAATTCTTTTCTTTTATGTCCAAGTAAGTGATCGGGGCATGTAAGGTTGCAGAGGAAAAATATGATGTCAGTGTACCAAGGGTGCTACTCTAATCTCTGAAGCTCGTCTGATACACTTTGTTCTGAATCACTATTTTGGTAGATTATTCCTAAGGCCTTTTCATTTCCTTGGCTCAACATATTTTCAAGACCCTGTCCCTTAATTGACTTAGTAGGTTTTATCTCCAAATCATATTCTTTAATCTTTGAAACCCACTTACCCCTAATTCCTAGACAATTCTATTGAGACATGATATCATTGATAGCTGCATGGGGTACATATCCAATGATTTTGGAGTAACCTATATAAATTTTGAAATGTTTAAGGGACTTGACAAGAGCGTAGGCCTATTTCTCCATTATGGTATACATCAACTCTAAGTTTTCCAAGGCTCTACTGAGAAAGGGTATAGGTTGCTCTTGTCCCTCCTTATTCTTTTGAAGCAAAACACTGGCAATGGTGTCTTCTAAGGAAAAGGAAAATACCTGGAATTCCTTGGAATAATCTAGACTAATCAAGATCGGGGACATGGATATGGCATTTTTTATAGACTTGAATGATAATTTCCCTTCATCCATCCACTCAAACTTAGCATCTTTCTTTAATAACGTTTGTAGAGGTTTCATTAATTCTGCCAAATTTGGGATGAATCTTCTTATGTAATTGATCTGACCATTAAAAGACTTGAGAGATTTTAGATTCTGAGGGAAGGGAACTTTTTTAATGGCTTCAACTCTCTCAGAATCAACCTTGACACCATCCTTAGAAACGATGTGCCCCACAACTTTCCTTCATCACCTCCAAATATTGACTTGCCGGGGTTCAAGGAAATACCATATTTCCGACATCTTATAAAAACCTACCTAAGATGACTTATGTGGTCAAATATTTTCTTTGAAAAAAAAGTTAAGTCATCTTGATATATTTTAATTACTTTTCGTATAAGTTCTTTGAAGGAAAAATCCATGGCTCTTTGGAAGGTGGCACCGGCATTCAATAAGCCAAAAGGCATTCTTAAAAATTTATAGGTACCCCAAGGTGTGGTGAATGTAGTATTATGTTGATCCTCCTTATTTACCAACATCTAGTTTTAACCAGAAAATCCATCCAATATGGACATCATTCTTGATCCTGTCACTCTTTGAAGCAATGTTTCCATGTCGGGTAATGGGTAGTTATCTTTGAGGCATGATGTATTCAGATTTCTAAAATCTATACATATTCTAATTGACCCATGCTTCTTTCTAACCACAACTAAGTTGGAGCACCAAGATGAATGTCTTGTAGGTGCTATGATCCCTGCTACTAACATATTCTAAAGCTCCTTCTGCATAATGGGGGCCAAATTAGGATTTATTCACCTAAGTTTTTGTCGGAAAGGTTTGACCTCCTTAGCTTCTTCTGTGAGGGGAATAGTGTGTTGAAACACATCCTCCCGATAGGATTTAAACTCATCATAAATAAAGGCCAACACATCTCTATACTCGTTTATTAAGTTGATCAAATTGTTCCTTTCCTTTTCCAATGTACCTTTTCTGATTTTTATTAACTTGGGGTCTTTGTGAGTTCCTATGTTTACTTCCATATAATTAAAAAAAATTATTTCTTCTTTTTGTTTTTTATGATGATCCTATTGATCAAAGAGATTCTCAAAAGCTATAAGGTTACTTGGGATGTGATTCCCTACATTATCCTTGCACTCCTGATACTCTTTACCCTCTTGTTGATAACTGATCTTGCAACCTTCAAACTCTTCTAGATTGTGGATGAATCTCAAAATTTGTTCATCATCCTTAAACACCTACTAGTGATCTATATTATCTGGAACGGAAGGTCTGAAATTAATTCCCATCTTTCCATTCCCACTAATCATTTCATCTAATGGCTGGAGGGTGGATGCTGCTACTACCAATTTATCTACTAACCCATTCATTTCCCTATGGATCTTTTGAATGTTAAGCGCATCAAACCACTCCATAGTGTCACATGTGGCGTTCCTATACTTTCTTAGTCTGTCATTTTTGCATTGATACTGATTCTTAATCTGGAGGACAACTAAATATGAATCACCCTTTATGTTCAACATCTTTATCCCCATATCTTTAGCAGTTTCTAACCCTAGGATCAATGCGTCATACTCGGCTACATTGTTTGATGCTTCAAACTCTAACCTGGATACAAAGTTGTAGATTTTATCTGAAGGAGAGATGATCATGATGCCCGCACCTTTTTCGGTTTTGGAATAAGCCCCGTCAAAGTACATTTGATAAACTTCATCGATCTTTTTATTTTTAATGTTTTCCTTAATAGGGCCCATGAAATTTGACAAAATAGCATAGTTTCCAAAGTTATCAGTGAAATGAAAAAATTCATTTTTGGGCTTATTAGGGTTTTTTATATGTCGTTTCCTTAGATTTTCTCTATGGAGAATCACCCTGGTGTTCTCTAATGGAGGTATAGTAGAATATGTCCAATCCATTTGAATGTGCTCACCAAGAGTTGTGGCCCATTTTTTGGATAGCAACATCACCCAATTATCTGGAACATCTATCACCACCACATCCATCGACATGTCAATATCACGATACTTGGCCAGCTTAACTTGTAAATTTTAGATTATCCCTACGAATTCAACTTCTCTTGCATCCATAGCACAAACATTGTGGTAGGGTCAGGTGACCCTTAGATTTAGCTATTCCATTACTTTTCTTGTCATGACATTTGATGAAGCACCTAAATCTAACATGCAGTTATGAAGGAAGAGGTTGTTAACTAAGAGGGAGACATAAAAAGGTGGGTGGTCTTCTCTTCTCAGATCAACACTGTTGAGGACTATAGCCATATCTATAGGTTCACTATGTTCAGCTTCAAATATAGCATTATTATTTGGAAGAGGATCCTCTTTGACAATATTATGAGTTTTTCTTTGACTATCCTCTATGGCTTTCAACAACTTTTCCTTCTGGCCGGGAATTTTAAGGACATCAGTTGCATAAACATGAATCTTAGCACTACTTATCCATTCTCCCATATCAACATTTGATTCAGGGATAACAGGGGGATATAGGAGAGGAGGAGCGGTTACCTTTGGCTTGTACTGTTTAGACAGTGATGGCTTCTCCTTTCTTTGATACACTGTTCCCTTGAATCTAGCCTCCTTTATTTCCTTGATTACTTCTGGAGAAGGCATTACACCATAAAAGTTGGAAAGGAGATCCTTCTCATAACTGTGATCTATGGCCTGCTGCTAATGTTGGTTTGATAAGGGATAGGTTCAGCCTACCATGTACACATGATCAGACTCGCATGATGTTGTTTCCTGATTACTGACCTCAGCCATTTCATGTTCTATAACCTGGTTTGCGATATAACAAGTGCTTTTTGGGTGGAATTGATCACAAGGTCTACACCATGGAATGACTTCTTCTACCAGGTTAGTTGAGTCTAACTGGTTTGGAATTCTAGGTTCTTGTTGAGGATCTTTCTTCTAATATATCTGATTATATTTAGGATGAAAGTTCCTAGGTCCATTATTTCTTTCCATTGTGACTATTCTGTTCTGAATATGATTCAGTTGTGCAGAATGATTTTCCATGATTTGGTTTTGACTAGTAACCAATTATTTTATCATGTTAGTTACCTTTTCCATGTGGTATTTAGAGGTTTCCTTTTTTTCTAATTCAAGGGATTTTCCCTTATATTTGTTGTATGAAGTGTTTCCCCTAGTGTAACCTAGAATGTTGGATTTACTTGAAGACTACATATTCTTTTCTATTGTCTCGGCCAATTCCTGAGCAGTTTTTAGATCAGCTGGCTCTTTGTCCCTTAATAGGTACCTCAAATCACCAGTGAAAGCTTTGATGTAGGATATGAGGATGGAGGCATCCTTTGGCTTCAGTTCTCTAGGGAGGTCCGCAACCACATGCCTAAACTTAGTATTAAATTCATCAATGGTTTCATTCTCCATCTTCTTTATGTTATGAAGGGCAACAAGCAGATGTCTTGGCTCTTTCTTTTCACCTCATTTCTTCATAAAACCCTCTAGGAATTCATTAAGAGTTTTACTGAATCATCATCAAGGTCAGAGTACCATTCTGTAGCATCATCCTCTAAGGATAAAGAAAAGAGATTCATTTTGACATCTTCATGGTTATGGGCAGCACCATTGCAATAACTGACCAAGTGCTTATCGAAATTTCGGAAGTGAGACACAGCAGTGATGGCATTATTTCCCTGGAATATGGGGAGGTTCTTGATGGCATCATTCAAAATGTCATGAGGACTACTTGCTATTTGAGAAAGGTCAAGGGGTTTGAAAAATTCCGCCATTTGTTGAGATTGGAAGGTATGACTCTCTACAAATATGTGATGGATATATGAGAGGGATTGGTCTCCTAAATTTTCAAGGTTTCTATGAGAAGTCTTCCTATTCAATATTTTCCTAATGAACCTTTCAGGATTAGGGAGAGGATTGATAATTGTCGGCGGTTTCTTCGGGTATAAATTCTTGAAGGGATGTTATACAGTGGAGTCGCAAGATGGATCAAGTTTTAATTTTTATGTTTTTTAAAGACTAGATCAATCAAACGTTTTTATCTTTTTAGCTGTTTAGAAAAAAGTTAAGCTAAGCCATACTCAGGAATAAAAAGATTTATCCCTAGCAATGGCGCCAAAAAAGTGTTGCTTCCTTTCACACACCTGGGTCACGTGGTAGAAATCTTCAAGCCACTCGGTGTGTCCTTGGGGGAAAGTCTCGAGTCAAGGTTGTCACCTTGTTCTTGACTCCTCCATTTAGGCTCAACTCCTAACGAAGCCAAGGGGGTAGACCCTATTAATTTACTAAGGCTAATTACTTAGTATGGTGATGTTAAACTGAATGAATTACTTAGGAGTTTGAAATTTAACAATAAACAACCATAGATGACAAGATACAAAATGAGCGCATGAAAGAACAATGCTGAGATACAATATATATATATATATAGAAAGAAAATATCGAGTGCCTTAAAATGGAGTCAATAGATAATTATTGTACTTGCATGTTCTTGGAGTGAATGTTTTGCAATTGCCTCTTGGTACGTTTTAAGTTAATGTGAAATATGAGTTGATTCAAATTAGGTGAAGGGGTGGATTCAAGATATACCCAAGAGTACTTGGAGTATGCCCAAAACTAAACCTTCATAGCTACCCGCAAGGAATATGTGGGATGAATGGAGTCTTTGGGGTTATTTTTCATAATGCATACGTTAGGGTGTGATAGAGATCAGTGCCCTGAGGTCACTTTTCAAGAGTTCTCACCTCCTTTGGGTATTTTTCCACTGTAGTGGTTTGATCTAGGTGTTGGATTTTCACATGATGGTTTGTCAATTCGGGAGAGTGAATCCTAATTATTCTAGTCACTCAAGTGCTTTTGATACATCTTGATTGATTGAACGAACTACAGCCAAGTGCATAGCATACACACCAGAGTCTTGTTAATTTTAGTAAATTTTGAGATCGGTATTTTTGTTAAAAAAGAAAACCCTCCAAGAAACTCTTTCAATGCAAGTGGATATCAATCAGAGAATCAAGGAGGGGTTGATTTTATAATAGCTGATGAAACAAATGATGAAAACCAAAACACAGATACACAATTCCATTTTTGTAATTCGTCCTACCATGCATCCATTTCCCCTTTCGGGTCGATCGGGAAGTCATGGGGTAAGTATTAATATTACTTTGAAATCTAAAATATGGAATCTGAAATTGATAATAAATCAAAGTATACAACCATGCAAATTATAACTATGCTAGTTTGCAAAAAAAAGGAAAGAAAATAAAAAAGGAAACACAGACACATATCCCCTTAGGGGGGATGGTGGATAGGATTGAAAGAGCCTATTCGAAAGGACCTTTTATTTTTATTAGAAGTGATTTACAATATCAACAAATTAAAATTGATGCACTTTGGTCCTTGTTATCTGGGATCCAAAGGCTTACAACAAGCTTGTAAGAATCTAGAATTAAAACACAGTGGTGGGGGAAGCTTCTGGGAAGTTCTAGTTCGTCTAAGAGTTGGAAATTGGGCAGAGTCTCCTTCTATTTTTTGTTATACCTGATAAAAAACAGCAAGAAATAAAAATAAAATGTGCCCAAACGTACTTTGAAAGTGTTTTGGGTCACTACACTAGTTACTGTTATAGCGGATTTCACCACTCTAGGTGAATCACACTTTGTATGGCCTTCCCCTGTCCCGCTGTAGATTCTTTAGACCCCATGGACCATATTTTATCCTTTGATGTTACTTTGATCATCCCTAAAACCATATGAAAAATCATATACGTGGATTTTTACCCGATAACCGTGTACATACGCGGATCTGACGTCGATAATTGCGTACATCGGGATGTGTGCATAATCCAAATCCTTTTGGATTTTTCCTTGACATGGATCCGACTCATTCGACTCTTGGCCTTCCATATGCCTTGAGATCGCTTGGATTCGACCCTTCATTATCCTTTGTGAAGCTATATAAAGGACCCCTTGGTACATTGAAGGCATATAGAGAGAATTGAAGCAAAGAAACTATAGTCCATTGTTGATGGAATTTATACTTGAGTCTGCATACCTTTGTCCCTTGGAGCACAGTTGTGTTCTTCCCAAGCTTTCCTTTTTCTAGTGAGCTTGCTATCGAGAGATGGAGGATTGAGGTGGTGGAGGCCCAAGTGGGGAATTTAGTTTCTCCAGTTCGCAGACGTGCCGTTAGAGGTTGTATCTATCCTGTAATCTCTGATTTATATTAATAAGAACTATCTTTTCCTATCCAATGATGTGTATTTGATTGAATGTTGTATCTATTGGAATATGTCAAATGCTTTTACATTATTGATGATATATATGCTAGAATAGATCTAACACCATCATATATAGTATGCTTGTATTGTTTACTTGTTGTTGAGGAAGTATTATATCAATTCAAGCTGAATATTGGAAAGCTCAACGGGGATCTACTTCAATTATCAAGAATAAGGTACGAGGTCAAATCCTTTAGTGTTAGACATTTTATTTCTATTGCATATTGGGAAATATTGATTTTTGGAGTCAAGTATGTCTGTTGTGGTACCCCAAGCCATAGGAATTTCTCTCTGTAACAGAATTGGCGACTCTGCTGGGGAGTTCCTAGTAGTTGTCCTTTGGGGGTGATTTTCTCGGCATTCAATGTATTTGAATTGCTCTTTCTCTCTTGTTTCTGTGTCGGGTATGGGGGTATGTATGCCTGGTAGAGTTTGATTGGAGTGAAGTTTGTCTCAACCTACCTGTTTGCCTTGTTTTATGTGCCTTTTCTTCCTGTACGCGGGTTTTTGATTTACAGTCGCATATACACGCGATTTCCTTTGGAATTTCCACGTATACACGCGGGTTTACTGCGAACAGTCACGTATACCCTGGATTTTTCCTTTCTGTGGAATATTGTTGGTTACTGGGTGAATGTTGTTAGTTGCTGAGCCTCCTTTGGCACTGCCAGAGTTTGTTTTGACCTCTGTTTCTGACCGGAAATGTTTTTTTTAGCCTAAAATTCTCTTTTAGGAAAGTTCTTGTCATGGCATTTTCAATTTTTTGTTTGAGATTAGTGCATTAGAGTTCTTTACCTTAGTGCTTTGCTTGGATGCTACTTCGGTGTGCTTGCAGAGTCTGGGGGTGGTAGAATCATTCTTTTGCTTTTTGCATCTCTTATATTTTCAAAAAATCCAAAAAAACATTTGCTTATCATCATGCATTGCATTTTGCACTTTGAATTGCACTTGCACTAGATCTAGATTTGCTTTGGAGTACTAGTTATGACTTCATATAGGAAAACTTTGCATTCATCATTTGAAGAAAAATTATGCATTTCACGTAGTAGCATACCATGTTTACATGGACACAATGCATTTGCATTG
>LPNX010652811.1:45207-106301 GCA_001517045.1 Pseudotsuga menziesii
ATTATTACGGTGTGCATTTTACTTCATGTTGCATCATAACACCACTAGTTGCACGACCATATCCTATTTTTGAGTAATAAAGCCAACTAAAATCAACGCTAATTAAAATGAATAACACTCTTTTCTTTTCTAGGGTGCACCAACAAGCTTAGGTTTTAGGATCTTGGAATAGTTCATTGTATGTTAATTCTCCAGGATCACTAAACAACAACGTTTAGGTGTCTGTCCAGGGAGTGTGTGAAATCCTTGGTATAACCATCATTCTCAGGATCCTCCTCTCAAACAGGAGTTAAGCACGAGGCAGTGTGAGTGGTTATCGATTGGGATGACCCCTATTCATAACTGAGTAGCACCGACGATATTGCCAGGATTGTATTCGTATCTGGGGGCTCTCTCAAGAGTTTTGGGCTTTGCTACCTTGCCCATACGGTCAATCCCGCCTGCGACTATCTGCCTGAGCTTTGATTATATTGAGGTCATCTTAGTGACCTTACCTAGGATATCGAGGGGGTACTTGTAGAGTTTATTCTGCATGTGTCCTGGCCAGGTTGGGGCCATACAGCATAGTCGCTTTACGCGTTGAAGATGAGGGCCACAATAATTGGTTATGTACCTCTGCTTGTTGTGTATGGGAGTCTCAGGCCTCTCCTAGGTGAGACATACTTGCTTCATTCGGGAGCTCACTTATCCAGCCCTTGTTTGCTTGCATTTGGCTTTATATTTTATTAGTGATTTCTTTGTGCATGCTAGTTGGCCTGGGGTTTACGTAAATAAACAGTCTTTGCTATTTTTTGAGTCATTGTGGATTCGAGTGCTATTCTGTGCCATTCTCATCGGTTAGCAGGGCTTCTACCTTCTACTTCTCCTCCTCCGTTGGGAGAGAGACCTAGAGAGTCCAGGCAGACTATGTCACACACTAATTCACACACCATGGAGGATCATTTAGAGACTATTCTTGAGCCACCTCCTCCCATTCGTGGTGACGATGGGGAATTTACTCCCACATACGATCCTTCACCTGACCTAGCTGAGTTTGGTCCTGTGATTTCCTAGATAGGATCTATACATGATAGACCTACTCACCCTAGGGATGATTCCCCGTTGACACATTACCAATATGGAATGCTGGAAGATGCCGAGACTCACTTTGAACCTGCCAGCACTAGCTACGATAGTTATGCTACGACTACTTTTCCTATGCACGATTTGACATTTCATGTCAAATTCGACTCCGATCCTAGCACTATGCCTGGTGGCAATCCCATGCCTAACCTTGCAGAGAGGTTTGGGAGTACTAGTCACATTGTACCTTCCATCTCGGTGGTGGAAGCTATATCTCATCTCCCTCCTAGGTCTAGGGTTAGCGATTTGATTAGGATACCAGGTCCCATATGAGTGACGATAGGCACTAGTACATATCTTATTACTGAGCTTCCTTCATCCTCGGTTCTGAGTTGTTCAAATGTACATCCTCCACCTTATTCACATGGTCCTTTGAGCCGATATATGGCTACGAGTCAGGTCCGTACTGCGATTACTAGGTCGATTGTGTCTCAAGTTCATATACCACCTGTTGCTTCGAGAGGCTATATTCACGCTTCTAGTGGTCATCTTGTTACATTTGGGGCATATATACCTACTTCTGGGATGTATGTTCCCCCTTCTGGAGCTTATCTTCATACCTACGGAGTATCCCATGGGACATCACATGCGATGACCTATGGACCTTATTACGAGACGCAGTATGGACAAGTTTCTTCACCTTACGGAGGCGGGTATCAACAACCTACTTACACTCCTAATTACGGCTTCGTAGCTCCTACTAGTCAAGGTCCACCTTACTATGGTACTTCCACGTCACCCTATATGAGTCAGACAGGAAGAGGACACTATGGCCAAGGCGATGGTGGTGCTCAAACCTATGTGAATGAGGGAGCGGTCTATCGACCTCATCATCCTAGGCTCCCTTTCCTCATGACGCTTAACCTTCCTGACTTATCGAGACTTACGAACGATCCTGTGGCTCATGACTCGGCTTGGCCGGCTGTACCTACCAAGCTTCCTTCGGATATACCTAAGTTGAAAGGAAAACCGGGAGAGGATCCTAGCGAACACGTTACCATGTTTCACCTTTGGTGCTCTTTGAATTCGTTGCATTAGGACTCAGTCCACTTGTGACTATTTCAATGCACCCTCACAGGGCCTACTGTGAAATGGTATATAGAGTTACCAAAGGGAGCCTTTACCTTCTTCAATGATCTTGTGATGACTTTTCTTAATCACTTCCAGCTACCAGTGCATTATGATGTTGGTACTGAACTCTTGTCGACATTTTGGCATGATAAAGCCACCCATATTTCTGATCATATTCAGGAGTGGCATAGACGGAAGCAATTAATTAAAGCTTTTATACCACCAGAGTTCCTTCTCGAGTGGTTCCTCAAGTCTTTATTTCCATATATCATGAAGGATGTTTCCACATCTGAAGTGCAGAATGAGGAACAAGCGATCTTTAGGGCGCAGGAACTAGACTTGATTTATGCTTAGTTCGGTTTGTTGTATGAGATTATTCCTAATGCTCCTCATTCTAGTTTCGACCCCAAGATCAAACCTGGACCACATGCTGATGGCATTGTGGGATGTGCAAGTGCGAAACCTGCGGATTCGGTTGCAAAACAAGTTAGTCAATTGTTGCTCAACCAATCTTCTTTGGGACAAGCTATGGCTTCGTCTCAACCCACCCAAATGGTGAATGTACTTTCTGTGCAATCATCAGACCAGAAGGGTAACCAGCAGCCCGGACAAAATATAAAAAAGGGTAAGAATAATAATCAAAAGGGTGGGAATAAGAATGAGAATGCTACCAATAATGATAAGAACGGTCAGAATGCTGGGGGAGACAAGAAAGCGAAATGTAAGGTTAAATTCCCTTGCAAGTTATGTAAGGATGATCACCTCGCTTACTAGTGCCCTTAGATTAATGAAGTTTTGAAACTCTTAGCACAAGGCCCAGCTGTGCTAACAAACCCTTTACCGCATAACCAGAATATGAACTCGAAGTCACAGGAACAATCTAGTGCGAATGATCCTCCTGAGACTAGTGCTTGTGGGTACATTAACATGGTCCGTGCTACTAAGGTTGTGACTTGTGCGAAAGATTATGGATCGTCACAACCCAGCCCAGGAAAAGAACCTGATCCACCAGGAACCCCTTTGCGCATTGAGAAACCTACGGATAAACCTGAAGCTACACCTCGCATTCCTAAGGGGGTACTTAAGTGCTCAAGGCATAATCCAAATGCCCGAGCCACCCAGAATTATTCAGTTGTTGAGGACTTGGGCCATACTCCTTGTGTGATGTCTGCATTGGAAGTGCTCCAGAGTTGTCGTTCGCAAAGGAAGGATTTGGTTTCTGCTCTTAGTGTGAACGGTGATGATTCTTCCTCAATGATCAAATTTGAAACTGCAGGACATCAGCCTCACTTACCCTACTATGTGTCACTTTTGGTACACGTAGAATGTCTTAATATGATCATCAAACGCACTGTGATTGACAAGGGCGCTGCTGCATCTGTGATGTCTTTGTCCTGTTGGAAGGGTCTTGGTTCTCCTATGCTATCGAAATCAATGACTATGTTAACTACTTTTGATGGGAGATATTTTAGGCCGCATGGCATCCTTCCCTCTCTTAAGGTCCGTTTGGGGGGGAAGACCTTTGCGATAGAGGTTGAGGTGGTTGATGCGCCCCTCGACTATAATCTCTTGCTGGGTCAGAATTGGATGTATAGTATGCAAGCCATTGCATATTCCTTATTTCGCGTTGTATGCTTTCCACATAACAGGAATATTGTAACGATTGATCAAATTAAATTCAAGAATTCCCCTGTTACCGCATCTCTGGGATCTTCGGTCCCGATCATTGAGAACTCTCAGTCGACAACTGGGAGTGTGGGTGTAGGCATGTATCCATCTCTTATGGGAAGCTTTATTTGTCCTGCACCGGTCCTCATGATAGGATCTAGTTTCGATAAGACTTCAACTTCTATGACCTCGGTATCTTTTCGCATGACTCATATGGAAGATCCTTGGATTCTTCCTACACCAAATACCTTGAGTGAGCCTGTCGAGACCAACGTGCCGCTTCCTGTAGCCATGATAGCTTATCAAGCCAATCTTCAGAGTGTTGCGGAGCCTTGTTCTTCCTCTTCGTGGACGGAGGAGGAAGACCCCTATGTGCTTCCATCATGGGTAGTACAGCCTTCTCATGTGCACAACTGCCTTGATACGGTTTTCCCTTCAGATGAAGTGATCATCGAGGCTATGTCGGGTGTTGAGCCACCATGGGAGGAACTTCATCATAGATCATATTTCCTTCCACCGCTTGACCGTTTGGAGCATGAGGATTATAGGGAGATTCTTAGTCAGAGAGTTGGTAGTCCCATGGTTCCATTAAGCTCTCCTGGTCAGATGGCTGATGGAAACATGGCGAACATATATTCCACGATTTCTATCAACATCTCTCGAAATCCTAGCACCATCGAGAATGACTATATTGGGGCAGAATGTTCCCAAGCTGGAATTCTTGAATATATTGAGCTATTCAAGGAATTCCATGATGTTTTCACTTGGTCTAATGATGAGATGCCAGGTATTGACCCTTGAATTGTCGAACATGAAATTAAGACTTACCCCAACGCTAAGCCTGTTCGACAACGTTTACATGCCGTGAATCCTAGGAAAGCACCTGCCATTAAGGTAGAGATAGAGAAGTTGTTGAAAATCGGTTTCATCTATCCCGTTCCCTTGACGGAGTAGGTTTCAAACCCTGTTCTGATAGATAAGAAGCAGGGATCGATCAAAATATGCACTAATTTTCATGATTTGAATCGTTCTTGTCCTAAGGATAAATTCCCCACACCATTTATAGATCAGATTTTGGATGAGTGTGCGGGTAGCGAGGTGTTCTCCTTCATGGATGGCTTTTCCGGATATAATCAGATCCAGATTAAACTTGAGGACCAACACAAGACTGCATTTATTTGTCCTTGGGTAATGTTTGCATATCAAAAAATGCCCTTTGGCCTTAAAAATGCCAGAGCTACATTTCAGCGGGCGATGAACTTGATTTTTCACGATCTCAAGTCTATTATTGAAGTATTTTTGGATGACCTCGCTGCTCATTCTCATATGAGAATGCATCATCCCTATCACTTGAGATTAGTTCTCCGGATTATAGCCGTGATTTCCTATTATATGTGGCCGCGTATTTAGAGACACTTGGTATGGTATTGGTTCAGGAGGATGAGGAGCTCCAGGAGCATGTCGTATATTATTTGAGCTGAAACCTTACTGACACAGAGATTCATTATTCTCATGTCGAGAAGCTTTCTTTAGCAACCGTACATGAAGTTCAGCGTTTGAGACATTATATTCTCCTTCGCCAGACCTTGGTCGTGGCCCATGTCAATCTGTTTCAGTTTGTCCTCACACGGAGGATGATTGGGGGAAAGTATAATAAATGGATTATCATTCTGCAAGAATTCGATCTCGAACTTGTTTCGGCAAAGTTGAAGAAGTCGTTAATTTTTGCGGAGCTTATATCGAATTTCCTGAGCGAGGCTGAGGAGTTGGTTTGTGAGGATACGTTTGTTGATGAACATCTCTTCTTAATCTCGACGACTGACCAATGGTATGGAGATATCATAGTATATCTACAAACACAGAGGACCCCTACTCACCTCTCACGAGATGAAAGACGACGATTACGTCACATCTCTAAGAACTACCTTATAGTGGACAATACTTTGTACCGTTGTGGGGTAGACTCCATTTTACGACGTTGTTTAAATCATGAGGAGGATGAGGTTGTGCTGAATCATTGCCACAGAGGGGCATGTGGTGGTCATTTATCTGGGCTTTCTACAGCTCAAAATATTTTGAGAGTGGGTTATTTCTGGCCATCAATCTTTAAATATTGTGTTGATGCGGTCAAGAGGTGCCACCCTTGGTAGGTGTTCGCATGAAATATGTGCTTGAAGCCTACCCCTTTACATCCCATTATCACCGCCGATCCCTTCACTAAGTGGGGGCTCAATTTTATGGATTGCAACCCATCTTTGGCTGGGGGGCACCATCATATTATAGTGGCTATGGATTATTTCACGAAATGGGCTGAGGCAATTCCTACAGTAAAATCTGACGTTGAGATAGCCGCTCACTTCCTGTTCAACTAAATCATTACTCGGTTCGGGATTCTGAAAGAGCTTGTCACTGACCATGGCTCGCACTTTCAGAACCGTATGATGGAAGAGTTGGCCTCCAAGTTAGGGTATAAGCAATAGCACTCCTCTTCTTACTACCCCCAAGCAAATGGATAGGTTGAAGAAGTGAATAAATCAATTAAGTCCATTCTCCAACGAACCATCACACAAATCAAGACGAATTGGCATATTATGTTACACCTTGCTTTGTGGGCATATCAAACTGTGGTTAAGACTGCCACTGGTTTTTCTCCATCTCAGCTTGTGCATGGAGTGGAGTCGATATTGCCGGTTGAATGTGAGATCCCTTCGTTGAAGCTAGCTGTGGAACTCTTACCAGACACTTCACCTTTGGAGGAGCGTTTGGTCCACCTCGGGCAATTTGATGAGAAACGTCGAGATGCCTTGGTGGCTCTAGAGGTTTATAAACATCGGATTAAGGTCCAATATGATAAGTCTATCTGTCAAAGAGTGTTTAGTGAAGGAGACTTGGTACTTTTGTGGCATCAACCGAAAGAACCCTTGGGGGCAGGGAAGTTTAATCCCATGTGGCGTGGTCCTTACGTGGTCAAGCGTGTCTTAGAGAAGTGTTCCTATGAGTTGGTCGATTACAAAGGCATGGCTTTGGTGAAGCCTAGAAATGGGCTCTATCTCAGAAAATACTATGCATGATCTTAGCCAAGGCTGCTTGTTGTATATTATTGTACATCTTTGCATAGTTAGGTCTTTTCTTATCTTGATCGGGTTTGTGATTAGTTTCCATTTCTTTTGATAGATGTCAATGGAATCTTCCACCTACATAGGATTCGCGGATGGTGCAAGCCGTCACACTCAACACTCAGCCTCTACTGCTTGGGTGATTTATACTCCTATGGGCCAGTTACTGTCTTCAGGAGGTGTATGTCTACGGCCATCTTCCAACAATGTTGCTAAATATAGCGCCGTTATTGAGCTTCTACGGGATGCAATTTCACATGGAATTCTATCTCTTGAGGTACGTCTTGATTCAGAGTTAGTAGTGTCACAGCTCAATGGTTTGTAACATGTTAGAGATCTAACGTTATTAAGAAGATTCTTATGTGTGAGATTGTTAGAACGACAATTTGACAGTATAACATATATACACATTCCACGAAATGATAATCAAGTTGCTGACTCATATGCTAACTACATGTTAGATTGGCATTTGTCTCATTCATAATAAATTAATCATAAACATTTTTACACATGTAAATAAATAAACCGATCACCATAAAACTTTTTTATATATATAAAAAATGTGGTAATACATAGTGTCACATACAAAAGTGGAGCTTTCAAAGCTTTCATCATATAATACATGGTTGTACAAAACATATACACTCCCAGGCATATAATCCTATGGAGGAGGGTTGTGATCATGATACCTCACTACGGCTCTAGCTAGCTATCAGAATAAATGCACCCATGCTCGTGGCACACCCACCACCTATCGCTGCATGGCCTCAGGCAAGTCCTCGACTTGCGCCATGGGAACTCGATGAGTCAGTCGCACAAAGTTGGTATGAATGCTCTGGAGCATTCAATCCGCATCCACACCTGTGATGTCATCCCCTCTCCCCCTCCGTCTATGACGTGGGAAGCCCTCTGGTCGCCGTGGTCCCACATCTGCACATGAATAGTAGATGTCACTATATGTTGTCGTGCAAAAACATGTCTTTTTGATTCCATATAATCAAGAAAATACAAAAAAATTAAATAACTCAAAAAATTTTAAAAAAAAAGAGTGAGAGTCGGGATTCGGTACCTATCTCTCCATATGCCGATCCTAGTGGAAATGGCATGTCCGGATCCTGCCGAAAATATATCCCTCCATAGGGGTAGTCATCTAGGGAAACAATCTGTCATCGCCACCATGGAAAGAAGTCAGATGGATAGGGTTTGACCACCCTACCACCCCCCAGTCTGCGCATAACGTCTTCCCAATGCCGTTGGGATAGATCTCGAACCCCATGGAGAGGAATGTCCACTCTAGGGCTTAATCCTGGAACACGCTCGAAGAAGAATGCGCTCAATATGCTGCTAAACCCAAAGTTTCGTATCCTGCCTATCTTACACTCTTGAGCTGGTGTTTCATGTTGCTCAGTAATGTAGTACTTCAGTCATATATGGTCGGTCTCATACACTCCATCGCGTAGAACATCAGTGGCCATGAGGCCTGATGGACTGAGGCTAAGCCTGCTATCCTGCCCAGCATCAGTAGTATGGCCTTTAGGCCCAGCACCTATATAGCATTGGTAGGGACTTGACTCCCCACCTTCTCAGTATCTGGGTAGCAGTACACAGCTATGTACTCATCGATAGTAATCCCACCGCCTGGCCCACCTCGGGACCGAAGGTTCACAACCTCCCCCCATCTAGATAGACCTGCGATAAAGTATATGTCTTCCACCTCTATGGTGAGAGACATCCCATCTATCCTGAAAGACTCCGATTCTGGATCCCAATAGTCTACCAGCATCTCTAGCAGTCTTGGTTTGGCCCGCAAACCACCAAGACACCAGAACTTATACAGTCTGCATGCTCGAAGAGCTTGCTATGACCTCACATCGGCCCTTACAACTTCCTCTACTTCACCATGCTTGCGCTCTCTCCACTCTAGCACCATCCTGTAAGAGAAATTACCCAATTGTCCATTAGATTCTTTTAAATTCACTTGTGCGGCGTCATACACGACTGTTTTGCAAACAGCCGCGTATGTACATGGTTTCTAGCCTCTTTTCTGCGTATAGCTAGCCCTATACGTGGAAAAAGCTTTGATACCCGTGTGGGCCCCAGCACTCATGTAGAGATGGCCTAAACAACCTCATTTCACCATGAAAATCAATAAAAATTATACCAAAATGCATGAGGAGAGCATGAGTAAATACCCGTAAGAAACAGTTGTGAATTCTACCAGCTGGATCTCCTGGAATTTGCAGTTGAAAACCAGAGCTACAATGGGTAAAAGTTTCAAATGATTTATATGTTTTACTATTTATAGAAAAAAATTTAAATATTTGAAAATTTTTACCCCCTTTCCTATAGTTTTGACAGTTTCTAACCATTTTGGACCGTTTCTGACATAATTTGTGATGTAGAAGACCATTTTTAGTGCTGTTTCAGCCATTGGATTGACCCGTTCATACTGATCTAAGGTATAATGTCTACACTGGCATATAGGTTAGGTTCACCACCATTTCCATTTTGCATGACCTTATGACCATGTCACCATGACCTTAGGTATGAACCCACTCTATTATGTCACGGAACATTCTTGCTGCTATAGAAGTGGCATGATATGAGTGGTAGAGCTTCACCTTACATGGGTACCCTAGTTAGCGCCTTATTTGCATTTGGTGCCCATGCTAACGTTTTCTCCTTTAGGGTGTGGGAGTCCGTTGTATAGTACCGCCATGACATTTTACAAGAGCCTCATACTCCTCTTGATCTTATGCTGGCCTGTTTCCCTCTGGACTCCCCTTATGTCAAGTTGTGAATGCATTATCATGAGCTTTTCCTGCCTTATTGAGCTTTATGCCAGCTCCCCTGACATTGCATTTCAGCCATATAGCCCGAGCTTGTCTCATGTCTAGCCATGCAGAGCCATCTTTTATATCCTTCATAGCTTGATTTCCCTTTTTACTGGGACGGGATTTTCCCCCAGTGTCGCTATCCTACACATGTATCCTTGCATTGAGCATAGGTATGTTCTATTGATTGGAACTAGTTTGTTTGCCCTGATGACACTCGTCTCCTCCTAGTTTGTAACTATAAGGCTAGTTTATTCTTTTTTCAAGGTTTTCAAATAACTGAAAAAGTCCAAAAAAATAAAAAAACTAAAAAGCCAGACAAGGAAAGATGTTATCTTTGGCAGCTGTCGAGTCGTTTCTCCCTCGAATAGAGAACTGTATATCATATCCATTGGTTGGGTTATAGTTTGAATTTAGGAGCTGTACTCATTTATCTCAGTTTATCTCCACCAACTGGTTAAGCTTCCAGTCCCTATGGAGCGTCTGTTGATGCCTCCTGTGTCGCAGAGATGTCCCAGTTTGTATATCGCTTCTATGCCGCCTTCATTCAGTCACCATACGTCGTTATGCTCTTTTTCGAAGGAATTGGAAACCTGCGTCGGCCATTCCTTAGTTATATTGACTTTGCATGTTGGCCATTCTCGATATAGTTACTAGTTCGTGCACCTTAGGATCGAGTCCTTCCACATTAGACAGCTTTGTTGAGTACCTCATGTTGGATGATGGGGGATGCCTTAATGCCCTCCTTCCAGTGGATTTCATCCCATCGACTTCAGATCATCTATTCTGGGATTGGATTCTAGAGTCCTTTTGAGTTCCTTGAGACTTGCAGTCATCAATGGCAGGTTCTCTCACCATCGACAGTTTCTTGGGAATACATCAATGTCCCTTGATCTGTGGATTCTCTCAAGTGTTCGACCTCAACACATCTATTCACACTTGTTAGCTTTCACTCTAGTACCTTGATTCTCATTTTCATTATCAGTGGGTAATCTCGCGTCTGTTAACGGTATACATCAATGACTGGTAATGAGATGATGGACTACTATGTTTGACCTTGACACCTCTATTCGCATAGTAGGACATGTACTTGTAGTGGTTTGTGTAGAATACTTTCTAGACTGGTGGCATCTGTTACATGCTACCTCCTTGATCGTGCCAGTGTTCATGAGATTTTAAGCTCTCGTGACTTGATACCAATGTATGTCAGATATTTCCAGCCACTATGGAGATCTTGATCTGTTGTATATCTTCATCCATGTTGGAGATCATGACCCTTTTGTATATCTTCATAATGGAGATTCTGATCGATGTATATTGTACGTGGCGATGACCACATATGTGATATCATGTATTATGCCTATTCATGGCCATTATACTCTTATGTATCCGGGACTGCTATACGTACTTGCAGTTATACGCAGAGTTGTATTATGGTTCTATGTTGATTGGGTGGCTGGTCTTCCATTTGGGATCCTTCATCACTCCACTAATGGGATGGACATATAATGTATTTCGACCATCGTCTGACCCCTTTGACCTCACACATTAGGGGGCATCTGTTATAGTGGATTTCACCACTCTAGGTGAGTCACACTTTGTATGGCCTTCCCTTGTCCTGCTGTAGAATCTTTAGACCCCATGGACCATCTTTTATCCTTTGATGCTACCTTGATCATCCCTAAAACTATATGAAAAATGATATACTCGGATTTTATCCTTTTGGAGTTTTCCATGACATGGATCCGACTCGTTTGACTCCTAGCCTTCCATATGCCTTGAGATCGCTCGGATTCGACCCTTCATTATCCATTGTGAAGCTATATAAGGAACCCCTTGGTACATTGAAGGCATATAGGGAGAACTAAAGCAAAGAAACTATATTCCGTTGTTACCGGAATTTATACTTGAGTCTGCATCCCTTTGTCCCTTGGAGCACAGTTGTGTTCTTCCCAAGATTCCCTTTTGCTAGTGAGCTTGCTATTGAGAGATGGAGGATTGAGGTGGTGGAGGCCGAAGTGAGGGATTCAGTTTCTCCGGTTCGCATACGTGTCGTCAGAGGTTGTATCTATCTTGTAATCTCTGATTTATATTAACAAGAACTATCTTTTCCTGTCCAATGATGTGTATTTCATTGAATGTTGTATCCATTGGAATATGTCAAATGCTTTTACATTATTGATGATATATATGCTAGAATAGATCTAACACCATCATATATAGTATGCTTGTATTTTTTACTTGTTGTTGAGGAAGTATTATATCAATTCAAGCTGAAGATTGGAAAGCTCAACGGGGATCTACTTCAACCATCTGGAATAAGGTACGAGGTTGGATCCTTTAGTGTTAGACATTCTATTTCTGGATTCAAGTCTGTCTATTGTGGTACCCCAAGCCATAGGAATTTCTTTCCGTAACAGTTATCGAAAAAAAACTTAGGTAAAAGTTTGTTAAGATGGGGTAATCTAGTTTTGCAAAAAGGAACCAAGGAAAGCAATCTTTCCTTGGGATATTGGCTTGCAGTTTGGGAAGCCAACGAGATGTGCAATTTTATTGCAGAATATGAAAATTTAAAGTACAGCAAAGGAAACTACCTTAAAAGAAAGCTACAAATTATCTTTAAAATGCTTATGAAAAGAGGATAATTTCAGCTAGATCTCTTAAAATATAACTTTATATGCAAAATGGAACTGAGATCTAAACTTAAGAAAGGATCTTGCTAACTATATCTATATGTAATTTTCTTAATGAGATAGATATAAGCAATAAGACTCTTTAAAAGTAACCAATTTGAAGAGAAATTAAGATTTTGAAGGAGGAAAAGAGAGAAAGAGTGTTTGAAGCCTGGGGATGTTGGGCTTTGGATTCTTCTTTGGTGGAACATTGAGGGACTATGTCATTTAGAAGATATTTAAGATGAGGAAGATGCAAACCAGATCAACCTATTCTATAAGTGAGATCGCCTGCAACTTAAAAATCCTTGTGCAAACAGATGGTTAAAACATAGGTGCTGCTGTAAGAGATAATGGGAAACCATGCAATTAAAATTAAAATACATACAAATCCAATAGATTTGAAACAAGCAGTAGTAAGAACATAAATCAAACTAGAATAAACCCTTACCCTAATAGGAGGGATATCTCTCCTTCAAGGCCAACAATTAACCAGTGAAAGCGATGATAAATAACACAGATTATACCTCATAAGCATTTGACAATCACCATCCACACATGGAGAGTATTACACCATAGATCTTGCCTCCAAATATTCTTTATGCCAAAATAATAAGCAATACCATACAAGAGCAACAATACCTCAATCCCAGTTCTAACTAGCTTGGAAGAGGCTACTTGTGCTTTGATTTATAAAAAACCAGGAGATCAATCCTAGGGGGGCGCAAATCCCAAAGATACAGATCAAATCAGCTAATGGAGAGTCAATCGATGCAGATATGAAGCTGAACATAGCTTCCTTGTCAACCAGGGGCTCAATTGAGCAGACACATCAACCCATAAACCGACACATAAATCCACAGAGCTCCCAGGAGGGCCCACACGTGTGGAGGAGAGAGAGAGGGTGCAATTACCCATAAATACTACTGAATATCAACTCTGGATCTGATTTGATCACCTCCTTCAGTCAAGGATTTGTCAGATCTAGTCAATCTGGTTCAAATCTGACTGATTTCAACCAAATTTGCTAAGAATCAATTGATCTATGATTTTGGATTTTCTCCATTATTCATCAATTTATTAATTAAAATAATCAATAATTGATTTTTTGGGGCTTTATGACTTGAGTGATGGAAAATCACCCAAAACTAGGAAATAGTGGGTCCATGGGTTTACATGGTGTTCTTAGCTTGTAAATAAACACCTACATGACTGAAACCAATTATTTGGCCCACTTTTATTACAAAATCAAATTTTCCAATTAAACTATTAAAAAATAGCCTAAGCTTTGAAAAAATTAAATTTTAATAAAAAACACTGAAAAAACTAAAAAATTGAAAAATTGAAAAAACCTAGGGGGACTTAGACATGTTCATATGACTCGACCATGATGTCTATCATGTTTATACATTGACACATAGACTCTGATAGCCTCAATAGGCCTAAATTCCAAGCCGACCACCCCAACTTTGGAGGTATGGAGTGAAAAACTCAAAAATGATTAGTCGTTTATTCAATAACCAATAATAACGAAGGGAAAAAACACCATGGGTTGATCGCATTGACAAATAAAGTCTATTATTTGCGGTTGCAAAGCCCTTCTTTTATCAAGTTGAATTCGGGCCCATGTAGTGGACCCAAACACCTACAGGTTCGACACATCCGACTTGTGTCCAAAGTATGCTTTCAAAGAGTTCTTCCCTTTCAAATATGACTGTGGCACTCTATTCTAAATATATGCTACAGCATGCATGGCTTCCTCTCAAAAATTTGCATCCAACTTCTTTGATTCCAACATATAGGTGGTCATCTCCTTGAGAGACTAATTCTTCCTTTTCGCTACACCGTTCTACAGGGGAGTGTAGGGAATTGAATGTTGTACCTGAATACCACTTTGGGATCATATGTGCAGCAACTAATTACTAACATACTCCCCACAATTATCATATCTCAAGATGTTGATCTTAAGCCCAGAGGCATTCTTGATCAAGGCCTTCAGTTCAGTGAATTTTTCACATACTTCAGACTTTTCTTTGAGAAAGAAGACCTATGTGTACCTTGAAAAATAATCAATAAAATTCAGAAAATACCTTGATCCATTCATGTATATGATAGGAATTGGACCACTGATATCAAAATGTATCAGCCCCAAGATTCATGTAGCTCGGTTTGCCTTCCCCCGATCGAACTTGTGTTCAGGGTGCTTTCCAACCACACAGCCCTTGCAAATTTCAGTGGTTTCCTTGATGATCGGGAGGCCTTCAACCATATATTTTTTCTTTAATTTATGCAAATATTTGAAATTGAGATGGTGAAACCTCACATGTCATATCCCACTAAGTTCATTTCCATGAGTTATCAGTGTGATGGGCTTTGCATCCGCCACAAAGTGGGAAAACTCATAGGCTTTTGCATGATGGTTTGCAAGGCCTTTGGCAACAAGTTTCCTGGATGCAAGTTCCATTATATCAACGTCATTTAGGCTGAAAGATACTCTCTTAGGAACTCCTATAAGTGGCATCTAATAGACACTAAGGACATTTGATTCTAGAGATGGTACATACAAAACATTTGAAAAATATCCATTCTCAACATCAACCGTACCTTGTCCTTCTGAAATGATGGTGGAGTCATCTCCCATGTGCATGGGGATGGATTTGCCAATATCCAAAGATGACAAGGAGTCTCTTTCAGCCATCATGTGGTTCAAAGCTCCAAAATCAATCAAGAGTGGTTTGGACTTTGAAGTGTTTGCCATGAGGGCATGACCTCTTTCATGTTGTGGTTCCTGATCTTGTTGATCTCACCTTCAAAATATTTCCGAAAGATTGATGTGATTTCTCTCAAGGAGAGACATTGCTTCATCAAGATTCTTCTTCATGCAGACATGTTCAGGGTGGAAGCCCTTCCCACAGTATGAACACTTGACTTTTTCCTTGCCATGATTCCCTTTGTTCTTCTTTGAGCCAGAAGACTCATCACGCTGCTAGTTTTCAAATTTAGGCTTAGGAGCTTCGAATTTAGTTTTTGAGTTCTTTTGTTTCTTTTGTTTACCCTTCAAATGTTTGGGCCCTGAGACATGGAGGGATTGATCATGGGAGGATCTAATAATCCCCATCTGGACAATCTTATCATGTTCACTTGTTAGGGACTCAATGAAGGCATTGAGTGAAGGAATCTTCAATCCAGGGGTTGTAAGCTTCCCCACATGGAATGTAGAGATAAAAACTAAATAAATAGCTGATCATCCTCATTCTCCACTTCGCATTTCTTCAACAGTAAGACAATGTGCTTGAACTTTGTGAAAAAGTCATTCAAGGTCTTGAAATTGGAAGGCTGGAGAGACATCAATTCATTTTCAAGTTGGTAAACTCTCAAATCATCCTACTTTCCATACAAGGTTTCCAATTTGTCCCAAATTTCTTTTGGATTCTTCAATCCCGAAATATGGAAAAGAAGATCTTAGGAAATAGAGAGGCATAAGAATCCGAATGCTTCATCCTTCTTTTTCAAGAATCTAGCTTTGTCTGTCACAAAAGCAGGCTCTTCTTCAGTGTCCATAGTGACCCTATAGAGTCCTCTAACATGTACCTGGATCTCCATGTCTCCTTTCCATGAGTGCAAATTGAACGGAGTCAAAAGATCTATGAAAGAAGCCATCTGAATCTACTAGAGCGAATGCTTTCACCTGTTAAAAACCTGAAAATCACAATGAAAAGGGCAATGTAAGTTTAGATAGCCTGCACATTTTAGGCTTTTATCACACCCAACATAGTCAATCAAGCAAGCTTGATCAACAAATTCCTTACTTGTGCTATTAAATGGTAAGCCTTGGATTTTGGTGCAGTGCTAGAATTTTGAGCTATTGCTTAATTTTCATGCAAGATCTATCAAAAACCTTGTTTTTGAGATACTTGAGCTTCCTCCCACTGTGTGCTCCGATACCATATTAATCTGTCACAGTAATATAGGGACTAAAACACAGTCTCATAAGACATTAATAGCAATAAGGCATGAAAATGGTGTAATAGTTCTACAAAATGAGTAGCCTCTCTGTATAATTAATAAAGAATGAGTAATATAATACAATGATCATGCTGCAAGTAGGAATGAAAAAACAATACGAATTCCTAAGGAGGTCATTGGAATTGAATGAGTGAGTCTAGATTAACTGAATGTAATCCATAGTCAACACTTAAGTTAACCACTGATCAAAACTCTAATTGACTCAACTGATCCCTAAATAAAGTCGGAGTGCAATAAATGATTGAATCTAACTCAAAGTAGCTTAGACACATGTCACTACAATCCAACCAATAAGTGGAAGTGCATCAATGACTCCAATGAACCCCGATGAGGTTAACTGAAGTGTAAATAACCATTAGAAGTGGTTGAAGGTGCCCTTGTTGACTCCAGTTCATTAAATAATCAATAAATAATCAATTTAATGAAGGAAGGCACCTTCAGTGCTTCGTTTAACTGATTGTAACCATTAGTTAGCAATATGGGGCATTAATGACACTTAGATCACCTCCAGAGTGCTCCGGTTAGCCTCCTTGATTGAAGGTAGGTGTGGGTGTGATCTTGTTGATGTCATCTAGTGCTCCTCTAATGTCAATTAATTCAATAAAACTTAGGATAGTGGTTTAACTAGGACAAATTGACCAAAAATGAGTGTGTATGGTGGTAATTGTCTCCAACAATAGGAAAGATCATGTACAATCACCTACAAGAAAAGAAGGATGAGACTTGTTACAAATAGTAAGTAACGACAATTCAAGAAAGAATCCAATATGAATAATAATATCACAATACATTCAAATAAATAAAGAGGCCTCAGAGACACTCTATTTATGTGACACTGTTGAGCGACATAATTGATGTAGATCCTTCCATTTATGAAGAAGTAGCCAAGAATAAAGGAAAGGAGAATAGCAGCTCAAGAAGAATGATGTCTAGGATGCAGTTTCAAGACTTGAAGGGAAGTATGTAATGTATTCCATATGGATCTACATGATCTAGCATGCAGTAGATGGAAACATCGTGGGATACAAGGCAATATTTGTAGCGTGGGGCTTTTCAAAGAAATAAGGCATAGACTACGAAGATACATTTGTAGCCACTAGAAGTTAAGACACATGACAAGAAGAATCATGTGTACAAATGAAAGAAGGCCTTATACAAGCTCATAAGACACCCATAGGGTAACACATACATGAGGACCTTGAAGATCATCTAGATTAATGAAGATATTAACCTTTGCTACAAGGTTGAACATGAAAGCCAATAGAGGATGACAAGCTCAAAGATGGGTGCGAGAAGAAATTTTGAAAAGGTTCAAAATAGAGGATCTTGGTATTCAGTTACCCTAAATGGATACATAGAATATTAGTAACATATGAAGCTACTTGTCACTCCAGTACAAAATGTTTCAATGCATAGACTATGAAAGAAAGAGGGAGAATGATGCTTTGCTTCACAGGGAGTGACTGCAGAAGATCCTAAGGTTCGACATGATACAATACGATGGATATCTTACTAGTGACTCTAGGATTTACTAAGAGTAAAGAGGATTCCAACCTTTTCTTCCAGGTTGAAGGTGGAATACCTGTGATGCTCCTATTATATGTCGATGACTTGTTCCTAATAGAAAAGAGGAACTCATTAAATTTTCAAGAAGGAGACTTGTTGTTGAGTTTGATATGAAGGACTTGGATATGATGCACTACTTTATTGTCATGGAGGTGTGGAAGAATATGGATGGAATCTCCCTGGGAAAAGGGAAGTATGTAGAAGAGATCCTGAAGAGGTTGAAGATGATGGACTGCAAGGCCATGACCACACCTATGGCATCGAAATTGAAGCTATTGAGTATTGCTTCATTAGAGTAGGTTGATGCCACGATCTATTGTCAGATGATTTGTTCCTTGATGCACCTAACAAATACAAGACCAAAAATTTTCTTTGTTGTGAACAAATTGAGCCAATTCCTGACAGATTCGAGACATGTTCACCTAATTGCTACAAAGCATATTCTAAGGTACCTAAAGGGTATGGTTGATTATGGAGTAAAGTATAAGATGAATCAGAATATTAACCTAGAAGGTTATGTGGATTCATATTGGGAAGGAAGTGTAATTGATAGGAATAACACTTCAGGGTGCTGCTTCACTATGGGATCAGGTGTGATCCATTGGTTTAGCAGGAAGCAATCTTGCGTGGCACTGAGTACAGCCGAAGCAGAGTATGTCACAACTTGTTTAGCTAGTTTTCTGGTAGTGTGGCTTAGGAAGCTACTATATAATTGATTTGATCTCCAGTTGGATGATAATTGTATATATTGTGACAACCAGAGTTGTGTGACGTTTTCTAAGAACCCATTGTTCCATGAAAAGTTGAAGCATATCACGATCAAATATTACTATATCAGGGATATGGTGCAGAGAGGAGCATTAGAGCTCTAGTATGTTGCGATGGGCGAGCATATAGTTGATGTTTTGAATAAACTATTAGGCAGAGTGAAGTTTGAGTACTTCAGGGAGAAGCTTGGTGTTATCCAGATCAAGGTTCCCTCCAAGGGGGAGTGATGAGTCAGTGTGCCTTTATGACATGGTTGTTGGATGTGTTCCTCCCACAATCAGATGTAAGTGCACATTCTTTCTAACATGTTTGTTGGATGTTTTCCTCCCATAGTCAGATGTAAGTGTAGATCCTTTCTGACATGGTTGTTTGATTTGTTCCTCCCATGGTCATATGTAAGTGCAGAGCCTTTTTGACATGGTTGTTGGATGTGTTCCTCCCATGGTTAGATGTAAGTGCAGAGCCTTTCTGACATGGTTGTTGGATGTGTTCCTCCCATGGTCATATGTAAGTGCACACCCTTCCTGACATGGTTGTTTGATGTGTTTCTCCCATGGTCAGATGTAAGTGCAGACTCTTTCTAACATGGTTGTTGGATATGTTCATCCCATGGTCAGATGTAAGTGCAGAGCCTTTCTGACATGGTTGTTGGATGTGTTCCTCCCATGGTCAGATGGAAGTGCTGAGCCTTTCTAACATGGTTATTGGATGAGTTCCTCCCACAGTTAGATGTAGGTGCAGGGCCTTTCTGACATGGTTGTTGGATGTGTTCCTCCCATGGTCATATCTGAGTGTTGTGCATGAATTTGTGACATGGTGGTGGATGTGTTCCTTCCATGGTTAGATCTAAATGCTGGGCGGGCCTTTCTGTCTAGGTCAGATATAAGTGTTGAAGAATATGAAGACCTACATGGATGCTAGTGTTACAACTAATTTTACCACACATGGTAGATCACACATTTATGGCCTCCCCTATCCCTATGCAGACTCTTTGAACCGCATGGACTATTTTTGTACCTTTGACGTTTCGAAGATCATCCCTAAAATCACCTATTATTTTATGTACATGACTTTTAATCCCTTTTTATGGGTATATTACCCTTAAACATGCATACATCGGGATGTGTGCAAAAGGACAATTGTTTTTGGATTTTTTCTTGATGTGGATCTAAATCACTTGCCTCTTGGCCTTCCATATTTTTTGAGATCACTCAGATTTGAACTTCCATTACCCCATTGAAGCACTATATAAGAAACCCTTTGGATACATTGAAGGAGAGGAATTGAAGAGCAAGAAAACTATAGTCCATTGTTGTTGTAGCTTTCTTATACTTGAGTCTACATCCCTTTGTCCCTTGGAGCACTTTGTGTTCTTCCCAAGGTTTCCTTTGCTTGTGAGATTGTTATCGAGAGATGGAGGATTGAGGTGGTAGAGACCTAGGTGGAGGACTCAATTTCTCTGGTTTGCAGATGTGCTGACGGAGGTTGTCACTTATGTAATCTTTGATTTACTTAATAGAAATATATTTTCCTATTCAATAATGTGCATTTAAATGAATATTGAATCCAAGGATGTGTTTAATTGCTTACGTATAATTGATTATATATGATAGAGTAGTCCTAACACTACGTTATAAAGCATGCTTACGTTGTTTACTGTTGTTGAGAGTAAATTGCTAACGCAAGCGGGATTGGAAAACGCTCAACAAGGATCTACTACAACCATTCAGAATAAGGTATGTGTTGAGATCCTTAGTGTTAGATGTTTTATTTTTCTTGCATATTGGGAAGGGATTGATTTTTGTGGTTTCTCTCTCTATTGTGGTACACCCTAAGCGATAGGAAGTTTTCTCTGTAACAGAATTGGTAACTCTACTAGGGACATTCCATATTTTTATTTAAGGTTTGGAGACATAATGTGCTTGATATTATTGACTTGCTCTTTATTTCTCCCTATTTCCGTGTCACATTTTATAGTATGTTCATCCATTGAAACTCCCCTTTATTGGTTTGACCCTTGGCCTTCTTTTTACCATTGTCTTCTCTATATACGCAGTTTTTTTGCCAAAAGTCACGTACATACGTGGGTTTTTGGCCAGAAGTTGCGTATACATGTAGTTTTTTTGGCCAAAATCCATGTATACATGCAGGTTTTTGGCCAAAAGTCACATACATATGCATTTGTTCTTTAAACAGTCGCATACATCCTCCCTTTATGTTGAGTTTGATGTTGTGGGAAGTTGTTGGGTGGGTTGTGAGTGTGGTTGGGTCTTCCTAGGTTCTGATGTTGTTTGTTGGATGCTTCTTTTGTGACCAGAGACCGCTTTTGTATTGATTTCTTTTTAGGTAGTTTTATTCATTTATCCTTTTTGTTTTGCCATTAGTGCATTTCTCTTTTTGTCTCAGTATTTTACTGGGCTTGTGTTTTATACTTGCTGCAAAGATTGGGAGCTTTAGCTGAATTTTAATGCAATTTTCATTCTTTTATATTGAAAAATAAAAAAATAGTTGCACTCTTAGTTGCATCTAAGATATGGATTTCAGGACGTATTTCCATTAGATTGCTTGCATGAGAGTTGTATTTAGGATTTCATATAGGAAGGATTGCATTGACATTTTGAAAGGAATGAATATTTTTGCATCTCATGTAGTGGCATACCTCATTTCTCATTCTACACATTGCACTTGGTATTGTTTGTTAGGTGTGCATATTTACTTCACTGTTGAGTCATAAATTCATTAGTTGAACGACCATTTCCCTTTGAGTAATGACTTCCATTAAAATCAACGCATAATTTAAAATGAACTATAGATTTTTATTTTATAGGGTTCACAAACAAGATTAGGATTTAGAGTCTTGGAGTATTTCATTGTGAGTCAATTCTCCAAGACTACTAAACATAAAACAAGTAGGTGTCTATCCAGATGAGAGAGTGAAAACCTTGGTATAATTAGTGTTTCTCAGGATGCTCCTCTTACATGGGAGTTAACCATGAGGCAGTGCACACAAATGTGATTGGGATGACCCCTGGTCACTTTCTGTGAACACCATAGGTATTTCCAGGATTGTATTTGTATTTGGGGTTTTTTTTCTAGTTTCGGGCTTTGCTACCTTGCCCATACGGTTGATCCCTCCTGTAACTGTCTGCTTGAGAATTGGTTATATTTGGATGAACTTAGTTTCCTTACCTAGGTATCACAGGGGGTACTTGCAGAGGTTATTCTGTAGGTGTCCCAGCTAGGTAGAAGTTGGACATCATAGTCTCTTTATGCGTTCAAGCTGAGGGCCACTATAAATGGTTACATAACTCTACCTGTAGTGTATGGGAGCTTCGAACCTCTCTTAAGAGATACTTACCTGCTGCATTCGGGAGGTCGCATATCCTCCCCTTGTTTTTCTTGTATTTTCACTATATATTTTCTTAGGCGTGTGCTCTTTGTACGCTAGTTTTCCTTTGGGATCGTGGTTACTTGAATATATTTATTCTCTCTTGACTTTCGGTCCTTTTATCTTTGGCATGCCTGGTATCCTATCACCCATCCTTAGTCCTAGTAAGGACCCTCGTGTCGGATTTGGGGGCATCACAGCCCCTTACCATGATCATATATTTGGGAGTGGTCACATTCCGCCCTCCACTCCATTTATGGACAATGTTGACTCCCTTCTCTCGATCTTTATACCGGTGGTCATCGTCACAAGGATGGTAGTGGATGCGTGAATGTTGGGTATACACCTTACGTTCCTTTTTATGTCCCATCGTGCGCCGTATTGTTTCCATTTAATGTATTTGCCATGATCATTCCTCCCTATATCCTATAGTTTGGATTCTTTATTGACTATTTTGGGTGGTTTTGGACCAATATGGTTGTCATGTAGGGTCCATGTTTTGTACACTCTCTCCGAGGTTTCGACCCATTCGTTCTTATCACATGTATTACATTTGAACTGGCATATAGGTTAGGATTTCATATTCGCCTGCATTTTGCATGACCTTATGACTAATTCATTTTAACCTTAGGTACGAACCCATTCCATGGTATCACGAAACCATCACGCTATTGTTAGAAGTGGTACTATGTGAATGGTAGAGATTTGATATACATGGTTGTCCTAGTTAGCACCCTTTTGCATTTGGTACCCATTATATTTGTCCTCTCTGAGGTCCAGGAGTCCCTTTTAGTCCCACCATGTCCTTGAGCAAGAGCTTCATACTCCTCTTGAACTTTATGTTGGCCATTTCCTTGGGACTCCCTTGTATATGTCAAGTTGTAATTGAATTATGATGAGTTTTGATTTCCTTATTGAGCCTTACAGTGGCTTCCATGACTTTGCTTATCAACCATATAGCCTGATATTATCTCATGTCTAGCCAAGAAGAGCCTTTTTATATCCTTCGCAGCTTGATTCCCCTTTTTTTTACCGGGAGGGGACTTTCCCCTGAGTGTCGTTATCCTACACATGTTTCCTTGCATTGAGAATAGGTATGTTCCACTGCTTGGAACTAGTTTTTTTTCCCATTGACACTCATCTCCTCCTCCATTTGTAACTATAAATCACTTTTATTCTTCTTCAAGCTTTTCAAAATATCTAAAAAAGTCCAAAAAAAAACAAAAATCCAGATAGGAAAAGATGTTATCTTTGGTAGCATTCGAGTCGTGTCTCCTTCGAATAGAGCAGTGTATATCACATCCATTGGTTGGGTTAGTATTTTTAATTTAGGAGTTGTACTCATATCTCTGATTTTATCCCCATCGACTAGTTAGGATTCTAGTCCCTATGGAGCCTCTGTCGATGCCTCATGTGTCACATAGATATACCAGTTTTGTATATCAAGTTTATGTTTCCTACATTTAGTCACCATTCACCTTTATGCTCTTGTTCGAAGGAAGTTAAAGCCTGATTCGGCCATTCCTTAGTTGTCTTGACTTTGCATGTCGTCCATTCCTAGTACTATGACGGGTTCATGCACATCTGGTTCGATTCCTTCCACATTATGAATCATTGCTGAGTACCTCATGTTGGTTGATGGGGGATTCCTTAATTCCCTCCTTCCAGTGGATTCCATCACATCGACTTCAGATCATTTATTTTGGGATAGGAGTCTAGAGTCATTTGAGTTCCTTAAGACTTGCAGTCATCAGTGGTAGGCTCTCTCGCCATCGATAGTTTTGGAAATACATCAATGTCTCCTGATCAATGGATTCTTCCAAGTGTTTGACCTTAACACATTTATTCATACTTGTTAGATTGCACTCTAGTACCTTCATTCCTATTTTCATTATCAGTGGGTGATCTCGCGTTTGTTACCGGTATACATAAATGACTGGTAATCAGATGATGGACTACTATGTTTGACCTCGACACCTCTATTCACATAGTAAGACATGTACTCATAGCAGTTTGTGTAGAGGAATTTCCAGACTGGTGGCATTTCATATATGTTACCTCCTTGATCGTGCTAGTGTTCATGAGATTTCAGTTCTCGTCACTTGATTCCAGTGTATGTGAGATATCTTCAGTCATTATGGAGATCTTGATCCATGGTATATCTTTAGCTTTCATGGATATCTTGGTCCTTTATATATCTTCATCATGGAGAATTTCATCTATTGCATATTGTACGCGGCGATGACCACACATGTCACAATTTGTATATCATGCCTACTCATGGCCATTGTACTCTTATGTATCCAGGACTGCTATATATATTTACAGTCATATGCATAGTTTGATTATTGTACTATACTATTCGATGGTTGATTATTCCACCTGGTTCTTCATTACTTCACTCCTAGGATGGATTTATAATGTATTTCAATCATCATGTTACCCCTCTAACCTCACACATTAGGGGGCATCTATTATAGTTGATTTTACCACACATGGTAGATCACACATTTATGGCCTCCTGTGTCTCTATGCAGATTCTTTGGCCGCCATGGACTATTTTTGTGCCTTTGATGTTTCCAAGATCATCCCTAAAAACACCTTTTATTTGATGTACATGACTTTTAATCCCTTTTTCGCGTATACACGTGGATATTACCCTTAAACCCATGTACATCGGGATGTGTGCAAAAGAAAAAATGTTTTTGGAGTTTTCCTGGATGTGGATCTGAATCACTTGCCTCTTGGCCTTCCATATGTCTCATAATCGCTCAGATTTGACCTTCCATTACCCCATTGAAGCACTATATAAGGAACCCTTTGGATACATTAAAGGAGAGGAATTGAAGAGCAAGCAAACTATAGTCCAGTATTGTCGTATCCTGTTTATACTTGAGTTTGCATCCCTTTCTCCCTTGGAGCACTTTGTGTTCTTCCCAAGCTTGCCTTTGCTTGTGATATTGCTATCGAGAGACGGAGGATTGAGGTCATGGAGATCCAGGTGGAGGACTGAATTTCTCCAGTTCACAGACATGGCGACAGATCTTGTTACTTATGTAATCTCTGATTTATGTAATATAAATATCTTTTCCTATCCAATGGTGTGCATTTAAATGAATATTGAATCCATGGATGTGTTTAATTTCTTATATATAATTGATTATATATGCTAGAGTAGGCCTAACACTACATTATTTATCATACTTACCTTGTTTACTGTTGTTGAGAGTAAATTGCTAATGTAAGTGGGATTGGAAAAAGCTCAATGGGGATCTACTACAACCGTCTAAAATAAGGTATGTGTCAAGATCCTTTAGTGTTAGATGTTTTATTTCTCTTGCATATTGGGAAGGGATTGATTTCTACGTTTTCTCTATTTATTGCGGTACACTCCAAGCCATAGGAGGTTTTTGGTTGGGTACACAGGGTACTCCCAAAAGACAGGACACCTTGAGCAACCGCTTCACACAAATAGATCACAGATCAACACACTAATGTTTGTCACGTGGTTAAAACCCTTGAGAGGGAAATAATCCATGGCCCCAGCCAAATAGATACTTGGAGCAATTTATTATGCAAAAGAAAGAAAGTTACATGAGCTTCTCATTATCGATCAACTATCCAAGGACCCTTTATGCTCTTTAAATAGAGATCATAGACCAATCGGGTGTTAAGCCACAGATCAATGGTAGGTATGATCTAAGAGAAGTTGAACTGTTGGAACACTTTATGTCTAGAACATATCATAACCGTTAGATTAGAATATTTACAAATGCATACTAATGCTTACTAAAGAAACACACCTTACCTAATATATATATAACATAAGTTGATCTTAACTAACTCCTAAGTATCTAAATAACCTAACATCCCCCCTTAAGAACAACTTGGGATAGGATTGAAGGATTTACAAAAGTGACACTATTAGGAGAAGGAAGCAGGCATTAGAGCCTATCCCCCCTTAAGGACACATTCCTGAACTCCTAACATAAATCAAAGTTTTAGAAAAGCTTGCTTATGTAAGAGACTTGGTGAAGATGTCTGCAACTTGATCATCTATACGGAAATAAAGAATTTGAAGAACATTATCATGAACAAGATTTCTGATGAATTTCATGTGTAGCTTAATGTGTTTGGTGCGTTGATGTATAACTGGATCTTTGGCAAGCTTGATGGCACTTTGATTGTCACACCAAAGTGGAGTAGGGTGCTTCTACTCAAATCTAAACTCTGAAAGGATCTGTCAGAGACATAACGCTTCATGACTAGCATTAACTATGGCTCAATATTCTACTCCTACTGAAGAAAGAGCAAGAGCTCATTGTTTCTTACAAGCCCAAGTGACAAGTCTAGACCCCAAACTGAAAACATAACCTCTAGTGGACTTTCAATCATCAAGATCCCTGGCCCAACCTGAATCAGTGAAACCAACCAACAAAGGTGTCCCCCCTATACTGTAATGAATCCAAAACTGAATTATACCTTGAATATATCGAAGTATTCTTTTTGTTGCTTTCTAGTGACTTTCATGAGGACTTTGCATATAACGGGAAACACAACCAACGAGAAAGGAAAGGTCAATACAAAAATGAGTCAAGTATAAAAGACTACCAACAAGCTGACAATGCAAGGTGGCATCTACTTCAGGGGAAGTACAACTGGCAGAAATTTTGACTCCAGACTAGAAGGGAGAAGGGGTTGGCTTACAATATTCCATGCGAAAGTGACGAAGAACGTCACAGGCATACTTATACTAGGAAAGAAATATTCCTTCTTTGGTTTTCAAGACTTGGAGACCAAGAAAATAATGCAAATGTCTTAAGTCTGACATTTCAAAATTTTGTTTAAGACTGGATTTCACATTAGTTGAAAGTTTAGGGTCACTACCAGTAATGATAAGATCATCAACATAAAGAACAAGTATGATGAGATGGTTTCCTACTTTCTTGTTATAGACATTGGTGTAATAATGGCATCTAGAAAAACCATTGTCAATGTGAAAGCTATCCATTTTGGCATACCAAGCTCTAGGATCTTGCTTAAGGCCATATAAGGATTTCTTAAGGTGATAGACAAGGCCAGAGTTATTCTAAACATATCCAGGAGGTTGTTCCATGTAAATTTGCTCCTATAAATCACCATGTAAGAACACAGACTTGGCATCCATTGGATGGACTTCCCAGATATGTAAAGTTGCAAGGGAAAGAACAATGCAGATGGAGTTCATTTTTGTGACAGGGGCAAAGGTTTCATTGTAGTCAATACCTTCAACTTGGGAAAAAACTTTGGCAACTAACATTTCCTTAAGTCTTTCAAAACTTCCATCTAATGCATAGTTAGTTTTGTAGATCCATTTACAACCGACAAGTTTTCTTCCTTTTGGACGAGGAATAAGATCCCAAGTATCGTTCTCCATCAAGGAACGATATTCTTCATCCATAGCTATAACCCAATATCGATTTCATGAAGCTTCTACAAATGTTTTGGATCATGATTCTCTCAAACTTGAACCAAAAGAGAAGAGGCTCACTAAAACTGAGAACATGTTTGACGTTGATTTCTAGGATCACCGACAAGATCACCAGCTACTTCACATGTTGATTGGACCCATTGAGGAAGCATTTTTGCTGGCGCAACTGGAGGAACATGAGCAGGAAGAGGTGGATTTTCATCCTCATTGCCATCATCAGAAACTGGATTTGAAAACTTTTCAAGGAAGTTGGAAGAAGAAGAAGAAGAAGGCACAATCGCTTAATCAGCCTCGCAGGCCAAAGATGGCACACCCGCCAAGTTAGGCTCATAGGCTAAGAGATTTTCATCAAATTTAACCTCTCTTCTAATGATTATATCATAAGAATGTGGCTGAAGAATTATATAACCTGTTACATATTTAGAATATCCAACAAATATGCACTTTTCACTTTTAGGCTGTAATGCTTTCCGTTTTTCATCCAGAATGTGAGTCGATGCTTCACAACCAAGCACACGAAAGTGACTTACCTCTAGTTTAATTTTACTCCATGCTTCTTCCGGTGTTATACCTTGTAAAACTTTATTGTGTGTGAAATTAACTATGTAATTTGCACAATTTATGGCATCAACCCAATAGTGAAGACTTAGTCCCTTAGACTAGATCATACAATTAGCCATTTCTTCCAAAGTGCGGTTCTTTCGTTTCGATACACGATTTTGTTGTGGTGTATATGGAACAGTGTGTTGTTGTTGGATTCCTTGTTCAATGTAGAAAGTAGTGAAATTTTTGTTAACATATTCTCCTCCATTGTAAGATCTTAACTTAATTATTTGGTGACCATATTGTTTTTCAACAACGGCCTTGTAGGAAAAGAACATGTTAAATACTTTGCCCTTAAGTTTTAGGAATTAAACCGAAGTGCATCTAGAGTAGTCATTAATGAAAGTTAAGAAAAATTGAATCCAGAAAAGGAAGAAGATGGAAGTGCACCACACAAGTCACTGTGCATAAGCTCCAAGGGAAATGAGGCATGCCAAGAGGCACGTTTGTCAAAATTGTCTGGATGATGTTTTTTGAGTATGCATCCAGGGTTTAGAACAAACACCATCCTTGCAAGATATCATTGAAAGACCAGTCACCATATTGTCTTTACATAGTTGTTGCAATGAGCAATAATTTATGTTACCAAATCACTCATGTCAATGTTTGCTCAAGTTATCACTATAAGAAACAAAAATAGAAAGAAAAGGTGATGACCCAAAGTTTTTAAATTTGTACAACCTGGTAATATCATTAACAGTTCCAGTAGCAATGACATTTTGAGGATTTTTAAAATCCTTGATTACTACTTGGTGAGGGGTAAATGTCACAGTTTTACCTTCACCCGAATGAGTAATTTGATAGACTGATAACAAATTGCAGGAAAATTTTAGAATGCATAGTACATCACTCAAATGACCATTTTCTACTGGAACTGTTCCAGACCCTACAACACTTAGAGATCTATCATCACCAATAAATATTTTCTTGGTGTTACATTCACACATAGTAGAAAAGATGGCTTGATCCTTAGTCATATGATAAGATGCTCCAGAATAAATGAGCCATTAATTTGTAGTAGAAGAAGAAGATGCAGTATAAGAGTAACAAGAAGCACAAACTTCATGTCCATGAAAGGCATATTCTGAAGATGAATCTAGGATGATGTGGTGCTTCTTCATTGCTGCTTCCAAAGCTACCATCTTCTTGAAACACTTAGATTCATCATGATTATCTTTCCCACAAAAATTACAATGACGATATTTCTTCTTTCCTTTTGGCTTGGATCCTTTGTCATTTTTTAAAGAAGGAGATGACTGAGAGGGTTTGGGACCCTTGTTGTTTGGCTTATTATTGCAAAAAATTTGTTTCTTGGGAGGCTTGGACTTTTCTTTTTGTTTGGATATAAATACTTTCCCAAATGTATTTGCATTGTTAACTAGTCCAAGATGAATGAGCTTATCTTGCTCTTTAATTAAGGAATCAGAAAAGGATTCAAGACTAGGCTCTTGATAGTTGGCTGCAGTCAAGGATTCTTTCATGGAGTAAAATGTAGATACAAAAATAGAATATGCAAGTCCAAGTTTGGAAAAAATATGATAAATACATTGTTTGTCTTCTTTCTTAATCTTGCATTCTACACATAAGAGTCTAAGAGTTTTATACTTAGATAAACAGTCTTGAATGCATGAAAAATGATTTGGATCCAAGGGAATCAACTCATTCTCAAGTTGATGACCTCATATTTCATTATGTTTACCAAACATAGATTCCAACTTTTCCCAAGCTTGATCAGGTTCATCAATTCCAGATATGCGGAATCGCAAATTAGTAGAGATTGACATCCCATTCAATCCAAGAGCTTCATCACGTCTATTTGCCCATTTAATTTTCTTATCATCATCACTGGGTTTTATTTCTTTCCATGAGGTTATCCTGAAAAGTCCCATACTTCACAAAACATCCTCCATACAAGATTTCCATGAGAAATAGTTAGAACTTATAAGTATAATATCACAAGGGAAGGCCATACTATAAAATAATGGTTGAAAAAATAGAAACTAACTATCTAGATGTAAAGAGCTCAAACAAATATGAGGTTTTAAAAAAAATGGCACTAAAAACTTATTCTGGCTGATGAAGTTATGCTTGATCAAAGAAAATGTTGAAGATGTCCCCAATAGTGATGTGGCAAATATTAACTTAACCAACTAAACAAAAGAACCCCCTTCTTCCCAACATGAACCTTTGACAATCACTTACAAGAAAGTTGTTTTTTTTAAGTGAATCACTTTTGTAAAATAACTGATGTTCACTTTTACAATAATGTTACTTTTAAATAGTGCTGCAATAAATTAAAAGACTTAAGTGACTCACTTTTATTTTATTTTATTTAAGTGAGATGCACTTTTACAATAAGTAACTTGAAAATAGAAATTGCATTTACTAAAAGGTAACTAGATAAGACTTGAACTAAAGACTTATCACGGAATAAAGAAACTTTGAACCAAGTGAGCTAAGTTTAAAAGGTACGTAAAAGAATGGAAAGAAAAAGAGGTCTTTTTTTTGTTTTTTTAACTCTTCTCTCTCGCTTTTTGTGCTTGCCTTTATTTCCTCCAAATCAAAAAAAAATGAAAAACAAAAAACAAAAAAAACTTTTCTGCTCTATGGGTGGGGTTAGATCTTGGTTAGCTTATCCAGAAAGTCTACATTTTCAATTTTTATCGTTGTTTCTGATTCATTGTGACCACCCAAGGTGCACGTCAAAGAGCATACGTAGCCCAGAAGACAAGAAAAATAAACTTTCCTTTTATGTTTCTGATTCGCCATGTTCGTGCAAGGTGCGTGGCAAAGAGCATACATAGATAGGGACGAAAACAGTCCGAGACTAAAATTGTAAATATATAATAATAAAACTGATAAAATGTGAGAGATTTTAAAAAATAAAATAAAACAAATCCATCACTGTAACATTATACCTTCAGATTTGCCGAAATTGGTGTTTCTAGAACAAATGAAAATAGTTTTCGATGAAACAAAAACTATTTTCCAATGGAAATGACACTCCAGACGCAATGGAATAGCTTCCACATGCCACAAATGTACAAAAAATATAGAACTAGAAACCCTTTCAAAGTTTCGGCAACACCGGTTCCAGATCTTGATCAATACCAAAAGTGGCTCTTCATAAACGCTCTGATACCATGTTCAGGTACACATAGTACTCCCAAAATACCGAACACCTTGAGCAATCGCTTCACACAAATAGATCACAGATCAACACACTGATTTTTGTCACATGGTTAAAACCCTTGAGAGGAAAACAATCCACAGCCCCAACCAAATAGCTACTTGGAGTGATTTAGTATGCAAAAGAAATAATTTACATGAGCTTCTCATGATTGATCAACTAGAAGAGGACCGTCTATGCTCTTTAAATAGAGATCGTAGACCAATTGGGTGTTAAGTCACAGATCAATGGTAGGTATGATTTAAGAGAAGTTGAACCGTTCGATCACTTTATGTCTAGAACATATCGTGACCATCAAATTAGAATATTTACAAATGCATACTAATGCATAATAAAGAAACACACTTTACCTAATGGATATATTACACAAGTTGATCTTAACTAACCCCTAAGTGTCTAAATATCCTAGCAGTTTTCTCCATAACAGAATTCTCAATGGGGATCTACTACAACCGTCTGGAATAAGGTATGTGTCGAGATCCTTTAGTGTTAGATGTTTTTCAATCCCACTTTCGTTAGCAATTTACTCAGTAACAGTGAACAATGAAAGCATGCTATATGATGTTGTGTTAGTTCTACTCTAGCATATATATTCAATTATACATAAGTAACTAAACACATCCATGGATTCAATATTCATTTAAATACACATCATTGAACAAAAAAACATATTTCTATTAAGTAAATTAGAGATTACATAAGTGACAACCTCTGTTGGCACATTTGTGAACCGGAGAAACCGAGTCCTCCACCTGGGCCTCCACCACCTCAATCCTCCATCTCTCGATAGCAAGCTACCAATCAAAGGAAAGATTGGGAAGAACACAAAGTGCTCCAAGGGACAAAGGGATGCAGACTCAAGCACAAGTTCTAATGATCTAGCTTTGATGATGATCCAGTTTCGATGATGATCCAGTGTTGATGATGAGATAGACTTGATCAAGAGAAGAATAATTGTGTTGATGAATTATGTCAAGATAATACCTTCCTGGTTAAGAGGGAGTGTTGATGTATTTGTAACTTCAGAATGTATTCACTTGTATATCTTATGTATTTTACCCTGATGTTTCTATCAGGAAGTATCAATAATGTAATTAAGTCATGTAAAGTCATTGAGGTTAACCCTTCATTGTAAGTTTGGGTAATAGTCCCCAGAATTGAGTTAAGGTTAACCCTCCTTATTGATCAGAGGTAAAAGTCCCCACATTTGTGGGGCACTAGGGTTATTAGACTCTCCTAGAGATGTTGGCCTTGGTAAGTAATTGTCAAGTCAGAAATTAGTATAAATAGACATCGATCCTATTGATTTTACACACACACTTACTCGATGAGGTCACATGAGTGAGAGAGGAAGTGCTCACACAAGTGAGAGAGAGAACAACTATTAGAGACCATATTTTATTTCTTTGGGTTTTACTGCTACCATTGGTGCTCATTCTATCTTAGAGGAAGTTGCAGGGTTTTTTCCATTATGGTTTCCCTAAGGAAAATCTTTGTGTCTCTTGTCTCTTGTGATTGATTGTTGTGCATGTTATTCTCTTAGATATGATCCTAATATAATTTCTTAAATGATAAAAATATAACAAATAGGTGTGGTTATGTCAATCCATCAGTGATTTATGATTAGTATCTGAGAAGAGAAAATGGATTTGGGATTTAAGAAATTCTAAACATCGTGATGAGATTGGTGTTAGTGGACAAACATTGAAAATGTTAAATATTGGATTCAGCTTCACGTCGAGTCTCCACTCCCTCCATAATTGCAATAATGTTTAAACCTTCAGGTTTTTTTCCTTCTATTTTTTTCTTGATTACAAATTGTGTTTTTCTTTTATTCGTGCTTTTTTTCCTTGTTGTGGATGGTGGAGATGAAACTCCTCAAATCACCTTGTAAGCATGAGGCACAAGCTGTCTAGGGGAATTTGGGAAATTCAATGTCAGAAATAAAACCAAGACTTATCAATGAAAAAGAATAATGGAATGAGATATTTTAATGTTAACATGCTTGTTTTTGCTTCTTATCATTTGACCTTTGAGAGGTAATGTACCATTTCACGGTGTTGTTGTTTCTCATTGGAGTCCTTAAGGATGTGGAGATAAAAAAAATATTTGTTCCTTTTCCTCTTATGTATTCGTGCTAATGATAATTTTTTTTCCTAGTGCCCAACACATATTTCCTAAAAGGATTGCTCTTCTTATTTCTTCCTATACATTGTTTTTCCTCCTCTGCAATAGTGAATGAGCATGTTTTGGTGCTGGTATACAAGGCCTGCAATGCACAAGGGTAGGTTGTTGGGAATGTTTTGTATTATAGCAGTTATGGTTATGAATAACACCTTTGAATCACTCTCACCAAACTATGTAAACTTTCAAGGTACGTATAACACATCAGATGTATATCCATGAGGTTTCTCTAGAGTTTTCTCTAATAATGAGTTTTGATGGGTTTGTTTTCTTAGAATATTTTGTTGTGGTCTTGTTTGAAGTTTTTGTTCTAATGAGCATTAAGACTCTATTTATTGATGTACAAAATGCAATGTAGAATTGGGATATCATTTACATGGATCTCTGTAGTTCGAGCATGGTGATACAAGTCATGCCCAGGTGCACGCTGGGGACAATAGTCAAGAGAATGAGTCGAGCATTGTTATGGTGAAGCATAGAAAAGAATGAGTTGTGATAATTGCTTCACATTGAGATATATGTGTTGATGGCTAACCTAAGAACAATAAATTGTGCATCTACAGAAGCTAGGGCTTCTTAACTTTTGGGTCTCTCTCCAAAATCCATCAGCAAAAGTATGCTAGGATGGATCTCAATTGAAGGGCGCATCTTTCTATCGAAGCAGAATTCGATTCTGAGCATTTTCAATGTTGGTGTGGGAAATTAGGGCTTCTTGTAGAAGAGGAATTTTTGAGTGAGCCCAGCATTGGATTTCTCTTCTCATCAAAATGAAAGTTTAGAGACCTGGATCAATATTTTTGGTTGGGTGAAACTCTGGAAAAGTCAAACCTTAGTTTGACCTCGAGCTAGAAAAACCCTAAAATACTAAAAATGCTAAGTTTTGGTACATTCTATATATGTCGGGATTGGTGAAGATTCAGCAGCTGAACACTATCGAGGACAAAGAAAAATATTGATGCACACCATGTCCAAAATTCATCCTTATATTCGCTGTATTTTGGGAGATATGATTCCTCCAATTTAGGGTTCCAGCCTCTTCTAGGATTCATCCCTCAATAGGACACCTGGAGAGAATTGCTATATCCTGGGATACAAATATCCAAATGAAATTTCTAAAGATGTTCCAAAATTTTCATGGATTGTAATTTCTGTGGTCCAAGTTTCAAATCTAGAAGATGAAACAATGACACGTGGCAGTTCGTACAAATTCTCTATTATGAACAGTCGTGTAATAGTTCACCTTCGAAAAATGATCATAAGTCCCAATTGGTGAAACCCATTCTGATGAAACCTATGGTGTTGGAACGAGGACAGGCTCGATTACCTTAGTGAGAAGTTTCAGACACATAGCAACAGTGATTTTGGAGATATCATAGAAACCGTGAAAGAAATGTCTATAGAAAAAAATGAAAAAACAGGGCTTCCTGTTCCAGGAGCTTCACTCCACTGTTTTCAGAAAAGGAGTACATTGGACAACTCCATTTTAATATATCTATATTTATATCCAATAAAATCTGAAATATTCCAAGTTTTGAAAATTAGGGTTTCTCTAAGAAACCCTAGATTAGCCAGCTCTAAAACCACGACTGACACCTCAAATCGGTAAGATCTAATATATTTCTATTTTCATTTGAGGATCTTGTTTCAAATTGATATATGACATCAACTTGATGATAAGATTGGTGAAGTTGACAACTTTTGATCATGGAAGTGTTTGATCTCTCTGAAGAAAATAAGTTGGACACCTACATGATTAGAGAGGTTCCAGTTCCAGAGGGAGATGAGGCTAGAAGCCCCTCACAAGAATAATTTGGTCAAGGCCAAGAAGATCATTGTTGATTCAGTCATGGATAAACTTGTACCGCAAGTGTCTTCCCTAAATACACCAAAATAGATTCTTGATTCCTTAACCAAGCTATTTGAAGGGAAGAACATAAATCAGAATATGATCTTAAGAAACGAGTTGAAGAATGTGAAGATCTAGAATGGAGAGACCATACAGTCATCTCTCAAATCAAATAAAAACTTGCAGTAGTAGAAGAAGAAGTGGAGAATGAAGAAGTTGTGATAGCCACCTTGAATGGCCTCCTAGGATCATGGGATTCATTCATTCAAGGAATGTGTGCCAAAACAAAGGGATTACTTTTAGCAGACTCTAGGAAGAAGAAGAAGCTCGGCTCATAAGAAGAGAAGAGAGGAAGGGAGCAATTGAAGATCAAGCTCTCACAATCCAAAGAAGAACCCTCAAGTGATGAGGAATATGAAGGACTCAATTCTTGAAGAACCTCTTATCCATGTTGAGATTTTGGATAAGAAATGATGAAGTCATGAATGAAGAATATGATGAAGTGGAGGGATGAAGAAGGAGTCTATCGATGAAAGAAATTAAGATAAGTATTCAATTGTCATTTCATGATATTGTTTTTTTTATGCATTTGTTTATATTCGGTTGATGTATTATGCATGATAGAATGTTTGCATTATCGATAGTATACTACTAATATTCATGTGATGGGTAAGTAGCTCATGGTGCTATACAACTCTCCATTGCTACTTATCTACAATGAAACCTATTTGCTGACATATTGGATTAGTGCACAATCTCAATGTTGTCCTTGTAGAGATGGAAGGCATCTAGAAAAGTTTTTGTGAGATATGGATGAATATTGTATTGGTTAAAGTAGTTGCATGATCATATATTTATGCAGAAGAACTTGCTAGTATGAATATTCCTTATGAAATGTTTCTAACCATAGAAATCCATTTGACTTGTAGGAAATATTGCATACATAATCTCCTACAAGAAAAGAAGGACGAGACTTATTTTGAAGAACAAGTAACGACAGTTCAAAATGAAAAATAATATGACGAATGCAGCGACACCATTGATGTAGAAACTTCCAAGAAGAAAAAAGACCAGTTCAAGAAGAATGATGTCTAGGATTTAGTATCGATACATGAAGGAAAGTTCATAGTTCCATCATGCAATAGATGGAAACATCATGGGATACAAGGAAAGATTCATAGCACGAGGTTTCTCATGAAAAGAAGGCATAGACTACGAACAGACATTTGCAGCCTATGGGAGTTGAGACACATGACAAGCAGAATCATGTGTGCAAATGAAAGAAGGCCTTGTATGAGATCATAATATCTTAACCTTTGCTACAAGTTTGAAGATGAAAGTCTATACACTAGATGGATACATAGAATATTAGTAGCATAGAAAGCTACTTGTCACTTCGGTACATAATGTTTTAGTGCATAGAGTACAGAAGATAGAGGGAGTATGATGCTCTACTCTAGAGGGAGTGACTGCAGAAGATCCTGAGGATCGACATAGTACAACAGGATGGATAGCTTACTAACGAATCTAGGATTTACTGAGAGTAAAGCGGATTCTATCCTTTGCTTCAAGGTTGAAGGCGAAAGACTAGTGATGATCCTATTATGTGTCGATGCACTATTTTCTAGGCATGGAGAAGTGGACACATTAGAGGAAATTTCAACCAAAAATGGGCCTTTTAACTTTAACTCAAATTCCATGTCATCATGTGTTATCCAATGAAATTGTTTTAAATTTGAAATACCGTATAGGTCTTAAACACTTTTTTAATATAAATTTGGGGATAGGTATCATAAAAAAAACTACTTTTTTTGTTTGTATTTTCAACATATCTTTGTGTGTTTTTATTCAAATTTTGATCGAGAGAACTTGTTGGATGCATAATTAAATTCCGCATCCAACGAGTGCCCACTCGGCATACTTTTGATGGACGTTTCTACCCCAAAAACAAGAAATACCTGAAAAATGTGATGATGACATCATGATCACATTTTTTCAGGTCTTTCTTATTTTTGGGCTAGCGGCGTCTGTCAAAAGTTTGCCTAGTGGGTACTCTTTGGATGCGGAATTTAATTCCACATCCAACGAGCTCTCTCAATCGAAATTTGAGTAAAAACACGGGGAGATATGTCAAAAATATAGAAACAAAAAATTAGTTTTTTTCTTTTCTTCCCCCAAAATTAATAAATATTATTTTATTATTTTAACTATTATTTTATTAATGTTTTTTAGGAGGCCCATTTTGAGTTGAAATTTCCTCTAATGAGGGAGTATGCAGTAGAGATCCTAAATAGGTTCAAGATGATAGACTGCATGACTACACCTATGGCATTGATCCTAAAGATATGAAGTGATGCTTCATAAGAAGCAGTTGATGCTACGATGTATTGTTAGATGACTGGGTCCTTAATGTACCTAATGAACACGAGTCGAGATACTTGCTTTGCTGTGAACACATTGGGACATGTTCACCTCATTGATGCAACGCATCTGAGGTACCTGAAGGGTACAGTTGATTATGGGCTCAAGTATGAGGTGAGTCAAAAGATTAACCCAGAGGGTTATGTTGATTTAGATTGGGTAGGCAGTGCCATCGATAGGAAGAGCACTTTAGGATGTTGCTTTAGTATAGGATCAAGTGCGATCTCTTGGTTTAGTAGGAAGCAATCCTATGTGGCACTGAGTACAACTAAAGTAGAGTATGTCGCAACTTGTTCAGCTAGCTGTGAGGCAATATGGCTGAGGAAGCAACTGTTTGATCTATTTGATCTCCAGATGGATGCTACTTGTATACATTGCAACAACTAGAGTTGTGTGAATTTGTCAGAGAATCCAGTGTTCCAAACAATTCGAAGCATATCAAGATCAAGTATCACAATATCATGGATATGGTGCAGAGGGGAGCAGTGAAGCTCCAGTATGTTGCAATGGATGATTAGATAGATGATGTGTTGATAATGCGATTGGCCAGAGTGAATTTTGAGTAGTTCAAGGAGAAGCTTGGTGTTCTCCAGATCAAGGTCCCTTCCAAGAGGATGTGATGAGTCCATAAGCCGTTTTGATGAGTAGGGCAGATGTAAGGGATGAGCCATTCTGTCATGGTTAAATGATTTGGTTCCTCCCATGTCAAATGTGACTATTGGCCATTCTGATGAGTAGGTCAGATGTAAGGGCAACTGCCATTCTCTGAGAGAATGGAGGCACTTGGTCAATTACTAAGTAGCTCAGTCCAGGATTGGGGGCCATTCTGATGTGTTTGTAGGATTGGTTCCTACAAGATCAGATGTGAGTGCATGCCTTTCTGGAAAGTAGGTCAGATGTAAGTGTGGGCCATTCTAGCGAGTAGGTTAGATGTAAGGGAAAGTGCCATTCTCTGGGTGAATGGAGGAAATTGGTCAATTACCAGGTAGCTTAGTCTAGGACTCAGGCCCATTCTGATGTGACTGTAGGATTGGTTCCTACAAGATCAAATGTGAGTGCATTCCTTTTTTACGAGTAGGTTAGATGTAAGTGCTAATCCTTTTCACAGATGATAGTAGTTGTGTCCTATCATGTTGGTGAATGTGAGTGCTGGGACTTTCTGATGTGATTGTAGGATTGGTTCCTACATGATCATATGTAAGTGTTGGGCGTGCCTTTCTGATGAGTAGGTCAGATGTAAGTGCTAGGAGGGCCATTCTAATGAGTAGGTCAGATATAAGCACTGAAGAAGACCTACATGGTGGCTAGGCATACAACTAGAATGAAAAAGGGCTAGCTCTATAGAGCTTCCTGTGACGACAAGAATCATTAGATAGCACCCATGATACTAATCTAGATCAAGTGATGATCTAGATCCAGTGATGATGATCCAATAGTGATGATCCAAATCCAGTGATGATCTAGATTGAGTGAGGATTTATATCTAGTGATGATGTCCAATGATGATCCAGAACAAGTGATGATCTAGATTAAGTGATGATCTAGATCCAGTGATGATGATCGAGATCAAGTGATGATCTAAATCCATTGATGATGATCTAGATCGAGTGATGATCCAAATCTAGATGACTTGAATATGAGGATCACTTAAAGATGAAGATGACTTGAAGATGATGAGGACTCAATGATGATCCAGATGATACATAGAAGAAGACATGTGCTGTTAAATTGTGTCAAGAGAATACCTTCCTAGTTAAAAGGGAGTGTTGATGTAATTGTAACTTCAAAATGTATTCACTTGTATTTCTTATGTATTGTAACCCAATGTTTATTTCAGGATGTATTTGTAATGTACTTGAGTCATGGCATGCCCTGATGTTCCTATTGAGAGATTCTATAATGTAACAAGTCATGTCAAGTCATTGTGGGCAACCCTCCTATTGGTCAAGGGTTAAAGTCCCCATAGTTGTGGGGCTCTAGGGTTATTAGACTATCCTAGTGAAGTTGACTGTAGGTGAGTCATTTTAAGTCAGGGAAATAGTCCCCACCATTGTGTTAAGGATAAACCTCCTTGTTGGTCAGAGGAGGCAAAGTCTCCACAAGTTGTGGGGCACTAGGGTTATTAGACACTCCTAGAGATGTCGGCTCTAGTAAGTAATTGTTAAGTGAGCCCGACATGTTGGAGTGGGTTTCAAGTGAACGAAGGAATATAAATAGAGATTGAGACTCTCTATTTATCACACATACACTCACTCATTGGGGCGCATGAGTGAGAGAGGAGAAGCTCTCTCAGTGTGGGAGAGAGAGATAGAAGTTGTGGAGGTCATCTTTATGTTTTCAGGTTTTACTGCTTCCATTGGTGTTGATTCTATCTCTGAGGAAGTTGCGGGGTTTTGTCCTTTATGGTTTCCCCACGAAAAATTATTTGTGTGTCTTGTCTCTTGTTTTTTATTGCTGTGCATGTTATTCTCTCAGTTAAATATCCTAATATCATAATGCTAGCTTGAATGATAAAAATCTAACAATATGATCTAGAGAAATATTGACAATCAAAGTATTTGAAAAAATAAGAAAGCGAACAACAAAAGAGACTGAAATAACACATTTGAATGATGCTAAAAGATGATCATTATATTATAATACATATTGTATATGTGTATTTTACATATTTATAATATAATGGGAAAATATTTTATCCTTTGGACACCATGTGAATAGATATAAGTCCAGGCTAGGATTTGACCCCTACACCCCCTAGGTTGACCAATAGTATCCCAAACCTAACCAAACATTCATGAATACTTGTGTGAACATGTAAGGATGCATAAATGAAATAATTCAAGGAATGGGAGTACACATGTGTGAGTGGGTGAGTCTGTAGGAGCCAATAAATGAGCCAAAAGATCACAAAACAACCACATTCACACACTACCACCCTTAGTCAGAGAATAATTGGTTTGTAATCAATGTAGGCACCTGGAATGTCAGGATGATCAAGCTACTTCACCTGACCTATTAGGATGGTCAAAGAGGAGCACCTTAATAGTGATTTAATGAGCCAAAAATCAGCTAATAGAGAAATATTAACCAATATAGCCTAAGTAGGATCATATAGCATAACTACTAGACAAATAAAAATTATTCCTATCTATAGATCATGGTAATAAGGTACATTATTTTCTATAATAGACCCCCCTAATCCTAACTTGTTTCATCTTATACAAAGTTATTTATTAAGGCCTTGGAAACTAAGGGACAAGTCACCTTTTACAACAAAATTTTATTATTCCATGTAATCTAGGTAAGCATGAAAATCCCATGGGATCAAACCTCCCCTAAAAAATGGAAATGACAAAGATGATGAAAATATATTCAATGGGTCCTCTTCTTCTATTGAATAAGGTGAAAGAACAACTTCCTTATGATGGACTTGGTGAAGATGTTGTGGATGCCAAGATCATGAATCAATGCATCAAAGTGTTGTAGACAAAGATCATGTGGAGAGGCCTTTTCATGGTCATCATTTGATGATGGAGGGGAATAATAATAATTTATTTGTCTAAAAGAATACTCTAATCTAGACTCATAATAAACCATGTAAAATCTATCTCTGCAAACTCTCTCCCAAATAACATCAAAATATTTAACAAAATCTTCCTCATGTGTAGCTTCCATATCATGAATAAAACCATGAATCTTCTTCCCAATTTGATGAAGAACCTTCATAAATCTATAAAAAATCTCATGAGTCTCTTAAATATCATAAAATATTTTATATACATCAGAAAATATCATAGGTATGGTGTCTCCATGAGCGAATGGGTCCATAGAGAGAAAAGAGTGAGCAACTAGATCACATTTACAGTTGAGCGAACCTTAAGGGTCTAGAGACTTGAGATTTGAAGCAGCGGTTATAAAAGAAAGTCTAGAAATATGGATCAATAGTCCCAAAAATCCAAATGATATGTATTTACCACCAATGAATTACATACAATGCATAAAAGAAACATACACAAGTGGCATAGCATTGGAGATGTTCCAACTATTGAACTTGAGGGTTGTTCGGTAGTTTGGCCATGAAATGGTTGGGGAAATGAGTATATGATTGTAATATGATATATATAAAAATGTATATCACCTTCAAAATCAGAATGGGAAATATATTATTGGTTTGGGAAAGATCTTTCAGAAGACATATCAAAAGCTAGTGAAAAATGACTAGTTTCTCAAGGAAGCTTTGGTGAACTAGTTGGGGTTTCTTCTAAGGAAGGGATGGAGGTTCCAGTTTCTGATATAGAAGAAGGTAAATTATAAACATAGCCATTATAAAAATATATATATGATAAATTGGTTTTACCCATGCACTCAATGCATGCTCAGTATTACCATTTCCTTGCTTGCACTACCATCCTCTTGCGAATTCTGGAAGATCAATATGGTTCTCCTCAAGGTGCTTGGTCATGATTTCCATATTATTTATAAATAAATATATTTCAATATGTGAAACTCTGTAATAACCACATGTTGATATCCTTTTCTTGTTTCTCCTCGTGTATCTCGAACTCATTAGTAGAGCTAGATCTTTCTAAACTTGACCGCTTATTCTCTTTCTCTCTTTGCTTCAAATATTTATTTTTTCCTTTGGCTTGATTTGACACACCATAAACAAATGATTGATATTCAATGAATTTTATGCAGGGATGATTTTAAGGAACCATACTTATTTAAAAGTGTGTAAATGTTGGCGAATCTTACCAATTCTTAAAACACCAACTATAAAATGTTTGGCGATATTTTTCAAAAAATATTTTAATTTCCAAGGATTTTATATCGTGTATATAGTAATTTGGTGACTTTTAGGGTGAAAAAATTTTACCCCATCAAAATTGGGTGAAACAGGGCTTCAAAAATTGCAAAATGGTAAATCTTTTTTTTGAGAAACCCCCCTAAAAATAGCCCATGGGCTAAATTTCGCCCCTAAAATTATCCTTGATTTCATGGTACCCATTTGTACTACCTTGTTCTTATCCTAAGTCAAAGAATACATGAATTCTGCTAGATCAAACATCCTGCAATTTCTAGATATAAGATTTCTTTAGTGGAATGCAGAATGGTAAAGATAAGTTGATCTTATTTCTTCTCTATGCCACACTATTTCAACTAAAGCACAATATTTTATAACCATGTAAAGAATTCTTGGATGATCTCATAGTGAGATGGACTCAATGAGACTAGCTTATTGTTCAAGTTGATGAAATCTCAATTCATCATTATTCCCAAATAGTGACTAAAGTTTGAGCTAAGCTACATTGGGTGTTCCAAGACTATCTACATGAAAGAGGATATCTATCAAAGTACTAAGACAAAACATACCAAATGCTTCATCAATTCTATTGAAGTACTTATATTTCTCCACATAAGAGTTGGGATTGGTTTCAGTCCCCATGGTGACTATATACATGCCTTTCAATGTCAACTGGATCACCATTTTAGCATTCCATTCAAAATGGTTGAATGGGTTCAACAATACTTGATTTTGATCCATTCTGCTTACACAACCTGTGACAAAAATGTTGTAGAACCTGCAATCCAAAGACTCAAATTTTCTTGAATTATGTCTTGGACAACAACTCAAACATCTCTAGATTTGTTTGTATTTCCAACCAGCTCTGATACCATGCGATAATTTCTTCACAGTGAGATATAGGAGCTAGATAAATACTCACAATCAAAGTATTTGATCAAATATGCAAGAGAACAACAAACGAGACTTAAATAGCACATTTGAATGGTCCTAATAACTGATCATTATTTTATAGTACATATTGTATATGTGTGTAACACCCCAGTTTTGACCCCATTGCATTAGATGTACATGATGTATATATTGTAAATGATCATGGTGTGGAGCTAAAGGCTAAGGCCCCACCATTGATCGGTTATGCTATGTTTTGGATTTAAAGTTGTCACCGATGGTATATCGGGGCATGCAGCATATATTATGTTGGTCATCATGTAAATATGCATCTATAATTAATTAAATGAAACCGACCAGGTACGATCGTGGCAAGGAAAAAACTTTCACACTCTCTCCAATTTTGGGGACCTCACGATTTTGCTGTTCATCCCTCACGCAGACATTTTTCTTGGCTCCACGAGTTTGCTGAACACCCACACATTGCAATTTCGCATCCTCCCTATAGTTGTTCACCTTCACACACTTCCAATTGTCTTCTCATTGTTTTCACGCACATGAATTTTCCTGATTTCACCCACACAGTTTTTCCTCCGTGGATTTGAGAATGGTGTGGCTCTGTCCTTTACTCATGAGCTGATTTGTGGGTTCGGCATTGTGATTATTCATGCACCGGTCGGGAGACTATAAATTCGTCCCCAATATGGTATGCGTACATTTTCCCCAGCATTGGTTGTGCAAAATGGGTCGTTGTTCCCCCATGTCATGAGCTGTTTGCTGTTACGTTTGGGGACTTCTGTAGATGGTTTGAAGTTGTTTTTCCCTAGTTTAAGCTATAATAGTTGATTGATTGCTTGAGTGCAATGGTTGGTCTTTGGACTGTACTGGGAGCAACGATGGGGGCTTGGGTTGCTTTATAAACCTGGTGGCTGGAAACCACACAGACAGAGCTAGAGGGATGGCCTTCTTCTCCATCACCCCTGAATAGCACTGGAAGGGAATGCAGGTCCTGAGGGAATCTGTAGCAGAGAAGAGACGGATTCCTTGTGTTGGGTGTGTTTGGGTGTCTTAGAGGTTAGGCTAGTTCTGGTGTAGGTGTTCTTGGCTCTGTAATGAGCTCATCAGCTTAGCATTTAGCTTTTCCCAACTCCCTGGTGGCCTGATAAACCAAACTGTGTTGGCTTGGCTGTGTTTTGTACATCCTTGGCTATGTGTAAGCCTACGTGTTCCCTTATTCCTTGGAGAATCATGCCCAGCTCGGGGGTGGCAGCGTTGCTGAGAGATTAAGGAGCATGTTTGCCTATGGTTTGGTGGAACGTTACAGCGATGTAGCTGGTTGTGAAATGAATTCATCATAAGATAAGTAATCTTGTCCATTTTTACTTCTGCAACCATGATTTCTGTTAATGATATGATGAACATGTTAAAATGAATGATTGTGTGAATGCATGTTGATTCTGCTGTGCAAGATGAATAATTATAGTTGTGTATGATAAATAGTTGCATTGTACATGTTATACTGCAATGCATTCTCTTTCAGCATTCGGTTTCAGCAATTTTATGTCTGTACATGTTCATGGGGCTCTTAGCCTGGCTGGTTAAGTCCATGGTCGCGTCCTCCCTGCTCGGTCGGAGGGAAGGGTACGTGACAATGTGTATGGTATACATTTATAATACATTGGGAAAACTCCATGAGCCTTTGGAGGCCACATGAATGCATATAAGTGTTAGTCTAGGATTTGAACGCTATGTGGAAATTTAACCCAGGTGTTAGAACAATTACACTCACAACAATTGCCAATTCCACATGCAAATTACTCACAAAAGGAGACTGAATATGGAGCAGAACACTAATATGTATTGAATAAGTGTACAATATCCAACCCTATGAAGTCATAGGCTTCCATAATAAATAATTACATGAGAGATTCAAATGCATAAGGATTCCATTCGAATTTAGTCAAAAGTAGGCTTACTAAATCTAAGCAAATCCCCCATAGGTGCATAAAGCACTTTCCAAATCTGTCTAGGAGCTCACGAATTGGAAAAATAAATTAGGCAAGCTAATAGGTGGTGGAAGGAAAACTCATACATTCTTTTCAAAGGAGAAAAGAGTGGAGGACGTTGAGGACAAAAAACAAGTTAACTTCACCTAGTTAAACTTTTCCAATTGCCTTAAAACTCAGAAAAAGCAGGCAATAAAGCAGAAAAAGTAGGCATGCGATATGGAGGCCAAGAATAAAGTAGATTTGATTCCAAGAGATTTCCCAAGCACTCCATGACTCAAATTTAGCAATTTTGACCACTATGGATGTGTGGAAGACAACTTACATAAGGTGGAATATGGAAACTAGGCAAATAAGACAAAAATTGGATTAATTAATGTCTAAGGTAGCTAACTATGGGTTGACTATTCTAACAGCCCCCCTTAAGCCTAACTTATGAGTAAAATATCAGAAAATTATAGGGCCTAGAAATAAGGCTTAGTCACCCTTTATATATTGCATCTCCATTTAACCAAGGAAAGAGGCAAAAACCCAGTGGGAAAAATGCTCCCTTAAACATGGACAGTAAAACAAAATTTGGAAATATTGTCATCACTCATCCTTCAAAGCATGATCAACAATCCCTAGCAGTGATTTGAGATTGCTAAATTTCTTCTCGCAAAATACTTTGGTGAAGATATTTGCTACTTGTTCTTAAGATGAACATAAGAGTAGGTGAATGATGCGATCATGCACAAGCTGTCTGATGTAGTGCATATGGATCTCAATGTGTTTGGTTCTGCCTCTGAATTGGAGCATTGCAGATTCGAATGGTACTCTAATTATCAAAATATATAGTAGTTGAGTATTCTGATTCAAGGCCACACTCTCCAAGTAACCCCTGCAGCCATAAACATTGAGTTGCTGCATTTACAACTCCTCTGTACTCTGCTTCTATAGATGAGAGTGCAATGGCACTCTGTTTCTTGCTTGACCAGTTGATTGGCCCTTCTACAAGCATGAACATGTATCATGATGTTGAATTTCAATCTGTGTTGTCACCTTCCCAATCATTGTCAGTAAACCCAATCAAATCAAGATCATATTTAGCTTTGTAGAAGATCCCATGAGTCCTTGTTCCCTGAACAAAGTTAAGGATCCTTTTCGCTGCTCTCCAATGGATCTCATGATGCTAATCCATGTATCTTGAAACCACACTTACTACATAAGAAAGATCAGTTCTAGTATGTGTAATATACAACAAACATCCAATCAATTGCCTATACAGTGTATTGTTTACCATAGGTGAAGAATCAACTTCTTCAAGCTTAACTCCTAAAAGGAAAGGAGTCTTGCTTGGCTTGTAATCCTTCATATTGAATTTTTTCAGCAAATCCAAGGCATACTTAGACTGATGTACTTTGATTCCTCCTTTGGTTTTATCAATCTCCAGACCCAAGAATTGGCTCAATAAGCCCAAATCTGTCATTGAGAAGCATGGTTCATTGCATCCTTCAAGGAGGCAATTTAATCCTTTGAGCTTCCTGTAATGAGAAGCTCATCAACATACAAAACAATGATCATTAATGAACCATGAATCAGCTTCAAATAGACATTTGATTCTGACTTGCATCGAACAAAATTCATTGATAGCAGAAAGCTATCAATCTTTCCATACCAATCCCTGGGGGCTTGCTTAAGCCCATACAATAAATTCTTTAGCCTGCACACAAGAGATGGGTTAGTATAAAATACTTGAGGCTTCTACATGTAAATCTCTTTAGTGAGATCTCCATTCATGAAAAAAAAATTCACATCCATGTGGTGTACTTCCCACTGCTTTGAAGCTGCAATGACTAAGGCTAGCCTGATGGAGTCCATCTTTGCCACTAGTGCAAAGATCTCATTGTAGTCTATTCCAAGTACATGTGAATAGACCTTGGCTACCAATATTTCCTTGTACTTCAGAGGTGAACCATCAGCAGCAAATTTTGTTTTGTACACCCACTTACACTGAACTAGCTTCCTCCCTGGGGGAAGATCAACCAGCTCCCAAGTGTTGCTCTTTTGGAGTGAGCTAAACTCTTTTTTTATGGCTGATTTCCATATTGGATCATTTGCTGAATCTTCATATTTCTATGGATATGATTCAACCATCAGATATCATTTCTCTGCAAACATAGGATCTTTCATGCACAGCGCACTCTCAAACTGAGATCTAGTCCTCCTAGCATCATTAGGATTTCTAGCCAGTTCTCCAGCTACATGAAGGGTATTGGATGCCCATTTTGGTATTCTAGGACTATTAGGATCTGCAATCAAATCATAATTATTAGACATATCAGAATCATCATGTTCAACTATCTCTTCACTTACATTCAGAGGGTCTGGTGGTGAAGAGGATTCTCCAACTTCCACTGCTGCTAGGGGCTCTTCTTGAAACTGAACACACCTTTAAATGAAGGATTTGTTTGTGATCAAATTGATCAATTGTACCCTTTTGAATAGTTAGATTACCCAACAAATAGACACTCTTGTCTTTGGGGCTGCAAAGCCTTCCTCTTTTCTGTTGGAATTCTAGCCCAAGCCCTTGAGCCAAAAATCCTGAAATGGGTCACATCTGGCTTGTGCCCACTCCATGCTTCAAAAGGAGTCATACCATCAAGCTGTTTATGATGCACCCTATTTTGGATATAGGCTACACAGTTTATAGCTTCGGCCCAAAACTTTGGTGGCAAAGTCTTAGCCTCCATCATGCAGGTTGCCATCTCTTTCAGTGATCTATTCTTCCTCTCAGCAACACCATTCTGATGTGGTGTGTAAGGGATAGAATGCTGCATCTAAATACTTGCATATGCACAATATTGAAAGAAATTAGACTTGACATAATCACCACCATTGTCATATCTGAGGACCCTGAGTTTCCTCCCAGACTGATTTTCAACCAAACCCTTAAAGACTTTGAAGAGTCCAAAAACTTCAGACTTGTGTTTCAGGAAGTAAACCCAGCAATACCTGGAAAAGTCATCTATGAATTTCAATGCATATTTTGCCTAACTCATTTACATATGAGAAAATGGGCCAGCAACATCACTATGGATCAACTCAAGAGGTGAAAAGGTTCTCTCATGGGTAGCTTTCTCAAATTTATGCTGTGGGTGTTTTCCTAAGATGCAACCTTGATAGACTCCTTTGGAAAACTTAATCTTTGGTAACCCTATGACCATTTATTTTTCATTAAGATCAAAAATATACTTGTAATTAAGGTGGCCAAATATTTCATGCCAAAGCTTGCTTTCCTCATTAGCATGAATCAAAAGAGCAGACGGGTTTGAGTAGGGTAGGAAGTGTGAGAACATGTATACCTTCAAAGTGTGATTTGCAACTCCTTTTGCAATGACTTTACCACTTGAGATATTTGTGATCTCAACTTCATCAGGGGAGAATATGACCTTATTTATAGACCCTGTGTGGGTCATCTGATACACTGATAAGAGGTTAGAGGCAAGACCTGGAACATACAACACATTGCTGAATTACCATGGTTAAGATCAATCCTCCCTTTGCCCAAACTTTCAGTGAGAGAGTCATCTTCCAGTACAATTGGTGGACTTTTCAACATGTCAAGTGAGGTGAATGCCACCTTGGTCGAAACCATATGTCTTGAAGCTCCAGAATCAATGATGAAACTAGGTGAGCTTGATGTGCCAGCAACCAATGCATGATCTCTCTCTCTGTCTTCTGAATTTGATCCTCCTTCCCTCTTCTTTGAGCTGTCTGGAAGGGAGATGCCATTCTTCTCCAGGAGTTTGGTTAGCATGTCTATTTGCTTCTTCATGCAGGAGCTTTGAGAATGATTTCCCTTACTGCAATATGCGCACTTGCTCATTTCTCCTTTGTTCTTCTTCTTCTGGGGATTCTTCTTGTAAACTTCAGGCTTCTCTGGAGACTTGTTCTTGTCTCTCTTTTGCTCAGGTAGCTTTTTAGCATTCTTCTTTCTTTTTAAATCCACCCTTGAATATCCAGTAACCATAGCTTGGTATTTGGAAGGTTTGATGGTGCCCATCATCACCAGTTTATCTTGTTCTTGTGTGAGAGATTCCATGAAATCTGCAAGGCTAGGCATTTTCCACGCTCGATCTGTCAACTTTGTGGCATAGAAGGTCGATAAAACACTAAATAGTCAATGCCAAGATTTGAGAGTATGGCCAAAACTAGTTGTTCATCCTTATTTTCAATCCCACATTGTTTTAGCTGCAAAACAAGTGCTTTGAACTTGGAAAAATAGAGTTGTAGGGATTCAAAGCTATTGGGACTCAGGGAGATCAATTCATTTTCAATTTGATGTCCCCTCATCTCATCTATTTTACCAAAAAGATCAACAGTATTCTCCCATATTTCATTCAGTGATGTTAATCCATCAAGATGGAAAAGGAGGTCTCTAGATAAGCTCAGACACAGGAAACCATAGGACTCATCCCTCTTGTTGTGCCATTGAATCTTCTGTGCAGCTACATTGGGATCTGCTTCTATTGCCATAGTGAATATGTAGAGGCCTTTCACTCTTAACAGTATCTCCATCTCTTCTTTCCATTCAAAGAAGTTAAACAGAGTCAAGATGATCTTCTGAGATTGATCCATAGCTCAGAAATTGTCACGTCAGTCAGCAGAATGCTCCCAGTCAATGATGTTGAACCTACAATACAAATTGGAAGGAGAGAAATCCATCTACAAAGGCTCTGATACCATGTATAAATTGAACCCATGTGTTAGAACAATTACACTCACAACAATTGCCAATTACACATGCAAATTACTCACAAAAGGAGACTGAATATGGAGCAGAACACTAATCTGTATTGAATAAGTGTACAATAGCCAACCCTGTGAATTCATAGGATTCCACAATAAATAATTACATGAGATATTTGAATGCATAAGGATTCCAGTCGAATTTAGTCAAAATCAGGCTTACTAAATCTAAGCAAATCCCCCATAGGTGCATAAAGCACTTTCCAAATCTGTCTAGGAGCTCACAAATTGGAAAAATCAATTAGGTAAGCTAATAGGCGGTGGAAGGAAAACTCATACATGCTTTTCATCAGAGAAAAGAGTGGATTATTTTGAGGACAAAAAACAAGTTAACTTCACCTAGTCAAACTTTCCCAATTTCCTTAAAACTCAGAAAAAGCAGGCAATAAAGCAGGAAAAGTAGACATGCGCTAGGGAGGCCAAGAATAAAGTAGATTTGATTCCAAGATGTTTCCCAAGTGCTCCATGACTCAAATTTAGCATGTTTGACCACTATGGATGTGTGGAGGACAACTTGCATAAGGTGGAATATGGAAACCAGGCAAATAAGACAAAAATTGGATTAATTAATGTCTAAGGTAGCTAACTATGGGTTGATTATTCTAACACCCTAAAACCCACTAGGTTGACCAATAGGCCCCCAAACCTAACCAAAAAATCATGAATACATGTGTTAAAATGTGTGAACATGTTAGGAGGCATAAATGCAGGCATGCAACTCATGGGAGTACACATGTGTGAGTGGGTGAGTGTCTAGGAACAAATAAATGACCAAAAAAACCATAAAACAACCACATTCACAAAATGGCACCTATAGTCAAAGTGTAAGTTGTTTTTAATCAATGCATGTGCCCAAAATGTCAGGATGATCAAACTAGAGCGCCTCTATTTTTCGGATCATCAAAGTAGAGTGCCTCAACTGTGAGTTGATGCTCCAGAAATCAACTAATAGACCAATATTGACCAACATAGCCCAAGGAGGATCATATAGCATAACTACTAGACAAATAAAAATTCATCCTAGGTGTTGATCATGGTACTAAGGTATACTAATGTCTCTCACACAAGTAAAGCAACAAATACACTATATTGACAGAAAGTATGTGCAAAGAAAATATGCAAGAATTCAAACCAATTTCTATATTACTTCTTTTCAATGAATTTTGGTTTTGTTTTATTTATTGTTCCATTGATCTTCATGCAATGAGTGAAATTGAATTATATTATTATGTAGTGTAATGGACTGAAAAATACACACTGAATAAGAAAAATTTCACACGAAATGGATAAGAATTGCTCAGTATAATTATAATATAAACTTCAATAATTTCGGTAGTATAAATGAATGCTACATAAAGAAGAATTTGACTCATGTGGATAAGATTCGAATCTAGAAACTCAAGATTGATTGACTAGCAAACAAGAAGTGTCTAAATCACTATCAGAGCTAGCTAGTTTAATTCCATATGTCTAATTCAGTATCTCAATAAGTTAAACTAGTTAAAATGATGTGGTAGGTGAGACATAGGTGAGAATATGCACCTACCCACATGCATCCATGCAAGACTGGTGCAAATAAACTGGAGTAAATATAACTAAATATAACTAGAGAATAACTTATATTAACTAGCTACCAACTACCAACAACTAGGGGAGGTTGGTGGTAGCACTCCCATTGTCTTCGAAATTGTAGGGATTGGTCTCATAGGCACATAAACTGATGCATGAACATGCAGTTAATGGAATTTAACCTCTATATCTATTCCCCACACTCTACTAATTGTATAATAGTGGCACCAAAATCCCAACTGCGCCCTATGTTACTAGTAGACCCAATATTAATTAATAACTGTTAAGTTAAGAAAATATAATCTAATAGACTAAGTATTGGACAAGGGTGGATTATAAATCCTAACACCCTCGATGACTCCTACCATGGAAAACTATGGTACCTAGAAACAAGACCAAAAGTCACCCATTAGAATCTAAAATAATTAAAAATACTACTTAATAAACTGATGAAATAAGGGAAAACTTCATAGGGAAATCCTACCCTCAAGATAAGGACGAACAAAAACTATGAATCAAAACTTGACACCTAAAAGAGATCCTAGAAAGACAAATCTTTTTTCTCAGAAGGAGTTGGTCAATATGTGTACAATATGATCCTTTATAGGAGAGTAATGTAGTATAATGGTGTTATCATGCACTAGTTCCTTAATATAGTGCATGCGAACATCAATGTGCTTCATCCTCTACTTCTGAACTGGATCACTAGAAATTTTTATGGTACTTTGGTTGTCACAATAAATTTCCACTAAAGGTGAAGTAAGAATCTAAAATTCTGTTAAGCTTCCATGCAACCAAATTACTTGAATGACTAAATTAATAACTCCTCGATACGATTTTTCTATTGAAGAGAGTGCAAGTGCTTCTCTCTTCTTATTGGACCAACAAATTGGCCCAAATCCAATCATAAACAAAAATATTGAAGTGGATTTTTCAGTCATTCCCATCTCCTTCCCAATCTAAATCTATGAATCCTATAATATCAAGTTGTGCACCAGCAACATAATGAATCCCATAATCTCTAGTACCCTGCACATAGTGCAAGATACACTTTTCTTCCTTCTAATGAAGCTCATGTGGCTCCTGCATGTACCTAGCATAAGAACTCATAGAATAGGATATTTCTAGTCTCGAATGTGTGAGATATAGAAGGATCTCAAAATTTGTTTGTAAAGAGTGTTGTTTACCAATGGTGCAGAGCCACCTTCCTCTAGCCTGATGCCAAAGAGAAAAGGAGAATGGGTTAGCTTACAGTTTTCCGTGTGGAATATTTTGAGCATGTATGATGAGTATCTAGACTATGAGACTGTGATTCTCGAATTACTTTGACTTAGTTCAAGACCAATGAATTGTATTAACAATCCTATATCATTCATCATGAGTTCTTTTTTAAGAGCATACTTGATGCTTCTCAATCCAGCAACAAATCTTCTAGTAATGAGAAAGTCATCCACATATAGCATAGTCAATAGAAAGGATCCCTATTTCTTCTGCATTTAAACATTACAATCTGGTTTTCATCGTTCAAATTTCCATGACATGAGGAAAGCATCCATTTTTTAATACCATTCCCTTCGATCTTGTTTGATCCCATTGAGTAATTGCTATAGCTGATTTTACAATTCCAAGTGAATCACACATGTATGGCCTTCCCATGTCCCTCTATAGAGTCCTTAAACCCCTTGGACCATTTTTTGTCCTTTTATGTTTCCTTGACCATCCCTAAAAACATGTGAAAATTAATACATGTGACTTTTAAACCCCTAATCATGTATATATGTGGGTTTGACCCCTAAAACTGTGTACATCAGGATGTGTGCATAATCCAAATACTTTTGGAGTTTTCCTTGAGATGGATCCGACTCACTTGACTCCTGGCCTTCCCTATGCCTTGAGATCGCTCAGATTCAACCTTTCATTATCCCTTTGAATAGCTATATAAGGAACTCTATGGTACATTGAAGGCATATGAGAGAATTGAGAGCAAAGAAACTATAGTCCATTGTTGTTGGAACTTGTGCTTGAGTCTGCACCCCTTTGTTCCTTGGAGTACTTTTGTGTTCTTCCCAAGATTTCCTTTTGCTTGTGAGCTCGCTATGGACAGATGGAGGATTGAGGTGGTGGAGGCCCAAGTGGGGGATTCAGTTTCTCCAATTTGCAGTTGTGCCAACAAAGGTTGTATCCATTGTAATATTTGATTTTATACTAATAGAAATATATTTTCCTATCCAATAATGTATGTTTGAATGAATATTTTATCCATGTATGTTTTCAAATGTTTATACATTGTTGATTATATATGCTAGAATAGATCTAACACCAATATATATAGTATGCTTGTCTTGTTTACTTGTTGTTAAGGAATTGATTCATCAATTCAAGCTAAAGTTGGAAAGCTCAATGGGGATCTACTTCAACCGTCCAAAATAAGGTACGAGGTCTGATCCTTTAGTGTTAGATGTTTAATTTATATTGCATATTGGAAAGGATTGATTTCTAGAGTCAAGCTGTCTATTGTGGTACCCCAAGCCATAGGAATTTCTCTCTATAACAGAGTTGGTGACTACGCTGGGGAGTTCCTAGTAGTTGTCCTTTGGGGGTTTTCTATCGGCATTCAATGACTTTGAATTTATCTTTATCTCTTGTTTCTGTGTCGGGTCTGGGGGCATGTTTGCCTGGTAGTGTCTAGTTGGTGTGAAGTTTGTCTCAGCTTGTCTTTTTGCCTTTATTTTTATGCACCTTTCTTCCTGTATGTGAGTTTTGAACTCACAGTTGCATATATATGCAGTTTTCTCTGCTATTTCTGCGTATACATGTGAGTTTACTATGAAGAGTCGCGTATGCCCTTAGTTTTTCCTTTTATAGGAAGTTGAATGGTTTCTGTGTGAATTTTGATGATTGTTGAGTCTCCTTTGATACTGCTAGAGTTTGTATACACCTCTATTTCTGACCAGAGACATTTTTTTTAGGGTAAATTTATTTTCTAAGAATGTTCTTGTCATTGCATTTTCGATTTTTTGTTTTGGGATTAGTGCATTAGACTTCTGTTACCTTAGTGCTTAGCTTGAGTGCTACTTGAGTGTGCTTGCAGAGTCTGGGGGTTGTAGAGTCATTCTTTTTCTTTTTGTATCTCATTTTATTTCAAAAAATCCAAAAATATTTGCTTATCATCATGCATTGCATTTGGAATTTTGCATAGTACTTGCACTAGATTTGCTTTGGAGTATTAGTCAATATTTCATATAGGAAAACTTGCATTTATCTTTTGAAGAAAATTGTGCATTTCACGTAGTAGCATACCCTATTTTTCATGGACACAATGCATTTGCATTGATTGTTAGGTGTGCATTTTACTTCATGTTGTGTCATAACACCATTAGTTGCACTGCCATATACCTCTTTTTAGTAATAAAGACAATTAAAATCAACGCTTAATTAAAATGAACTACATTATTTTATTTGATAGGTTCACCAACAAGATTAGGTTTTATGTTCTTGGAATAGTTCATTGTGAGTTAATTCTCCAAGAACACTCAACAACAACATGTATGTGTCTGTCCAGGTGAGTGTGTGAAATTCCTTGTTATAACCAGTGTTTCTCACGATGCTCCTCTCAAAAGGGAGTTAAGCACGAGGCAGTGTGAGCGGTTATTGATTGGGATGACCCCTAGTCATAACTAAGTAGCACCAGAGATATTTCCAAGATTGTATTCGCATCTGTGGGATCTTTCAAGAGTTTCAAGATTTTCTACCATTCCCATACGGTCAATCCCGCCTACGATTGTCCACCTAAGCATTGATTATATTGAGGTAACCTTAGTGACCTTACCTAGGATATCGAGGGGGTACTTTGCAGGGGTTATTCTGTGGGTGTCCCAGCCAGGTTAGGGTCAGACAACACTGTCGCTTTACGCGTTGAAGCTGAGGTCCACAATAACTGGTTATGTACCTCCACTTGTTGTCTATGCGAGTATCAAGCCTCTCGTACGAAAGACATACCTGCTTCATTTGGGAGCCCACTTATCCTACCCTTGATTGCTTGTGTTTGAATTTATATTTTCTTGGTGATTGCTCTGTGCATGATAGCTTGCCTAGGGTTTGCGTAGATAGAGAGTCTTTTATATTTTTTGAGTCATTATGGATTTGGGTGCATCTCCTTACCATTCTCATCGTTTAGCAGGACTTCCACCTTCTTCATCTCCTCCTCCTTTAGGAGAGAGAAATAGACAATATAGGGAGACTACTTTGCACATTGATTCACACACCATGGGAGACCATATAGAAGGTATTCCTAAACCACCTTCTCCCATTCATGTGGAAGATGGAGAATTTACTCCTAACTATGATCCTTCACCCGATTTGACTGAGTTAGGTCCTATGATTTCTGAGATAGGAACCTTTCATGATAGACCTACTTAGTATATGGTTGATTCCCCATTGACGCATCGTCGGTATGGAATGCTGGAGGATGTTGAGACTCATTTTGAAACCGCGAGCACTAGTTATGGTAGTTATGGTATGTCTTGCTTTCCCACACATGATTTTTCATTTCATGTCAAATCTAAGTTCAAACCTAACACTAAGCCTGGTGGTACTCTCATTCCTTACCATGCGGAGTGGTTTGGGAGCACTAGTCACATTTCACCTTCCATCACAGCGGTGGAAGCTACATCAGATATTCCTCCTAGGTCTAGGGTTAGTGATCCCATTAGGATACCAGATACAAGACAAGTGACTATAGGGAATAGTACTTACATAATTACACAGATCCCTTCATCCTCTGTCCCTAGTTCTTCGAATGTTCACCCTCCACCTCATTCACATGGTCCTTCAGGCCAAAATATTGCTACAAGTTATGTCCGTACTACGGTTACTAGACCGGTTGTGTCTTAGCTTCATGCACTGCCCATTGCTTTGGGAGGTCATGTTCATACTTCTAGAGGTCACATTCCTACTTCTGGAATGTATATTCCTACTTCCATAGAATATATTCCTACTTACATAGTGTCTCATGGGACATGTCATGTGATGACTTACGGACCCTATTATGGGATGCAATATGGAAAAGGTTCTTCACCTTATGGGGGCGGGTATCAACAGCCTGCTTACTCTCCAAATTAAAGCTTTATAGCTCCGAATAGTCAAGGCACACCACACTATGGTGCTTCCATGCCACCCTAAATGGGTCAAATGGGAGGAGGGAAGTATGGCCAAGGCCATGGTGGTAATCAGACCTATGTGAAACAGAACTATTAGGGAGCCGTTCATCAACCTCATCATCCTAGGCTCCCTTTTCTCGCAACTTTGAATCTTCCTGACTTGTCAATATTGACGAACGTTCTTGTAGCTCATGACCTAGTTTGGTCGACTGTCTCTACTAAGCTTCCCTCGGACATACCCAAATTCAAGGGCAAACTAGGAGAGGATCTAAGTGAACATGTTACTACCTTCCACCTATGGTTCTCCTCGAATTCCTTACACCAGGACTCCATCCAATTAAGGTTGTTTCAACACCCCCTTGCAGTGCCTACCGAGAAATGGTATATAGAGCTACCTAGGGGGGAATTCGCTTTGTTTGATGACCTAGCGATGACTTTTCTTAACCACTTCCAGCTACTAGTGCGTTATGATGTTGGTACTAAACTGTTGTCGACATTTTGGTAGGATAAATCATGCATATCTTGGATCATATCCAAGAGTGGCATAGATGGAAGAGGTTAATTAAAGCCTTTATACCACTGGAATCCCTCCTCGAATGGTTCCTTAAGTCGTTATTGCCGTATATAGCGAAGGATGTTTCTACATCGAGAGTGCAAAATGAGGAACAAGCGATTTTTAGGGCACATGAACTAGATTTGATTTCTGCTCAGTCTGGTTTTTTATATGAGATCATTCCAAATGCTCCCCGTTCTAGTTTCGACCCCAAATTTAAACCTGGACCACATGCCGATGGAATTGTTGGTTGTGCAAGTGCTAAACCTACTGATTCGGTTGCAAAACAAGTTAGTCAATTGTCAATCAACCAATGTACTTTGGGACAAGCCATAGCTTCACCTCAACCTGCCCAAATGGCGAGTGTACTTTCTGTGCAATTGTCAGACCAGAAGGGTAACCAGCAGCCCAGACAGAATAAAAAGAAGGATACGAATAATCGTAAGGGTGGGAATAGGAATGAGAATGCTAATAATGACAAGAATGTCTGTAATGCTAGGGGGGACAAGAAAGCTAAATGTAAGGTTAAATTCCCTTGCAAGTTGTGTAAAGACGATCACCTCACTTACTTATGCCCTTGTATCGATGAAGCCTTGAGATTCTTTGCATAGGGCCTAGCTGTGATGACTAACCCTTTACCGCACAATCAAAATATGAACTCAAGGACCCATGATCAATCTGGTGGTGATCAAGATCCACCAGAGGTTAGTGGTTGTGTTTTCATTAACATGGTACGTGCTGCGAAAGTCGTGACACGTGCAAAAGACTATGGTTCATCACAACCCAGCCTAGGAAAGGTACCTGATCCACTAGGGACTCCTTTGTGTATTGAGAAACCTATGGATAAACCTAAAGCTGTACCTCGCATTCCTAATGGAGTCCTTAAGCATTTGGGGCACAATACTAATGCCCGAGCTGCCTAGAACTATTCTGTTGTCAAGGATTTGGGCCACACTCCTTATGCGATGTCTGCACTGGAAGTGCTTTAGATTTGTCCTTCACAAAGGAAGGCTTTTCTTCCTACCCTTGGTGTGTATGATGATAAATCTTCCTCCGTGATTAAATTTGAAATCGCAGGGCTTCAACCTCGCTTTCCTTACTATGTGTCTCTTTTGATTCACATAGAATGTCTTAACATGACTGTTAAGTGCACTGTGATTGACGAAGGCACTACTGCTTCTGTGATGTCTTTATCATGTTGGAAGGGTTCAAGCTCCCCTAAGTTGCCTAAATCAACGACCATGTTAACTGCGTTCGATGGGATATCGTTTAGGCCGCACATGATCCTTCCTTCCCTTAAGGTCCATTTGGGAGGGAAGACCGTTGCGATAGAGGTCAAGGTGGTTGATGCACCACTTAACTACAATCTCTTGCTGGGTAGGAATTGGATGTATATTATGCTAGCCATAGCTTCTTCCCTAATTTGTGTCATATGCTTTCCATTTAACAGGAAGATAGTCACGATTGATCAAACATCATTCAAGAATCCGTCAGTTACCGCATCTTCGGGATCTTTGATCCCAATTGTTGAGCAGTCTCAGTCAGCAACTCGGAGTGTGGGTGGAGGCATGTACCCATCCCTCATTGGAAGCTTTAGTTGTCCTACATTGATCCTTGTGATAGAGTCTAGTTCTAGTGAGGCTTTGACATCTATGAGATCGGTTTCTTTCCAGATGAGTCATATGGAAGATACTTGGATTCTTCCTACACCGAGTACTTCAAGTGATCCCATCGTGATGAATGTGCCGTTTCCTGCAACTATGGTAGCTTATCAAGCTAATCTTGAGAGTGTTGCAAAGCCTAGTCCTTCCTCTTCATGGACGGAGGAGGAGGACCCTTATGTGGTGCATGCATGGGAAGTGTAGTCTTCTTATGCACACAACTGCCTTGATATTGTTTTCCCTTCAGATGAAGCGATTATTGAGGCCATTTTGGGAGTTGAGCCACCATGGGAGGAACTCCATCATAGATCTTACTTTCTTCCCAAGCTTGACCGCTTGGAGCATGAGGACTTTAAGGAAGTTCTTAGTGAGGGAGTTGGTAGTCCTATGGTTTCATTAATATCTCTTGGTCTGATGGCTGATGGAAACATGGAAAACATGTCTTCAATGATCCCTATGAATATCTCTTGCGATCCTGGTAGGATAGAGAATGTCTATATTGGGGCAGAATTTTTCCATCCTGGGATTGAATAATACACTGAGCTATTTAAATAATTCTGTGATATCTTTGCTTGGTATTACGATGAAATGCCGGGTATCGACCCTCGTATTGTCGAACACGAGATTAATAATTATCCCAATGCTAATCCTGTTTGGCAATGCTTGCGTGTAGTGAATCAGAGGAAAGCACCCGTGATTAAGGAAAAGATAGAGAAAATGTCGAAATCCAGTTTTATCTATCCCATTCCCTTGACGGAGTGGTTTTTAAACCCCATTTCGGCGGATAAGAAGCAGGGAGCGATCTACATAGGTACTGTTTTTTCTGATTTGAATCATTCCTGTCCTAAGGAAAATTTCCCCACACCATTTACTGATCAGATTTTGGATGAGTGTGTGTGTAACAAGTTTTTTTCCTTCATGGACAACTTTTCCAGATATAATCAGATACAAATTAAACCCTAGGACCAACATAAGGCTACATTTATTTGTCCTTGGGAAAATTTTCCATATCAAAAAATGCCTTTTGGCCTTAATAATGGTGGAGCTACTTTTCAATGGGCCATGACCTTGATCTTCCATGATCTCAAATCGATTATCAAAGTATTTTTGCATGACCTTGCTTCTCATTCTCATATGAGAATGCATCATTCCTATCATTTGAGATTGGTATTCGAAAGATGCCGCCATTATTTGGTCAGGTTAAATCCTCACAAGTACATCTTTTGTGTGAAGTTAGGTCGCTTGTTAGGATTCATCATTTCTAAAGAGGTTATAAGAGTTGACCCTTTGAAGGCAGAGGCAATGATTTTATAGATTACATTGCAAAGAAAAATTGGTCTGAACTTATGTGGTTTGTCTGTGCCTTCCTCTTTCAGGATCAAAGATAGGAAAGTCTCATTGAAGGCCTTGAGCACCCCCCTTTTATGTCTTGATTCTTCAACAATTTCCAAGACCTCCTCCTTGATCATGTCCGAGGATAATTCAAAGAATTTTTTTCTGAATCCTTCCATCCGCAGTGCTTTCCCTTGAGCCATATTCCCTATCACTTTCTCCACCACCTACATGGATATAGGATTATTGAGCATCTCGTCATCCTCCCTAGAGGCTTCCTTGGGAATGAGTGTAGTGATTCGATCAATATCCTATCCCCTGTCTCCCCCATCCTTAGTCATAATCTCCTCAAATACCTCATTAATTCTTCTTCCACTTCTCCC
>LPNX010652811.1:120581-130957 GCA_001517045.1 Pseudotsuga menziesii
CCGACGGTCAGGATATGTTCTAGACAGAAAGTGATCCGATGGTTCAACTTCTCTTAGATCATACCTACCATTGACATATGTCTTAACACCCAATTGGTATATGATCTCTCCTTAAAAAGCATAGAGGGTCCTTGGCTAGTTGATGAATTATGAGAAGCTCATATGTAACTTTCTTTCTTTTGCATAATAAATTGCTCCAAGTAGCTATTTGGCTGGGGCCGTGGACTGTTTCCCTCTTGAGGGTTTTAACTACGTGACAGACATCGATGTGATCTATGATGTATTTGTGTGAAATGGTTGCTGAAGGTGTTCAGTCTTTTGGGAGTACCCTCTATACCCGAACATGGTATCAGAGCTTTAATGAAGAGCCGTTTTCGGTTTTGATCAAGATCTGGAATTGGTGTTGCTGAAACTTTGAAAGGGTTTCTGGTTCTAGATTTTTTGTGCATATGTGGCCTATGAGAGCTATTCCATTAGGTCTGGATTTCCATTTCCATTTGAAAATAGTTTTTGTTTCACCGAAAACCATTTCTGTTTGCTCCAGAAACACTCATTTCGGCAAATCTGAAGGTATAATGTTACAGTGACGGATTTGTTTTTTTTAGATCTCTCATATTTTATCAGTTTATTATTATATATTTTCTATTTTAGTCTCTGACTGTTGCCTTCCCTCACTGCATATGCTCTTTGCTGTGTACTTTGCGCGATAGCAGCAAATCAAAAACAGCAAGGGAATTTTTTTTTTCTTGTCTTCTCGGCTACGTATGCTCTTTGCCGTGCACCTTGTGCGATCATGGCAAATCAAAAACAGCAAGAAAACTTGAAAACATATACTTTTCGGGTAAGCTAACCAAGATCTAACCCCATTGTGGGGAATTTTTTTTTTAATTTTTTTTTGTGATTTGCAAGAAAATAAAGCAAGCACACAGAACGAGAGAGAAGAGTTAAAAAAAAAAAAAACCCTTCCTCTTTCAATACTTTTATGTACCTTTTAATCTTATGTCACTTGGTCCAAAGCTGCTTTGCTCCTTGATAAGTCTTGAGTTCAAGTCTTATCAAGCTACTTTTTAGTGCATACAATTTCTATTTTCAAGTGACTTTATTGTAAAAGTGTATCTCACATAAGTAAAATAAAATAAAAGTGAGTCACTTAAGTCTTTTAGTTTATTGCCGCACTATTTAAAAGTCACATTATTGTAAAAATGAACATCACTTATTCTACAAAAGTGATTCACTTCAAAGCAATTTTATTGTGAAAAGCAATTTTCAAAGGTTGATCTTGGGAAGAGGGGGCTTCTTTTTTTTAGTTGGTCAAAGTTAATATCTGTCACATTACTATTGGGGACATCTTCAACATTTTTTTTGATCAAGCATAACTTCATCATCCAGAATCAGTTTTCAGTGCCGTTTTTTTTAACCGCATCTTTTTTTGAGCTCTTTGCATCCAGATAGTTAACTTCTGTTTTCCTAGCCATTATTTTATAGTATGTCCACCCCTTGTGATATTATACTTATAAGTTTTAACTATTTCTCATGGAAATCTCGTATGGAAGATGTTCTATGAAGTAGGGGACCTTTTTGGATAACCTCAAGGAAAGAAACATAATCCACTTATGATGATAAGAAAAATAAATGGGCAAATAGATGTTATGAAGCTTGTGGATTGATTGAGATGTCAATCTCTATTTATTTGCATTTCCACATATCTAGAATTGATGAACTTGATAAAGCTTGAGAAAAATTGGAATATGTGTTTGGTAAACACAATCAAATTCGAGGTCATCAACTTGAGAATGAGTTGAGTTCCTTGAATCCAAATTATTTTTCATGCATTCAAGACTATTTATCTAAGTATAAAACTCTTAGACTATTATGTGTAGAATGTAAGATTAAGAAAGAAGACAAACTATGTATTTATCATATCTTTCCAAACTTGGACCTACATATTATGTTTTTGTATCTACATTCCACTCCATGAAAGAATCCTTGACTGTAGCTAGCTATCAAGAGCCTAGTCTTGAATCTGTTTGTAATTCCTTAATTACAGAGCAAGATAAGCTCATTCATCTTGGAATAATTAACAATGCAGATACATCTGGGAAAGCCTTATTGTGCTAATAGAAATAAAAGTCCAAGCCTCCCAAGAAATAAAATTTTCACAATAATAAGCAAAACAACAAGGGTCCCAAACCTTCTCGGTCTACTCCTTCTTTAAAAAATGACAAAGGATCCAAGCAAAAAGGAAATAAGACTGGGCATCATTGCAATTTTTGTGGGAAAGATAATCATGATGAATCTAAGTGTTTTAAGAAGATAGCAGCCTTGGAAGCAGCAATGAAGAAGCACCACATCAGCCTAGATTCGTCCTCAGAATCTACCTCTCATGGACATGCACTTTGTGCTTCTGGTTACTCTTATACTGCATCTTCTTCTTCTACTTCAATTGAATGGCTCATTGATTTTGGAGCATCTTATCATATGGCTAAGGATAAAGCCATCTTTTCTACTATGCATGAATGTAACACCAAACAAATATTTGTTGGTGATGATAGATCTCTAAGTGTTGTAGGATCTGAAACAGGTCGAGTAGAAAATGGTCATTTCAGTGATATACTATGTGTTCCAAAAATTTCCTGCAATTTGTTATTAGTCTACCAAATTACTCATTTAGGTGAAGGAAAAACTGTGACATTTACACCTCACCAAGTTGTAATCAAGGATTTTAAAAATCCTCAAAATATTCTTGCTACTGGAACTGTTGATGATATTACCAGGTTGTACAAATTTAACAACTTTGGGTCATCACCTTTTCCTTCAGCTTTTGTTGCTCATAGTGATAACTTGAGCAAAATTTGGCATGAGAGATTTGGTCAATTAAATTATCGCTCATTGCAACAACTATGTAAATACAATATGGTGACTGGTATTTCCTTGATATCTTGCAAGGATGGTGTTTGTTCTAGTTGTGTACTCGAAAAACATCATCGGGACAGTTTTGACAAACGTGCCTCTTAGCTCACCTCGGTTCCCTTGCAGCTTGTGCATAGTGACTTGTGTGGCCCTCTTCCATCTGCTTCCTTTTTTGGTTTCAAATATTTCTTAACTTCCATTGATGACTACTTCAGACGCACTTTGGTTTACTTCCTAAAACTTAAGAGAAAAGTATTTAACATGTTCTTGGCCTACAAGTCCCTTGTTGAAAAACAATCTGGTCATCAAATTATTAAGTTAAGATCTGACAATGGAGGAGAATATGTTCACAATAAGTTCACTACCTTTTGCACTGAACAATGAAATCAACAACAACACACTATTCCATATACACCACAACAAAATGGTGTAGCTAAAGGGAAGAACCGCACTTGAAAAGAAATGCCTAATTGTATGATCCAATCTAAGGGACCAAGTCTTCAATATTGGGCTGAGGCCATAAACTGTGCAAATTACATAGTTAATCGCATACCCACTAAAGTTTTACAGGGTATAACACTAGAAGAATCATGGAGTAATTAAGTCACTTTTGTGTATTTGGTTTTGAAGCATGGACTCACATTCCAGATAAAAAACGGAAAGCATTGCAGCCTAAAAGTGAAAAGTGCATATTTTTTTGATATTCTGAAGATGTAAAAGGTTATAGACTTCTTCAGCCACATTCTCATGATATAATCATTAGAAGAGATGTTAAATTTGATGAAAATCTCTTGGCCTGCGAGCCTAACTTGGCGGGTGTGCCATCTTTGACCTGGGAGCCTGATTTGGCGATTGTGCCTTCTTCCTGCTTTCTTGACAGGTTTCCAACTCCATTTTCTAATGATTACAGTGAGGATGAAAATCCACCTCCACCTGCTCATGTTCCTCCAATTGCACCATCGCCAATACTTCCTCGATGGGTCCATTCAACATGTGAAGCAGCTGGTGATCTTACCGGTGATCCTAGAGATCAACATCGAGCATGTTCTCAGTTTTAGCGAGCCTCTTCCCTTTGGTTCAAGTTTTCAAGAATCGTGATCCAGAAAATTTTGCAAAAGCTTCAGGAAATCCAGATTGGGATGCAGCTATGGATAAAGAATATCGTTCCTTAATGGAAAACGATACTTGGGATCTTGTTTGTCTTCCCCAAGGAAGAAAACTTGTCAGATGTAAATGGGTCTACAAAACTAAGTATGCATCACATGGAAGTGTTGAAAGACTTAAGGCAATGTTAGTTGCCAAATGTTTTTCCCAAGTTGAAGGGATTGACTACAATGAAACCTTTGCCCCTATAGCAAAAATGAACTCCATCTGCCTTGTTCTTTCCCTTCCAGCCTTACATGACTGGGAAGTCCATCAAATGGGTGTCAAGTCTTCCTTCTTACATGGTGATTTACTTGAGGAAATTTACATGGAACAAACTCCTAGATACGTTCAGAATAAATCTAACCTTGTTTATCTCCTTAAGAAATCCTTATATGGTATTAAGTACGCTCCTAAAGCTTGGTATGCAAAAATTGATAGCTTTCTCCTTGACATTTGTTTTTCTAGATTCCATTCTGACCCTAATGTATATACCAAGAAAGTAGGAAAGCATCTCATCATACTTGTTCTTTATGTTGACGATCTTATCCTTAGTGGTAGTGACTTTAAACTTATAACCCATGTGAAATCCAGTCTTAAGCAAAATTTTGAAATGTCAGACTTAGGACATTTGCATTATTTTCTTGGTCTCCAAGTCTTGCAAACCAGAGAATGATTCTTTCTTTCCGAGTCTAAGTATGCTTGTGACCTTCTTCGTCACTTCTACATGGAACATTATAAACCAGCCCCTTCTCCCTTCTAGTCTGGAGTCAAACTTTTTGCCACTTGTACATCCCCTGAAGTGGATGCCACCTTGTATCGTCAGCTTGTTGGTAGTCTTTTATACTTGACTCATTCTCGTCTTGACCTTTCCTTTGCTGTTGGTCGTGTTTCCTATTATATGCAAACTCCTCATGAAAGTCACTTGAAAGCAACAAAAATAATACTTCGATATATTCGAGGTACAATTAAGTTTGGGATTTATTACAGTACAGGGGGGAAACCTTTGTTGGTTGGTTTCACTGATTGAGATTGGGCCGGCGATCTTGATGATCGAAAGCCTACTGCAGGTTATGTTTTCAGTCTGGGATCTTGACCTGTCACTTCGGCTTGTAAGAAACAACAAGCTCTTTCTCTTTCTTCGGTAGAAGCAGAATATCAAGCCGTAGTTAATGCTAGTCAAGAAGCTTTATGTCTTCGACAGATCCTTTTAGAGTTTGGATTCGAGCAGCAGTAGCCTACTCCACTTTGGTGCGATAATCAAAGTGCCATCAAGCTTGCCAAATATCCAATTCTACATCACCACATCAAAGACATTGAGCTACACATGCACTTCATCATAAATCTTGTTCATGATTGTGTTATTGAAGTGCTCTATTGCCCTACAGATTATCAAGTTCAAGACATCTTCACCAAGTCTCTTGCAAAAACGAAGTTTTCTATACTTCGGTCTATGTTAGGAGTTCATAATGTTTCCTTAAGGGGGGATAGGCTCTAATGCCTCCTTCCTTTTTCTAATAGTGTCACTTTTGTAAATCCTTCTATCCTATACCAAGTTGTTCTTAAGGGGGGATGTTAGGATATTTAGACACTTAGGAGTTAGTTAATATCAACTTGTATAATATATCCATTAGGTAAAAGCGTGTTTCTTTAGTATGCATTAGTATGTATTTGTAAATACTCTAATCCGATGGTCATAATATGTTCTAGACATAGAGTGATCTGACGGTTCAACTTCTCCTAGATCATACCTACCATTGATCCATGGCTTAACACCCGATTGGTCTATGATCTCTATCTAAAGAGCATAGAGGGTCCTTGGCTAGTTGATCGATTATGAGAAGCTCATATGTAACTTTCTTTCTTTTGCATAATAAATTGCTCCAAGTAATTATTTGGCCACGGCCGTAGACTATTTCCCTCTTGAGGGTTTTAACCACGTGACAAACATTGGTGTGTTGATGTGTGATCTATTTGTGTGAAGCAGTTGCTGAAGGTGCTTGGTATTTTGGGAGTACCCTATGTACCCGAACACAACTAGATCCATAGCTCGTCCAATCCTTGCTACCTGAAAGATAAACACACAATCCTGCACAAAACCTCATGAGATCTGGATATATATATGAAAAAGAGACAAGAATTACATGCAAATAAACTTATTAAACATATATAATCTAGATCTTCAAACATATATGCTATGAGATATAGAAAAAAAAAAGTAACCTTAGTTTCCCAACTATACTCCTATTGATTCAGGTGAATCGTTCAAGCCAGATAGGGTTTAGATGTAGAAATTGACAGAAAATCCAGCAACATCAATAGCCGTGAGACAATGCTTAATCCACACACATGAGAGCATTACACCATTTGGACTCCAAAGATTCTTTTTTCCAACAATCAAAAGATTACAACAGTATTACAATAGCAAGCCCTTCAATCCAACTCTAAATAGCTTGGAAGAGGTAGCCTGAGCTTTATTTATACAAAAAAAAGGAGATCCAACCCATGGGGTGCAAATCCCAAGGAGATAGACCATTGTAGCTGAAGGAGAGCCCATCAATGCCTGATATGTGTCTAAGTGAGCCAGATCTGAGTCTCACTAGGTGCAACTGTCAATCGAAGAGCTGATCTGACTGACACCTCAATGTGTTGACTGAAGCATCCACCAAAACTCATCTAGATGAGCCCAAACATGTGGAGGAGAGAGGGAGGGTAAAATTCTCCATAAAGGATGCTGATGTTCAACTCTAGATCTGTCCAGATCACCTCCTTTAGTCAAGGATTTTTCAGATTCAGTCAATCTGGTTCAGATCTAACCGATTTCAATCAAATCGGTTGAGAATCCAGTGATCTATGATTTTGGATTTACTCCATTATTCATCAATTTATTAATTAAAATAATCAATAATTGGTTTTTTGGGGCTGTTAGAACTGAGTGATGGAAAATAACTCAAAACTAGGAAAAAGTGGGTCCATGGGTTTACATGGTGCTCTTAGCTTGAAAATGAGCACCTACATGACTGAAACTGATTATTTGGCCCATTTTTATTACAAAACCAATTTTTCCAATTAAACTAGTAAAAAATAGCCTAAGTTTTGGAAAAATTAAATTTTTATAAAAAACACTGAAAAAATAAAAAATTTAAAAATGTTGAAGAAACCAAGGGGGACTTAGACATGTTCATATGACTCGACCATGATGCCTAGCATGTTTATACATTGACGCATAGACTCTAATAACCTCAATAGGCCTAAATTCCAAGTTGACCACCCCAACTTTGAAGGTATGGAGTGGAAAGCTCAGAAATTATCAGTCGTTTATTCAACAACCAATAATAACAAAGGGAAAAAACACCATGGGCTGATTGGATTGACAAATAAAGTCTAAGAGACTGAATCTTTTATATACACTATCATGCTAGAACATGTATTACAACTCCCCCAAAGTGGTATGAACATGTGATATAGTACAACAAAGTTTCCCAGAAGCAAGACTGAAGGTCTTTTGAAGTCCCAACAAGTTATCCTTGTCCTGTTCACCAGGCTCACTTGATAAAAAACCACTAAGTTCAACTTAGATGGTAATAGCCCCACCCAGCCTTAGCACATTCCTCCTCAATCCTATCTAGGTCCAGATATCCATCTTCCATTTCCTCCCACTCATCTTCTTCGATAGCATTAGTCAAGCTCATCACCTCTTCTCCTCTTGTCTTCGCCCCTAACTCCAGTACCTAGGTTTTGTTCGTCGATTACTCCTCATCCTGATCTTCCACCGAGTTTTTTTCTTCCAAAACCTGGAAATGGTTGGAGCTTGTGCGGCCCTCCCTCCGCCCTTCATGCAAGGTTTTGGTCCTCCACCATTCTTGCCTCTACACCTACTTTTGAATTGTGTGAACCCTTCATTTCCATGTTCACCACTTCTTTCACGGTGTGAGACCGATGTTTCGTGGAACCCCTTCTAGCAATTTCTCCCAAAGTTTCCATACTCATGACCGACCCTGCACCGAAACAGAAGCTACTCATATTCGATCTTCTTGATCCATTCCTCGTCTTCCCAATTCAGACTTATTTCCTCGAGGAGATTCTTAAACAAATCCATGTAAATACAGATTCGGGCAAACTTCATATACCTCTACTACTTGGTCTACTTAGCCACCTTCACAAAATCCCCTAAAGAGTTTCCTATGTCTCTCAAAATCTCCATGTATGAGAACTCACATGGGAGGGAAACCACATGGATCCTCAATGGGGCCACCATGAGGTCTTCAGTTTTTGGATTGAATCGCTCCTTCAAGGGCCTAAGGTAGAGCTTTGCTGAGAATAAGAATTAAGGACCACCCTCAAGAACTCTATCCCTATCCTCTTGAGGGAGCCTTTCGATCCAAGATGGAGATCATAGTGTCCTTTGGGCTTCGAGGTTCCTTGGATCCATCGTACTAGATCTCTCGCTCTCGGCCAAACTCCCGCAAATTTCCCTATGAGGGCTTTCTCTTTCAACGTCTTAACTTTGTCTCGGATCTCAATTCCTAGGATCGTCATGGCCCTCGAGAGGCAGCCTCCTTGGCCCAACCTCCTCCCCACTCCTAGCCCATCTCTTCCCCGTCTAAGCTCACATTGTCGCCTTCACCTCCCTCGGTATCCTCACTCTGGGGTCTCGTTGATGCCATGGGCAGTAGGAGTATTGCAACCGCCACCCCAAGCTGTCCCACACACACGGCATGCGCTTTCCCTGTTGAGATTTTGGCTAAACCCTAAGGACCACTCTTAGAACCAATTAGAATATGGTAAATTAAAAATAGTAATAATAAGTATTAATTACAATTAATTATAACCAATGTTTAATGTACTATATAAGGAAATAATAATTATAGCTTTAAAATAATTGTATTTAATTGGTAAACATATATTGACTAAATTTTAATTATACATTATACTTTTTAATGTTGATCCCCAAAGGACACTCGAGTTGAAAGTAATGATGAATAGTATGTAAGTCAAATTATAAACAAAGATTATTTATGCTTGTGTTAAATGACTATGGCCTTATATCTAATTTGGATTAGATGGAAAAGTAAATGAACCCCTACTTAGAGGTTGAGAAGTTGGTTATGACTTTAACGAGAGGATAAGGTAGTATACAGTTAGTGAAGGGAGGGAATAGGTAGATAATTAGATGGATTTGGAAGGGGCATCTTGGCATGAATAAAACATAGTAGAGGAGGTTTTTTTTCTATTAGTAAGGGATGATTTGGATTAGTTGGACTCGTTGGGATGGTTGTAATAAGGATTTGGGCTCGAGGGTCCAATAACATAGTTCTTGGAGCTAGGGAGTCGACCACGTTGTTTCTAGCTGGGAGGGTGGCAAACAAATTTGATCTTTGAGTTTAGTTGTGGGAGATTGAAAGGACAAAAATGGAGAAATCTCAAGGAAAATATGGACAAAGCTCAAGTTTCTAGGGATCTATACCTATATTACAAGTATTTTAAATTATTGTTTCATTTTTTTTACTATAAGATGAACTCTATAAAAATGCTTCATAAATATGGTCTCAAATTGTTTTATATTTGTACTTTTAAATTTTTTACACATAGCTAGAAATTATTATTTGAGCAAATATAGAGTTTGAATAGAAGCTAACAAAAGAATAAAACAATTAAAATGTTAGATTCTTGGGTATGAATCTAAGGATGTGGTGATGTCCTACACTTGGTATCAGCCCTAGGCTCAAAAACTAAGACCCTAAGGCCTAGTCACAACTAAATCACTTGGTATCAAAGCCCTACGCTCAAAAACTAGGACCCTAAGGCCTAGTCACAACTAAATCACCACATAAATAATTATCAACCGTACCACTCTTGGTCCCTTGAAAGCAGATGAGAGCCTATGTGGGAGGAGTTTCTTGGAGCGGGCGAAGGTAAAGGTTAAGGTTTAATGGAGTTTTCTTGATCGATTCACGAGCATCTGGTAGGTAATCGTGGCCGTTGATTTGGCCATCCTCGATTCTGGTGACCTCTGTGTTTATTGGTCCGTGCGATGGTATGATTGTCTGCTCTTTATTGTGCTATCGACGCATTAAATCATTGGAGCTACCTATCTGCCACGTTATACTCTATAGTAATTGCATGGTTTATGGTGTGAGCGAGTTTTTGTTTTGGTTTTTCTGTTGTTGCGATGAGGGAGCTGCATATTGGAAAGTTGTGAACCCTTAAGCAGGCGGGGTATCCTGCTGTTGGCACCTGCTCTTTAGCGGTTTTGGGCTAAGTGGCTTCATTAGCTCCTTTCCATCTGCTTACTGGTTAGGGCTTGTGGTTTCTCTAGAGAT
>LPNX010652822.1:0-234127 GCA_001517045.1 Pseudotsuga menziesii
CCACTCACCATCGAGAGTATATAGTCAATATGTAGGACAAAGCCAAGCCACTCATCATCCCACTCACCATCGAGAGTATATAGTCAATATGTAGGACAAAGCCATAGTCAATATGTAGGACAAAGCCAAGCCACTCATCATCGAGAGTATATAGTCAATATGTAGGACAAATCCAAGCCACTCATCATCGAGAGTATATAGTCAATATGAGCCCACGTACAAACCTGCCACATCAACAAACTGCCCAAAGTTGGCAGTGGAACCAAAGCCCGCCATCAAACTCCAAGTGCCAAGCTCCCAAAAGTACTACTTTATTTGTTCCTTGGAATTTAATGGAACCATTAGGGTATATAAACAATGAAAGGACAAAACTTCTATTGCATGTGGGATAAAGTCCCTTTGCACGATTGCAATAATACACGGTTTTTGTATAGAAATCATGGCTTGGCACCAAATATTTTAATTGATACGAAATGCACCAACATATATCTTCAAAATATCCAGAGTTTCACTCAGAAATCCCTTGAAGTTTAAGCGGCATAGGCGTATTCCGTAGAGCACTTGTTCCTTTACATTTGTAGATGGGATTCAGATCTTTCATGGCAATTCCACAAGATTCTTGAGATGAGGATTCAGAGCTCGACGCAAGTGATATGAAGGAAGGCAAGGATCTCAAAGACACTATTTCTAATAAAGTGCCTAGTATCGCTTATATTTTCTCTTATCAAGATAAGAAGAAAGAATGTAAAATCTAAGCAAGGCATTTCATTTGCAAGGGCTAGATTATCCAGAGTTATGGTATGCAAAGTGATAACACTGTCTATTTAGTCTGTGGTGTATCAACTCAATACAATGTGAAATCGATGCACCAAGATAAAAAATATAGGTGGAGATCGGAAATGGTAGCAAGGTTAAGTATGAGATTTATAGGGAAATTGGACTCACAATGGTTGACCGTGTGTTATACTCATCAGTTGTGTATCCTCACAACTAAGGTAATCCTGAATCTCATCATTTTCATGATACCAAGGAGCTTCCCCCACGAGGCTTGCTTCAGGCGCAACCATTGCAAAGGGACGTTCAAGCTGAGTAATCATTCATCAATGGAAGGAGTGCTATATTGCACACCTCACTTTGACCAGTGTGTTAGAGAGAGTGGAGCCAATAATTCAATCTGGAGCAGCGTAACAAGTCTGAAAAACACAATTCAAGAAGCCAGGAAATCAATGGAACAGATCAAATTCGACATCATCCAACGCCCTAGAACCATTTAGTTGAGGAAAATAGCCAAAAAGTTAATTAGTTGAGGGCCTACGAAATGGTATTAAACTTCTCACGAAATCAACCGTAAGATTGATGGGTAAAACAAATCAACAATGGTGGCGGCTTTCGCATCACTAACAAGCATGGAGTAATTAAAATTATGGGGCTACGAAATCGAGTACAATGATCTACATCTATTTCACCATGTGAAAGCGTTGGTGATCTAGTTTTTCTGATTTGAGCAAAATTTTATGTGTTGGACAACTCAAACACATGTTTGCATCATCTTAGTTTCGTCTATTTCGCCATGTGAAAGTGTTGGTGATCTAGTTTTTCTTATTTGAGCAAAATTTTATGTGTTGGAAAACTCAAACACTTGTTTGCATCATCTTAGTTTGGAAAATTTGATGGAAGGGAAAAATTAATTTCGCCAGCAGAAATTGAAGGGAGCTTAACCTCAAATGATTTGAGCGGTATCTTCTTACATAGTTAAATTGTGATGTTCAAACACTTAAAGAAAGGCAGCACCATTGCAAAAGGGTAAATTTTATGGAAATGACTATTTTGGGTCATTGACGTCTGAGAGCTATTTCCACCAAATAAGGGTGAATTTTCAAAAATCAAGAGAGGGTTTTCTTCAGAGGGGATCAATCTACAATAACCTCTCTCAGTTTTTTCACAGGTATCCTGAATTAGGAGAATCAAAGCCATCTTCCAAGGGAAACTTTCTATATTTTCAAATGATTGTTTGGTCATTAACTTCAAAGGAATGTTTCCACCAAATAAAGAAGAATTTTCCAAAACCGAAAGATATTTTTCTCAAAATATGCCGATATACAATAACCTCTTTCAGTTTTCCCTCAAAATCCTCGACAAATCTACAACTCATCCCTTTAGATTCTCAACAAATATTGGATGAGATATTCTGTCCATGCTTCCATGATCTTCTCCTTGAAGTTAGCCACATCTAGAAGATGAAATTCGAATCTGAGGCTAGGTGGCCACTTTTGAGCTTACTAAAGCCTTCAAATGCACATGTAAACATCACCAAACTCACCCAACTTTAAAGTATAATGAAAATATGTTATTTTTCTCAATAATTAACCACAAATTCACTCAAAATACTCAAAAATAAATTATTTGGAAAATGGTAATATAAACCCATATTTATTATGAAAGTGGTGAATATTATGGTTTTATGGAAGGAAAAATAGGAATAAGGTGATAAATGGTATGTAAAAGATGAATAAAATGTGGCCATTTTGCAGCTCAACAATGCTTCAGCAATTTTTGTTTCTCAGTTTTACCTTTTATATATATATGAAAAAACTTTTATTTACAGACGTGTTCCATGTGATGTGTGAATGTATGCCTACTATGAATCCAAATGCATGATTTTAATGGTAAATTGAACTTAACTATGAACAATATACCAATCTAAGACAAATTTTGCCAAGGAATCTGCCACAACATTTAAATGTATCGGAATGTGTTGATAAGAAAATTGCTCAAAATACCTTTATAAAATCCTAACTCTTCAGAACGTACGAAGGAGTAGAGGATTCCGGATGGTGCAGACTCGATTTAATTGATGCACAACCAACTTCGAGTCTAAGTAAACCCCAATTTCTCTTACATCATTAGCAAGGGATTTCATCAACAATCCAATCACTGCATGATACTCTACGAGATTGTTGGTGGAGGGACCCAAACAAGTACCCCCTGAACTCACCAGATCACTTATAGGAGAGTGCAACACCCAAGCTACCGATGCAAGATTCAAGGTGTAACGATTAGCACCATCTGCAAAACCAATAAAGGTGGTCATCTATCCACTGTAAACATAGGACTTACGTAAGTAGGTTTGTGAAAAACACATATTATATCCTCACAAAAACCAAACTTTTGAAAGAAACACACAACACTCTATAAACAATATTTACAATGCAACTATGCTAGATGACCTAGGAATAGTATCTTTTGAGGTAGATCCCATTGCGAGGCTCTCCAAAGGGTATCCCATCATAATCCATTAACGCATATGCACCTTTCTCTAAAATATGACTGATAATATAAGGCCTGTGCCACATAGATTCTTATTTTCCTGCCCCAAGTTATCGTGTTTCTAGTCATAGGTTAATACTAGGTCTCCTTCGTTAAAAGATCAGGGATGAAAAGATATATCATATTGAGCTTCCATTTTTTGTGTGTGTGCCTCATTTTCTAAGGCAGTATCACGACGAGTTTCATCAAGCTTGTTTAAGTACAAGAATCATTCTTCTTCTAGGGTGGTATTGGGTAAAAGATTTACTACGAGTTTCAAAGAAGGAATCTCACACTCTATTGAAAGAGTGGATTCTAGTCCATACACCAATTGGAATGGTGTAAAACCAGTGGAAGTTTTTACAGTAGTCCTATAGGACCAAAGCGCAGAAAAAAGTTGTAGATCCCAATTAGACTTAGCCTACCCTACCATCCGTTGAAGCATAGTTTTTAGGAATTTATTGATTACTTCAACCTGGCCATTGGCCTATGGATAGTAAGGTGTAGAGTTATCATGACGAAACCCTAATTTTTCACTTAGTTCTTCCATCATATTGTTTTGGAAATGTGACCCATGATCAGTCACAATAGCCCTAGGAATCATGAATCTCACAATAATATGGTTAAAGAGAAAAAGAGCAACTATATTTTCGTCTTCGGTGTATGTGGGCATATCCTCATCCCATTTAGTGAAGTAATCCATAGCCACAATAATGTAGCCATGCCCTCAGCTGAAGTAGGTCTCTAGTGCACGAAGTCGATGCCCCAATTTGCAAAAGGGCCAATTGCTACGATAGGATGTAGCGGAGCTGCGTGGGAGCGCTTTTTGGATGTGAATAGCTGACAAGGTGGGAATTTTTTGACAGTTTCAATACAATCCTTCAAAATTGAAGGCCAAAAATACCCAGCGCGTAAAATATTATGGGCAGTAACCAACCCAGAGAGGCGAGCAGCACAGGCTCCAGAGTGGAAATCATTTAAAACAATATCATCTTCATCATGAGTGAGACAACGTCGTAATATGGAGTCAACACCACGGCGGTATAAAGTATCATTAATAATGAGATAATACTTGGCTTGGTGGTAGATGCGATGACACTCATCACGAGTTGCATCAGGCTGATATCCTTGAGTCTAGAGATAGAGAATGAGATATTCATACTAGGGTTCAGTCGTACTAATGGGGAATAAAGATTCATCGGGAAATGAATCAATAGGCTCCATTCCCTCAGTAATATGGGGAAGGTCACGCATCAGCTCAGCAAAGGAAAAAGAATTCTTAGAACTAGTTTTGGAAAATTCCAACTCAAACTCCTGGAGAATAACAATCTAGCATGAATATTTTCCCCCAAGTACTTGACGAGTCAAGATATAATACATGGGGTTAGAATCCACATAAACAGTAGTTGTATGGAGAAATATGTAATGACGGAACTTATGGACCGCGATGACCGTGGCTAGAGCAAGTTTCTCCACATGTGAATAGCAGGTTTCCGAGTCTACAAGAATATGATTACTTACGTAATATATCACATGTTCTTCATCGTTTTCGTCGGTCTGGACTAAGACCATACCAATGGTTGAAAGACATGCAGCCACATACAGGTAATGATCCTTTGTATAATATGGTGGTTGTAGCACAGGTGCGTGCGTAAGAGCATGTTTGAGGTTATTGAACACGTGTTATGCCAAGGAATCCCAGACAAAGGGGGTATCCTTTTTCAATAATCACATAAAACCATGTGTCTTTTCAGCATAATTGCAGATGAAACGACGTAAAAAAATTTCCTTCCCTTGCAAACTTTGGAGTTCTATAACGCTGGTGTGGGTGGGTAGGGCCAGGATAGCTTCAATTTTTAGAGGGTCGATGCAGATGCCATCCTCGGACACAATGAAGCCAAGAAGTCAACTGGTCTCAACACAGAAAACACGTTTATGTGGGTTTAATCGAATGTTATAATGGTGATTTCTAATAAAAATGGCTCTCATATGATCAACATGATGATCCCACTGCTTGGAATGAGCAGGAAAGTCATCAAGATAAGGTTCAACAATGTATTTAATGTCATGGAAAGCGTATGACATGGCACGTTGAAACGTAGCACCAACATTTTTCAATCCAAAAGGGAGTTTTCTGTAGGAAAATGTCCCCCATGGAAAAATGAAAGTTGTCTTATGTTGGTCTGATGGGAGTATCTTGATCTAATTATAGCCAGAGAAGCCATCCATAAATGAAAAGATGACACTCCCAGCATAGTTGTTAATAATTTGATTGATGTACGGGGTAGGAAAGTTATCCTTAGGACAAGCCCCATTCGAATCCTGAAAATAAATGCAAACCCTAATAGTACCCTGCTTTTTAGTGATAGGGACTATGTTGGATACCCATTCAGTCAAGGGCACGGGGTAAATAAAACCAACCCTAAGAATTTTTTCAAATTCTTCCTTGATGGCTATTGCTTTCCTCGGATGTACCTGACGTAACTTATGTCGAACTGGCTTGGCACCAGGGTAGGTTTTAACCTCACATACTAAAATAGATGGATCTATCCCTGGCATTTCCTCACAGGTCCAAAAAAAAAGTCTCTGAATTCCATGAATAAGGTCGTATAAGACTGTATATCTAAAGCTAAAGAATTATGTCCTATATGGATGTTCTCTAAAATACCAGGTTTCACTGATATATCCACTGGGATGGTTTTGATAATGCTACATAAATTACCCTTAGATTCCACATCACGAGTGAGGATTGGAGACTGAGGATCGGTGACTATATCATAAGAAACCACTGATGCAAATTGTTCTTCTACCATGTGGCCATTGGAAAGGAAATATGATCGATGGTGATGATCTTTCCAAGGCATCTCATCTAGGGACATAACTTCCACGATGGATTTGTCAGAGGGAAGTGTATGTGAAATATAATCTTGTGACAAGGGGGGTTTCTATCCAATATGGTAGGTGATAAGGATATGAAGCCACCAAAAAAACATCGTTGCTGGTGGGGTCATTGATGGTTTAGATAGTGTGGTACATTTCCTCAAAAGGACTCATCGATGTTGATTCAATAATGGAATTTCCTTTGTCTATAGTAGAGGTAGAAATCATGTTCACGGATGCAGACTGTGAAACAAGAGGAGGATTAGATAACATAAATATTCCCATGAGAAAAGAATATTTGATGAGACCTACTCCAATGTTCTGATATTGCGGGGTCGTCAAAAGAAGAACGTTGTTCGCATTATTTGAGGTGGCATTCGGTGAACAAAAATCTAACTAATCAACTGTAACAATATTCCCGTGGAATGGGAACTGAACTATCCGAAAAAAAGATGAAGCAACAACTTGCATAACATAAAACCCATTGCAACCCAAGAGAAGATTGTAATCCAAAGGAACGTCAACGACTTCAACATGAATGGAAACTGATTCTCCCCCCCCCCAAGTTCTACCTAGAGAGAGGGAAATAATCCATAAGGTTGAAATCCACGACCATCAAAGGCCTTTAGTGTCATGGGTGAACAATTAATTTTAGGAGAATCGATGGATCTCCAATAAGACAAAGACATGATTGAGGTAGAGGCTCCCTCGTCCAATACAGTACGACAGATGGTCTTTCCAATAGCCTTTATGGACAACTAGAAATCTAACTGATGTGAGAGCCTAGTTTTGAAATCATCCAACTTGAAAGTGATAATGTTGCTATTTTGAGGATTCAAAGCTCCAAGGGATGTTAGTAAATTATTTCACTATGTAGGGCATGTTTGGAGTACCTCAAGAGATGACATAGCGCAGGGTGCTTAGGCCAGATCTTTGATTATATTATAGTACTGGGAAACACATGTGTTAGGACTAAGAATGGAATTTCAAAGTGTAGTCTTAGGTGGGTGAAGAATTGTATCAGGAATGGGTTTTTCAATCTAAATACCATTACTTGGAGAACGGGTGGAAACTGAAGGTTTTTCAGATGGAACATCATCAACTTTCTTTTCCGGAGGAAGGTCATAACTTTGGGATCTTGTGTTAAGGTGAACCATTTCACTTGACATCATTTTGAATTCATTAATGGACGATGAAGAAGGCCCATGCAGGATTGATGATCAATCAAATATTGTTGGGTGGAGAAAGGTTCTGTAAGAACTGCCGGGGTGGGTGAGTTTTTCAAAAACTTGTTAAATTCCTTTCGACGAGGACACTCTTTAGTAAAGTGATCACCTCCACAAATCAGACATGGAAACTTTGTCTTTCTCTTATTCTTAGAATCAGTATCAGGCTTTTGTGTTTTACCTTCCTGTTGGTTATCATATTTCTTAGATTTATTTTTACCTTTCTTCTTTCCTCTCGAAGATTCAACGGATTGAACTGCATTAGATTTATTGAACTTCAGTGGAAACAACAGGAGAGGATGTAGTTTTGGGTAGTGTAACAGGTTGACTAGATGGTTCGGCAGGTTGATTTTGTTTTTTCGTAGATTTTGTCGTCGATTGTGTCTGAACTGAACCAAGAACTCCATCAGCGGGTGGTTCCATTGCAGGTCTTGAGGGGTCCGATGTAGGGTGAGGATCATGAGGAATTAAGTCATACACAGTTCCTGACTAGGAATAATCCAAGTCTAGGTATTGAGCACAGCTAATGGCCTGCTCCTCCGTAAGAACACCTCCCATGGCGACATCCCTAGAAATGGGGGGAAGTAAAGATTTCGTAAACCAACTATCCAGTAACTGATCAGGAATGGGAGCCTTAATCAACCTATGTCTTCATCTCCGTTCATGTATATGATCAAAGATATGGGTGGAAGTAGTCTGGTGAAGCGAAGTTAACAGGTCTATACCTATCTCGTACCAAATTGGTAACTAAAAATGGGTTAAAAATGTCATTTCTAAGGTATTAAAGTCCCAAAAGGAATGTTTGGGTAGCTCGATATACCATTTTGCAGCTACTCCAGTGAGGGTTCTATGAAATAATCATAGACAGATTGAACCATCCATCGGAGAATTTGATGAGCACCACAGATGAAAAGTCATCACGTGGTTTTTGGGATCCTCGCTAGGTTTACTGTCAAATTTAGGTATGTCTAAGGGTAACTTAAGTGGGATTTCTATCCATCAGGGATCATGATGTATCGGATCGTTAATCAATCTAAACAGATTTGGATAATCTAATGTAGCCAGAAATGGCAATTGTTGATTAGGTTGAGGATATTGGCAGTAGTGGTATGGCATTTTCAGACCAATAGGACCATAAGCAGATTGATAAATGAGTGTAGATTATGTCCCCATGATTTGTTGGTTAGGTGGTTTATTTCCAAAATATCCACTAGAAGGCCCACCAGGTGGTGGGCCACCCGAGCGAGGTGGGCCTCTAGGGGGCGGTCCTCTAGGTGGAGTTCCTCCATGGAGTGGTGGTGATCCTCCAAACGATGGTCCTCTAGGTGTTGGTCCTCTAGGTGGGGGTCCTCCAGGTGGTGGCCCTCCAAGTGGTGGTCCTCCAGGTGGTGGTCCTCCAGATGGTCCACCAGGTCCTCTACGGGGTCCTTCAAGAGGAGGGCCTTTGGGTGGACCTCAAAAACCTCCAGAAGTGTTTACAAAAGATCCTCCATAGGATGGAACATTAGACCAATTAGGTTTCCCCCAAGGGACATAAGCATTCCCGAGGTAGGGAATTCCAGGATAAACAGACACCGATGGTGCAGGTTGGTAGACTTTATGAACCGTAGGTGGTTGATTTCTAGGGTAAGTATATCCCGAAGAAGGTGGACTGGCGGCAGGTTGGACCCATGAAGGTCCTCCCTGACTACAAGAGGGTACAATCATGTTGGTATTAGCCTAGGAAGAGTATTTACTGCTGGTGGTCCCGCTGGTAAATTCTTCCCCATACTAGAAATGGTTCCCCTGGCAGGAAAAGCAACTTGAGCTGGGGAATGCCTCCCAAGTGTAGAAACTATTGGGGAAGTGGAAACTGATGGAGAGTTTTGACTAGGAGGGGTGGGGGTGGAGGTTTGACCTGGATCTTGAGTAACCATGTTCAGGGCAGGTGACCCTAAGACAGGAGCTACTTGAGGTGATGGAAGGGCATGATATCCAGGTGGGGTTGTTCTAAAAAGGTGGGGAAGAGAAGAAAAACTTCTCCTTCTTAAATTTTCTCCCATATTAAGTAAATGATCAATAGATTTATGGAAGAATTCTGCATTTGATGAAGCATTTCTAAGGGTTTTCCTCATAGGAGTGAGTACAGAGGATTTTTGTTTAGTTGTAGTAGTGCCATATTCAACAATAGATTGGCCTAGGGAAGTTTTCCAAAAAGGAGAATTTGGACCAAATTGTGTCCCTACAGTGTCATCCGGAAGGGTGGTTAAATACCCAATCCGATGAACCGGGTTAACCTTCCATTTCAAAATGAAAGGTTGAATCAGTCGTAGGTGGAAGTTGTACCAAAGGATTATCATAAGTAGAGAATTCTTCCCTAGTTCCAGTAACTGGAACATCTTCTACATGAGAATCAACAGAATCTGGTCAGTCCATGGTTTCACCTCTGTTTCCTTCCATAGCGGGAGGAGAGCTGGGTGGTAAAGCCTACAACCTATGAGAATGCCTTGCATGTAAATAATCTAGGGTGCTAGCTGAAGATTTCTAATCTAGATTTTTGAAAAGAAGAAACACACACAAACAAACCTACGCAAGCTAAGGTCACAAGCAAACTTAAATGACAGGATGGGATTGTAATAGATGGTTCCTCACTAGGATTGTCAATTTTTCACAACTCATGATATATCACAAGGTCCAAAAGAAAAATGCAACAAGGAGGATTGGGACCGTACCCTTTCCTGAATATCTGACTACTTGGACAAAACATGCGTAGTAGCTCCCCGAGTGTTGTTCTCGGTGTATTTCTCCAACAAGTCAACCAAAAGGAAGTTCTCAGTTGGTTAAGGTATCCTAGAGGGGTCTCATGATATACGCAAGGTATGTGGGAGCTCAAACCCGTATTAATGTTGTCTAATGTTTTAAGTACGTGAAGTACCTTTCTATATACCTCAAGGGTACTTGAAAGGAAATTCGATATACTGACAGTACGTGGAAGAATCACACAGTCCCCGGGATTCAGTGCATGCATATAACAATAGCTCCTATGTTTTAAGACACTGGAACACGTCTCTACCCTATCACTCAAATTGCTACAAAAATTAACCTAAGCTACCGTTTATTTTATCTAGATGGTTAGTGAATGTTTGTGAAGTGTATATCAAGATGAAAATTTAAGATCTATATGTCATGCAAGTCTTTTTATTCAATGAAAGATAACTAGAGTAGGGGAGAAATCTTCTTCTTTAAAAAAAAGAATCCATGCTACTTTCAATAAACCAAACTTCAAGATCTATGACAATCTTTTCAAACACACATGTTTTTCACCATTAAAACTATCTAATATCTGAAATGAGAAAAAAGTAGAGCCTCTCATTTCTATCAAAACTAAACTTTCTCAATCATTCTCATAAATATCTACTTGCCTAAGCACTCATGCAAACCAGGAATGAACTTTTCCTAAGCACTTATAAAGAAAAAATTTCTAAGTACTTATGCAAACAAAACAAGCTACCTGACTTCTTTTGTATTTTTTAATATGATTTTGAAAAAGAAAGAACATAAAACAACTATAAATCAAACATAAATTTTTTTCACTACGAATTCCCTATTGATGAAAAATATTAGATCTGAACTCAAAAGACGATATCAGGCTACCAAACTCTAAGATCCAGCAAGCAAACAACAAACAAATCACACAACAAACTTCAGAGAAGCAAAAATTTTGAAAATACGTACTCTACGGCAGTGATGTACTTACCTCGGTGCACTGTGTATGGTTGCACCAGAGTGCCAGCAGGTGGACAATGCATAGTGTTCACTGAGTAGAGGTGTCGGTGGCTCTCTATGTCATATGTAGGAAGGCGCCAGCGACGCTTAGTGCCAAGGTGCAGTAGGAGCCAGAGAGGGATGATGCTCTGTCAAATCTGCCCACGTGCATCGACGGATTCACAAAATAAAAAGGGCCAATCACCTACCAAGAAACCAAAAGGACTGAGATGGACTGATACAGAAGTGAATAACACTTCAAACGGAGACAACTTATGAAGAAGTAAGGTGGATTTCTCACCTTAATAATACAAAAGAGTTAAGCAAAGATGATGAAAGTTTTACAAGTGAGAATGTTACCAACAGTTATAGATCTAGATGGATCTGCTTTAGATCTAAGTGGATATTCTCTAGATCTGACTAGATATACCCCATATCTGACTGGATCAAGTTGTCCCTAATATGGTCGCCAATTTTGTTTGTAGGAATTATGCAACCGGTGTGGACACCGCTTGTTCCTCTACCCTGTATGGTACAAGTATAGAACAAAACACCAAAATAGTATATCCTTTCCCCATATGGTTAATATACTAATGAAAATCACTCTTATACCTCATATCTGCAAGATTTAGTCTTTGTTCCACTACTCTCCACGTAATCTACAGTACCTATAAAGAAGCATCAAGAAAACAAGACAACAAGATGAGAGTAACCAAATAGATTAACAATCTATGTTAGTGATCAAGGAATCTAACAATATTTAACTAATATTAACACAAATCAAATATGGGAAAGGGAAACACTTTTATATTAATCAAATAAGAAGGTAAAGATAAAACCAAAGCCTTGATGTTGCCATCTTTATCTTCCACAATGGTCTTACAACACACTCACACAAAGCTCTTTGTACACAAACTCACTCAACTTTTCCTCAATACCAGACTTCGATCCAACAGCAAAAGAATGTTCTTCTTGGTCTCTCCTAACTCTCTCCATGAAGGCTTCTTTTATAGGCCAACGAAGGTCCATATGGGATGAGATTATTTAGGAAATTGATAGATGATGATCCCTATGGGTGAGGAGGTTGTGTTCCACCTCTCCCTAGATGATAGGAACCACCTCCACGAGAGATTTTGCATGGAAGCTTCTTGAATATTCCTTTTTTCCCATTTTAACTCTTTCGGCGCTTTCTGCACAGAGGGTAAAGGCGTTGGTGCTCCTTGTGAACTGGGTAAAGGTGTTGGTGGTGCCTGATGTCAAGAGACAACAAGCGTCAACGCTCGTCAATGCTCTGTCATAAGGGAGAAAAAGCGCCAGCCTTCTCAACAGTGGAAAAATCATCCAAAAGAATCCTTGGCCAGGTTCTATGAAGGGTGTTTAGGCATCATTGGATATTTTAGGTGCAAGACAATGCTACCAAGTATTCAATCGTGCCATCCAATGTTCAAAGGAAATTCATGTCGAGAGTTTGCATCTGCAATTAAACTTTTGTGTCAGTTACCTTTGATTAAGTCCTATGGTTACACCATGCTCAAAATTCCAGAACTTTGTTCTGAGTTTCATGTCGTCGATGTGGGATTCATCACGGCCCTACTTCAATGAGACTATTCCTGTCAACTTCAACTCATTATCCACGAATTAGTCTTAGAAACAAACAACAAGTACCTTGAGATTTGTGTGTATCAATGACAGATCCTCTCGCTTTTGACATAGGTTCACATCTTTGACCTTTGATCAAAAGATTCAACTGATTGTTCGACATCAAATAATCTATTCACACTAGGGAGATTGTACTAGGATACATTGGGAATCATCGACATCAATGGTGATCTCCCTTGCACTTGTTAACGATTCTCATTATTGACCAATACTCAAGTGGTTTTTACCATGTTCGACATCAAGACATTGTAATCACATGGATAGAATCGTACTTTGTGGAAGATGAGACAAAGACCCTGGGTATCTATTAAGCGCTCATTACTTTCTCGAGGTTGTGATGGAGTATTTGCATGAGTCCTAGCATGGATCCACATTTGTATGGTCATGGCTATGCTCAAATTCATGTCCATTTGACATAGATATACATTGTACATCTGGTAGCTATGTCCAAGTTTGAGTCTTCTTCGCATGGATATACGGTGTATTCTAACAGCCATGATTATTCATCCCTCACATGGATCGGCCTTGTATTGATATGCAACCATGATGAGGAGTTATTTGGATATGAGTCAAAGTACTGATGTATTGCAGAAAAGTCGGGTTGATGATGATCTCCTATCAAATTATTTCTTTCCTCGAAGTCATAACTTGTTCTTACAAAGCTCTCGTCTATCCTATTCCTCTAGCCTCATGCTTTGGGGGGGCATTCTGTTACACACAAGTCTTGTCATGATCATATAATGAGAACCAAAACACCAGAAATTTCATCAATTCCTCAAGTGATGAAGTTAGACACTGGCCAGGACTCATATTTTCATACTTGTTTCCACCACTGCTTATGCGCTTTATGCAATGAGCGTGACCCTTTTAGTAACGCCATGTTTCAATTGACAATGAGTGGTGTCAATGCTTAATACCTTTGAGAAATGAGCGGTGAAACCTTGGTAATGCTCTATCTCCATAGAAAAAGAGCGATGCTCAAGTTTCAAAAGGAAAAAGAGAAGATTCACAAAGCTTCTCGAAGATCATCTTCGTGGAACCCTCATCCCTACTCTTGTGGACCACCTGGACTCGATATCCCCCCTAGTAGGATCTCCCTTCCACCTCAACCATTCCTATCCTCCCAAGAGTTATAAATACTGGTTCACCCCCCATGGGTAAAGAGGAGGAAATTAATGTTGTTGCACCAAATTTCTGGCCAAATCTAGGGTGAGGATAAGGAAGGCAAGTTGAAGCTTTGAGGACAAGACTTGGGATGAGAGGAGGCATCACAACACTAAGGCATAATGGTTGTAAACTCTCTCTTTATTTGACTATGCAATAAAAAATTTATTTTCCATAAATCTTATTGTGTTTCAATCACTGATTTATTATCAAACTCCTTAGTCTTTGATATAGGATAATAGATAGCTTTTGGTACTCTTGATCTTGTGTACTTTGTGATGTTTTATTGCAGGTAACTGTGGAAATATGGAACTTTTTAAGGCTGGAGCATCACAATGCATTGCATGTGAAGGTTTCATTCCAAATGATTGTTTATCTTAGGAAAATTTCTCTTTATTGTTATCAATCATTTGTTCTAGCTATGAAGGATTCTGATCTAGAGAAACAACTCCTCTCCGCAGGAGGTGAGTATTTCTAGCAACAAGGGCTATATTCGTATAACTAAGAAATCCCATTGAATCTAAGAGAGCTTGGTTATACTCTACCTATACTTTCCATCTTTTCCCTAATAAAGTGTAGTAGTTAACCAATGAGATTTACAATTAAATAAGGGAAAGTGAACTGCATCTTATTTTATAAATGGCAGTACTTTTAGAAAATAAAGCATCATTACTTATGTGATTACTTGGAATAGTAAACCAGACAGAAGACTCAAATCAAACACAGTACAAAGAGCTCAAATTACCTCAAATAAGCAAACATATGGGAATAGTACAATACATTGAATAAAAACATATGACTAGAAGATTTACACTAATAAGAGATTATTAATAGTGGAAACCAGTCACCTCAATTGATTCATTCTAACTAATCACTTACTTCACCATAATCTTGTAAGCTTCATGTGTTCAATGGGAAATAGAAATGGATTGGATCATATGCATTTTGTGTAATTAATAGCATGTTATAAGCTTATTTTATGGTGATAATAGAGCTTATTGTATTAAAGATTTAATGAAGAGCTAATAGCTTGAGAATCATAGTAACTAGTGTAGTTCCACATTAGTTACTCGGTATACCAAAATAAACACGGTTCTATAGTAATCATTGTATTAGAGATAGATTTGTATTACTACTAATACATAAGCAATTTGAATGACTATCACATCATACCAGATAGGTTATGTAGTGTTTACTTATGCGATTATTGTGTTATGTGTGAGGCTTTGTTTCCATTTCTTGTTCATAGAATTTGGTGTTAAGCTTTTCTGCATTACTCCAAGCTTCTAGCATGATTACATTGTTTCCATATTGAGTGCTTATGTGTAATCTCTCTTATTCAGATTAATGTCATAAGATTTACCATAATAATCAGCTTGCTTGTAATCAGAGTCTAAGTAACACACCAACTTGATTAGGGTTACTCACTAGAATGGTTTTATTCCAATTATATTCACACTAATATATACAAGTAGTAACATGCATGATGATGTTGTACTTTCCATATGATATAACATGCTCTATATTTGGTTTGCTTACTGTAATTAAGCTCATATAACTATATTACAACATGTGTAACTAAAGCTTATGGAAACAACCATATTACGACACAACTTGCTATCAAGTTACAGGATATAATGAACAACATTTGATTTTTATCATTTAATCAGTGCAATTACTACAACTCACAACATATAACCAATCATTATGGGACAATGATTACTCATATTACTCAGATCGTGTATGGAGAAAGCTTAGATATTTAACAATCATTGTCTTAGATAGTAGTCTCACCTTACCCTTTTGAACCAGTAATTTGTACCGTATATTAAATATTGCACCTAGCAATGTAGTCACATGATGTTTCAACGTTTAAAGAGGTTCTTATATATATCTATCTTTTTTTTATTAAAGGGTTCAAGTTACCAATACCAACCAAACTAATCAGCTGGATTATATAGTGGATGACCTACTTTGATATGAGTAGAGATACATACATCAGCCAAGATTACCTCCCCAATGAACCCTATGTTGAAGTGTGCCTTTTGGATAGGATTGTTTTGACGAGATGTAGCAGGTGACATATATGTAAGTAAGGAGGTTAAAGAGGAAGGGGACTAGACGGATGACAACATGGCTGATGAACTAGAAAGAAATGACTAGCTAAGTGAAACGTCAATGTATGGTATTTAGGGTGAGTATTAATGGTGTGAATGGAAAATACTAAATTGTTGTTAATTACAAGTTATTGTCGTTGGACAAGGTAGAAAAATAGAGGAAATCGGAATTATTTTTTTGAAAGGTAACATTTATGTCCTTGCTTCTCCATCATATCAGTTACATGATTAAGTTGTATTCTGTCCTTACTAATTTCAATAAAGAATGGGGCTGAATAAAAATTTCAACTAAACTTGAAGTAAGGTGATGAAATTGAAAAACGGTTACTTGGATCTCGGTTTAACAATATGAAATAAAGGTTAAGTCTTAGTTTCTGTAGTTGGTAATATGAGGAACTTGAAGAAATTTTTGTTTATTGTGGGTTAAGTTTTAACTAGATGAAATAGTGTTGATGTTTTAGTTTCTCTTGTCATTTTTGAGGTCCATTTTTCACTTCTTTACTGGTGTTTTTATGAGTTTTAGAGGCTTTAGATAATAAAAAAATTACCAAAAATGGAACAATTTTATGCCCAAAAGAGATACCAAAATGCGTAAGCATCCAAACCCTTTACTGCTCTTATACAATATTTAATTTTGTACATATTTTTCTGTGAACATCTTCAAGTGGATACTGGAAGCTTTTCCACGTGATAAAATTTTAATATAGTCCTCTTCAAGGTGATATTTCTCAGGCCTAGAGTGTTACCTTCTGTTTTGAATTACCTAACCTGAGCATTTTAAAAGAGGAGAGGTTATCAAGCCAGGTGTTATAATAATTAATAGGGTATCCTACAAGAGGCCTAGTTAACCAACAATATAATATAAAGATCGCCTAGAAGAGGTGTACCCTTGAACTATATGCAAGGAAATCGTTAAGGGACCAACTTGACCATGCCACATAGTATAAATTAATCCGAGGAGGGTTTCACCCTTGAGAAGAGTTCCAGTGATGGTTATTGTTTCCCTAGGATCTTGGGAAACAGTCAAAATAAAGTAATAATCAATATGGAGCACCCTAGATAGATGTGCAAGGGTAGTTACATCATCAATGAATGTGCTAAGATACCAACTAGGGGAGCACTCCACTTGTTCAATGAGATCAACCTTAATATGTTAAAACAATGCCCAAGATAGTAGAGTTAGTTAGGGTGCTTCCTCCAATGCAATAACCAACTTCTCAAACAATGTATCTCATAGGAACATGTGCAAAGAAGGTGTCCTTCGGTTGTTATAACCACCTCCTATAGGGGGGCTACCTCAAATAGTGTGCCAAGGAATATATCCATGGGAAAGGTAGTCATGTCTCAATAAATTTTCCAAAACATAGATCGATGTGCCATAAACCATGCGTCTTAGAGGAATGTGCATGAAAAGTGGGACGATCTCCAATACAAGCAAGAAGTGTACCCTAAATCACATGCCATCATGTGAAACTATCCAGCAAATCACATCAAAGCATGGTAAAGAGAGCATGTGTGCAAGAGGGAGTCTATGCCTCAATAAATGTGCCAAAGGCCATAAGTAATGGAGTGGTCCACGAAGTAAGGGGTCAAACATCGTCAAGAAATCATCCCAATTCTAGAAATATCCATAAGCACAAGGGTGCTCATCCTTCAAGGTAGAGATCACATGATAAATCAACCAAAATAGTTGTTGAAAGGATAGATCTCCTATAAATGTGTGCAAAAAGGGATGTTCCACCAAATGAAGAATAGATCATGATGAATGATTGATCACACATGATACCAACAATTCTCCTCCATCATAGGTCTAACATAGCATTTAATCCAAGAACTTTAGAAACCCAAACAAGAATAAGCATCGAAGAGAACAATCCTCGTTACAACACATCGGGATTCAACACCTACATAGTGGTCCACAGATAAATTCTCACAAGGGATGTGTCTAGGAAGGTGTACACAAGTAGTATTCTACTCAACAAACCAAATGATCCATCACATCAACTCGTATCTCTTTCACATGTATGATGGGGATGGAAACAGATAAAATGTCACAAGGGATGTGTCTAGGAAGGTGTACACAAGTGGTATGCTACTTAACAAGCCAAACGATCCATCACATCAACTTGTATCTTTTTCACATGTATGATGGGGATGTCAACTGAATATGCATCCAAATAGAGAAAAAAATGGCCCAAAAGTCAACATACTCCAATACATCCTGCTTGGGCAGGGTCTTCATCTTGGATCAAAATCCTCATATTATATGTGTGGAAACAGGGAGAAGATGCTCTAAGGAGTCTATTTTGCTAATGCATCCTTCTGTATTTTAGAGTACCATTGACCTATTTTGGTCAGTGGTGGAAATTAATGGAAATTCGTTCCAATACATGATATACAAAAGTTTGTAGTATTACATAACCATAAATTGTAGTCTAAGCATTGATTTTGTTGCTACTTTACTCAGCTACTTGATCTGTTGTACAATTTTTCTAACCGCACCCAACGATGCCAACCTATAAATGAATATTATTTTCATAGAAAAGGAAAAGCTTTGAAGTTTTGGCATATTGAGGAATGCAGGTTGTGCGGCGAATGAAGGAATCTCCTTTGACACTAGAAGAAAAAGTGTGCATTCATGAGGTGAGTCACTTAATATGGTAAGAAAACTTTTTGATAAACATCACCTAACTTAAAATAAGCTTATCATATTTCATATTTTGCCTTATGCAGGGCCTGAAAGTCCTAAAATATGATTGGATTAAATTATGGCAATACTGTGTTCCATACCGATATCCTGATTTGTTTCCCCGTCAATGGCGAATTACACAGGGGATACAAAAGTCATAGAAAATAGATGATGCCACAAAAGAAAGGAATCGGTTATATGAAGCTAGGAGGCCTAGATTGAAGAAAGAGGGTGGTGTTGTTGTGGACATCAAAGTGGTAAATTATTCCAAACAATAAATTGTCTTACCTTTTTTAATTTTCTTTGTGATCAAAAACTGCTTGAGACCTAAACATTTTTTGGGAGGAAGCGCGGGGAAGAAATTGAAAAGATGATGAAGAGGAGAATAGTGCAGATGACAATGCAGAGGATGCAGAAGAGGATCATTTCCATGAAATATTTTTAGTAGATTGGAAGCCTTCTACTTCTGGATTCATGGCTGCTCCAGTACCTTCTCCATAAGTGTTGGATGGGAATGGAAACTATTTTACTCAAGCTAACTTTGGGGCACAAAAGGGAGGAGGTTACAATCAAATAATGGGTGAACTGCAAGTGCACAGTGTCAATATATCTCCATTACAAATCCAATCCTTGCATCAGACTACAGGCCACCAAAGTTCTTATTTTGAAAGGATATCACAAATACCATATACTTCTCAGATGTCATCTTGCATGACTACTTCCTTGAGGTCTACACAGCTAGCTCCTTTTGATCATGCTAGAATACATATTAGAGACCAGGTGAACTTTCAGCAATATCGGACATGTCAAAAAAATATAATTCAGACGGTTAAACTAGCACCTAATTTTCCTACAGTGAACCTTCCTCCATCTATTCGTGTGATCCTTCAATCTATGTTAAGAAGTCGTTAGCATGTCTCTTCTGATAGGCTTACCTTTACATAAAATAAAAGGTCAAACTCGCTATCACATGTAGTAGTCATAGTAGATCCTCAACGCCATTTACAAACTTTGAGAGATGGAAGAGAGGAAACAATTGTTAATCCCTATTCACCAACTGTTGCAATTACAATAGTGGTGTCAACCTCCATTGCTGGCTAGGATAGAAGTCTCTCAAATGATCCAAATATACATTTCGGAAGTTGTCATTATGGAAAAGAGGACAACTTTGCAGGATACAGAATCAGGAGCCTGCGCCATCTCTGGATAGATGGAAAGTGGCAAAACTGGAGGAACCTAAGTCTACGGAAAGAAATCGTGTGACAAGTGATACAGATATCCACATGCATCCTCTGTTATTGCATAATTCCTCTGAATATTCTATTCATTATCAACATACTAAATATGGCATGGGTGCTCGGATCCCTTTCAACATTTTTGCAAGAAATTCACAACACAGTGACTTTCATCCACTCGTTAGTAGTTACTAACCTTGAAAAAAATGGCACACGGAAACACCAGGTTGTTCATCTTCTAGATCCATTAAAGAAAGGAACAGTCCCATCTTCAATTGTTGGTGATTTCCATCCCTTATTACAAAATAATTTACAAGTGCATGGAAATTATTCTACTGTTACCAATGGAAGGTTGAACCAGTCCTACAATTCAGGACTAACTGGAGTACATTCCTCAAAGTTTGTTCCTCCATTGTGCATTTCAAGACCAGAAGTAGGTCCTACAGAAACCCATAAACTACAGCAGTTGCATCAAGGGGAATTCACAAGTTTGTCTCCTCCAACTGTGGTGAATGGGAAACATCTAAATATTACTTACGACACAAGATCGTATGTAGTGGAAGGAAGATGTAAGGAACCAAAAATGGTACAAAGTGGTGATATTAGGCCTTTAGAGAGAAATAATACTGTTGTACGTAGAAAATAGGGAGGAGGTAGAGATGTTTCAAGAAAGAGCATCTTTAGTGCTGAGAGAAGAGTGAGGAATGGAATAACTTCAAATCTGCAGGTATGTCAAACAATTTTAGATGAGGCAGCTCCCTATTTTAATGAAGTTGAGTACGACTGAAAGTGGACCCATAATAGTTATGGAAAAGAATAATAGTATACCATATTAAGAATTTACAACCTCAAAGAAATCAAACTAGGAGAAAGAAGATGAAAGTGTTGTATATCTGAAAGAGGACTCTCTCCCAGAAATAGTGATGGAGCAGGAAGAGTTGAGTGATTCTGAAGATGAAATTGGAGAAAGTGTGCAGTTTGAATGTGAAGAAATGGGTGAATCTGATGAAGAATACCATGTTTTTTTTAAGCAATACTCTGTTTTTTAGCAGCACTCTAATATGCTTGATAAGGTATGCCAAGAGTTTTAAATTTACAAATGTTGGTACTTTATAATGCTTGGGCCAATTATTTCTTGAATATACAATTTATTTTGGTGTTTCATATTTTTCAACATAATGTTTATCTATTTTAACTTGTGTGAAGTAGGATTGTTAGAACTTGGATTTTCTTTATTTTTTCAAAGTGAAAAAATGTAATTGATATTTTTCAACATAATGTCTATCTATTTTAACTTATGTGTAGGATTGTTAGAACTTGGATTTTCTTATTTTTAACTTCAAAGTGAAAAAATGAAATTGAGGAGATGCAGTTTTGAAAGTTGGTGAAAAGCCTTACAATATAAAAATAATATATAAAAATTAATTAATTTAACGCCATCCTACGACGAAACTTTTCGGTCTACTTTTCGGTGTTGTATGTCTAAAAGCTAACGATTTTTTCATATGCTTCACTTCAATTTAAAGGGTGATACTATTGTACTGAATTTCTGCATGTTTCCCATGCCTCAAACTGTATGATACCATAAGCAATTCATTTGAGTTGCGCATAGCATGCGCTTTTGTGTTCAATTTTGACCAAAGATGGAACACAGAAGTGCATGTGTCCAGAATATATTAGTCATTTTAAACATTTGCTAACAAAAAAAAGTTAAAACAATTGCTAGCAAATCAAATGTAAAATATAATTTTAAACCATTGCTAACAAATAAAATTTAAAACAATTTAATGGTCAATAAGACAATTATATTGATAATAGTCTATATAAAATTGCTGCAAAATTAGAACATTTACACCTTCCATAAATATATTCAAATCCAAAGAAAATATATTTCTGGATTGTGTAGAAATTTTGGAAAATCCAGGTCTTTATTCAGGTCCAGTTGTGCTTTGAAGTAATCTGGCATATGTATTTAAGGTGACATTGTTTTTCAATTTAACATTGTTGGAAAGTGTTTAATACTTTTTTCTTGTCATGAGTCATGTTCTTAACTTGTCAACTTCAAATCATATCAGGAATTATTCGCACTTCTAATTCTTGGCTATTTTTTCATTGTGTTAGCACGTGTGCTAAATTCTATTATTGCAAGAGTTGGTTTTCTTGATTTGCCATGTTTACAAAAGAAAAAGATTTCATTGGCTATTTGAACAAAAAGAAAGAATTTTTATTATTTAAAAGAATTTTATTTTTTTTGAATAAAACTTAAACAATGAATTTTTTGGGTGAAATGGGATTTATATTCGAGTTCAAATTTTATTGACAAAAGGTGAATTTTTTTTTGGTGAAATGGGATTTATATTCGAGTTCAAATTTTATTCAATACCAAAGGTTTTTTTAATCAAATATTGACAAAAGGCATTTAAGGCATTTGTGGGACAAAGCCACTCATCATCAAGAAAAAGATTTCACTGGTTATTTGAGCAAAAAGAAAGAATTTTTATTATTTAAAAGAATTTTATTTTTTTTGAATAAAACTTAAACAATGAACTTTTTTGGGTGAAATGGGATTTATATTCGAGTTCAAATAGTATTCAATACCAAAGTTTTTTTTGGGTGAAATGAGATTTATATTAGAGTTCAAATTTTATTGACAAAAGGTGAATATTTTTTGGGTGAAATGGGATTTATATTCGAGTTCAAATTTTATTCAATACCAAAGTTTTTTTTAATCAAATATTTTGTCTTTTTCGGTGAAATGGGATTTATATTCGAGTTCAAATTTTATTGACAAAAGGTGATTTTTTTTGGGTGAAATGGGATTTATATTCGAGTTCAAATTCTATTCAATACCAAAGTTTTTATTCGAGTTCAAATTTTATTCAATAACAAAGTTTTTTTAAATCAAATATTGACAAATACCAAAGTTTTTTTTAATCAAATATTGACAAATGCCAAAGTTTTTTTTAATCAAATATTGACAAAGTTTTTTTTAATCAAATACTGACAAATGCCAAAGTTTTTTTTAATCAAATATTGACAAAGTTTTTTTTAATCAAATATTGACAAATACCAAAGTTTTTTTTGACAAAGGCCAAAGTTTTTTTTAATCCAAAGTTTTTATTCGAGTTCAAATTTTATTCAATAACAAAGTTTTTTTTAATCAAATATTGACAAATGCCAAAGTTTTTTTTAATCAAATATTGAGAAAGGTCAAAGTTTTTTTTATTACCAAAGTTTTTTTGACAAAGCCAAAGCTTTTTTTTATTACCAAAGTTTTTTTGACAAAGTTCAAAGTTTTTTTTAATTACCAAAGTTTTTTTTACAAAGGCCAAAGTATTTTTTCATCCAAAGTTTTTATTCTAGTTCAAATTTTATTCAATAACAAAGCTTTTCTTAATCAAATATTGACAAATACCAAAGTTTTTTTTAATTAAATATTGACAAAGTTTTTTTTAATCAAATATGGATAGATACCAAAGTTTTTTTGACAAAGGCCAAAGTTTTTTTTAATCAAATATTGACAACAAATTTTTTGACAAAGACCAAAGTTTATTTTAATCAAATCTTGAACTTCAAATATTGACAAAAGCCAAAGTTTTTCTTAATCAAATATTGACAAAAGCCAAAGTTTTTTTTAATCAAATATTGACAAAAAGCCAAAGTTTTTTTTAATCAATTTTTGTCAAAGGTTTTTTTAATCAAATATTGACAAAAGGCTTTTTTAATCAAATATTAACAAAATGCCAAAGTTTTTTTAATCAATTTTTGTCAAATTTTTTTTTAATTAAATATTGACAAAATCAATTTTTGTCAAAGTTTTTTTTAATCAAATATTGATTTTGTCAAAGTTTTTTTTATCAATATTAAAGTTTTTTTTAATCAAATATTGATTTTGTCAAAGTTTTTTTTAATCAAATATTGATAAAAGGCATATGTGGGACAAAGCCACTTATCATCGAGAGTAGCCACTCAAATCAATTTTTGTCAAAGTTATCGAGAGTATATAATCGAGAAAGTTTTTTTTAATCAAATATTGACAAAAAGCCAAAGTTTTTTTTAATCAATTTTTGTCAAAGTTTTTTTTAAGCAAATATTGACAAAATGCCAAAGTTTTTTTTAATCAATTTTTGTTTAAAGTTTTTTTTAAGCAAATATTGACAAAATGCCAAAGTTTTTTCTAATCAATTTTTGTCAAAGTTTTTTTTAATCAAATATTGACAAAATCAACTTTTGTCAAAGTTTTTTTTAATCAAATATTGATTTTGTCAAAGTTTTTTTTAATCAAATATTGATTAAAGGCATGTGTGGGACAAAGCCACTCATCATCGAGAGTATATAATCGAGAAAAAAAATTTTAATCAAAATATTGATAAAAGGCATCTGTGGGACAAAGCCACTCATCATCGAGAGTAGCCACTCAAATCAATTTTTGTCAAAGTTATCGAGAGTATATAATCGAGAAAGGTTTTTTTAATCAAATATTGATAAAAGGCATCTGTGGGACAAAGCCACCCATCATCGAGAGTAACCACTCAAATCAATTTTTGTCAAAGTTTTTTTTAATCAAATATTGATAAAAGGCATCTGTGGGACAAAGCCACTCATCATCGAGAGCATATAATCGAGAAAGTTTTTTTTAATCAAATATTGATAAAAGGCATCTATGGGACAAAGCCACTCATCATTGAAAATATATGATCGAGAAAGCTTTTTTTTATCAAGATGATGAGTGGCCGCTCATCATCGAGAATATATAATCGAGAAAGTTTTTTTTAATCAAATATTGATCAAAGGCATCTATGGGACAAAGCCAAGCCACTCATCATCGGGAGTATATAGTCAATAAGAATATATAATATAATCGAGAAAAACAATTTTAATCAAATATTGATAAAAAGGCATCTGTGGGACAAAGCCAAGCCACTCATCATCGAGAGTATAATACCAAGCAACTCATTATCCATCATCGAGAGTATAATAGGGCATCTGTGGGACAAAGCCAAGCCAATAGGGCATCATCGAGAGTATAATAGGGCATCTGTGGGACAAAGCCAAGCCACTCATCATCGAGAGTATATAGTCAATATGAGCCCACGTACAAAACAAAGCATCTATGGGACAAAGCCAAGCCACTCATCATCGGGAGTATGTAGTCATTAAGAATATATAATATAATCGAGAAAAATTCTTTTAATCAAATATTGATAAAAAGACATCTGTGGGACAAAACAACTCATTATCCATCATCAGCGAGAGTATAATAGGGCATGTGTGGGACAAAGCGAAGCCACTCATCATCGAGAGTATATAGTCAATATGAGCCCACGTACAGACCTGCCACATCAACAAACTGTTCGAAGTTGGCATTGGAACCAAAGCCCGTCGTCAACCTCCAAGCGCCAGGCTCCCAAAAGTACTACTTTATTTGTTCCTCGGAATTTAATGGAAGGACAAAACTTCATTAGGGTATATAAACAATGAAAGGACAAAACTTCTATTGCATGTGGGATAAAGTCCCTTTGCACGATTGCAATCATAAACGATTTTTGTATAGAAATCATGGCTTGGCACCAAATATTTTAATTGATACGAAATGCGCCAACATATATCTTCAAAATATCCAGAGTTTCACTCAGAAAGCCCTTGAAGTTTAAGCGGCATAGGCGTATTCCGCAGAGCACTTGTTCCTTTACATTTACAGATGGGATTCAGATCTTTCATGGCAATTCCACAAGATTCTTGAGATGAGGATTCAGAGCTCGACGCAAGTGATATGAAGTAAGGCAAGGGTCTCAAAGACACTATTTCTAATAAAGTGCCTAGTATCACTTATATTTTCTCTTATCAAGATAAGAAGAAAGAATGTAAAATCTGAGAAAGGCATTTCATTTGCAAGGGCTGGATTATCCAGAGTTATGGTATGCAAAGTGATAACACTGTCTATTTAGTCTATGGTGTATCAACTCGATACAATGTGAAATCGATGCACCAAGATCAAAAATATAGATGGAGATCGGAAATGGTAGCAAGGTTAAGTATGAGATATATAGGGAAACTGGACTCACAATGGTTTATACTCATCATTTGTGTATCCTCACAACTAAGGTAATCCTGAATCTCATCATTTTCATGATACCAAGGAGCTTCCCCCAGGAGGCTTGCTTCAGGCGCAACCATTGCAAAGGGATGTTCAAGCTAAGTAATCATTCATCAATGGAAGGAGTGTTATATTGCACACCTCACTTTGACCAGCGTGTTAGAGAGAGTGGAGCCAATAATTCAATCTGGAGCAGCGTAACAAGTCTGAAAGACACAATTCAAGAAGCCAGGAAATCAGTGGAACAGATCAAATTCGACATCATCCAATGCCCTAGAACCATTTAGTTGAGGAAAATAGCTGAAAATTTAATTAGTTGAGGGCCTACGGAATGGTATTAAACTTCTCACGAAATCAACCGTAAGATTGATGGGTAAAACAAATCAACAATGGTGGCGGCTTTCGCATCACTAACAACCATGGAGTAATTAAAATTATGGGGCTATGAAATTGAGTACAATGATCTACATCTATTTCGCCATGTGAAAGCGTTGGTGATCTAGTTTATCTGATTTGAGCAAAATTTTATGTGTTGGACAACTCAAACACATGTTTGCATCATCTTAGTTACGTCTATTTCTCCATGTGAAAGTGTTGGCGATCTAGTTTTTCTTATTTGAGCAAAATTTTATGTGTTGGACAACTCAAACATGTGTTTGCATCATCTTAGTTTGGAAAATTTGATGGAAGGACAAATATTATTTCGCCAGCAGAAATTGAAGGGAGCTTAACCAACACATAACCAACCATTGAAGGGAGCCCTCTTTGGATGTATTGGCTAGAATGCAGTCTAAAGTTGGTTTGAAATGGTTACCCATATGACTTCCTACCGCAACCATAGGAAAATTACAGGGTGCTAACATCTTGGTGTCGTTGTCAGGGATATAATCACTATTATTCCCTTAGGAGAATGACATTGTTTATATCTATTATCTGGTTTAGCAGTTGGTCCTAGACACATGATGGTTGTATATGCTCTGGCGACTCCACTCAAATCCTTGAAAGGTGACTCCACTGGGAATACCAACTGCCTAGAAGCTGCAAATATTTTCATAGTTTCTATGGCAGCTCCACTGTCAAAGAGTTGCAAAGTTTGAGGAGTTGATTCAGTATCTTCACTATCAAGATGAGTTCTATATCTGGGATGTGTGCCCCTATGAATCGTGCTCACATTCCTATTTTTTTGAATTGAATACCCAATGTAGATTGGCAAACATGTCTTCCAAAATTCAAAAATCAAAAGAGTGATGATGCTGCCCTTCATTTGGTTAGATTTCATATGCATATATGTAAGCTCGGGGTTGAATTGCATGAGGATTCTCTAATGAAAATGTTCATGATTAGTTTGGAAGTAAATGCACGGTCATGTTATGAGAGGTTACCATCAGAGAGTTTATATTCCCTTAGAGACTTTCATACAGTATTTCATGAACATTTTAAAGATCAATACCCTTCCTTGATACTAGTTCAAGATTGTTGCATGCAAGTTAAAGGTTTCATAAAAAAATTGGAAAACATGTACGATGATGATGAGTTTATGGATGATGAACTTTTAGATATTTTACATGAGAACTCATTTCAGGGAAAAGAAATTCAAACCGGTTGCCATGATATTCAAGACAATTTCCAGCAGTTGTTAAAGTCTTCCTTGACTGAAATTGACATGAGCCTAAACTCTAATTCTACCAGCCATATTTCTTTTTTTGAGATTAATGAAAATTTGCAGCATTCTTGTGAATTTTTGTGTGACCAAGAAGGAAGTTGGGACTGACAATCAAATCCTTCCACATATGATTCAACTTCTGAATTTTTTTTTAACAGAAACTAAAAACAGGTATATTATAAACGGGCTGTGCACAGCCATTCAGTACATAGCAAAAAAGAGGAAGCATAGTCCTGCAGATCAGAGGTAGAGCACTATAGGCTGATCCTAGAAGGAGCCCAAAAAACTACAAACAGAGTTCTTCCGTGATGACTAACAGTACGGGCACTATACACCCTTATATATTGCTTACATAATAAAAGACAAAAAAACATGTATCCAAAAAAACCAGATTACAGATGGCCTTTGAAGTGAATTGGCTGCACGACGGACTCTTCTTCCATTGGACGTTCATCTGCAATGTTTGCTGCATTGATCCTGCTGCCCTGGTTCATGGAGATGAGCCACTCAAGGTCCTCCTGAATTCTATCCACCTTCCCCAGCATCTCGCGCAGGATGCTTTCGTTATCGGCAATCCTGGAGTCATGATTGCTGATCTGATGGGAAGTGTAGCTCACAGTGTCCTCCATCTTTTTTATGTCTCGGGATATCTCCCTGTTGTCCATGATTCCTATGGAAACCATCTCATACAAACGCCTCAAATTTTTCTTGATGTCTTGAATGCCTGCGTTGTCCCCTGGCTGAGCCATCCTGTCTGAATCAGCGGAGATGTCTATACAATCGAACTGTCTGTATAGAGAATCAACTATTAACGTGCTGTTCGAAACCTCAAGCACTGGACAATTAAGAATACAACTGAGCACTAACAATTCTTGCTAGAGCACCGAATCCCCCTACCTGTCAGAGAAGACCAGAGTTCCTACCACGCCCTCCTTCCACCCAGAACAGATGCAACCTAGAATATGACGCGGGCTGCCAAAACGAATGGAATTTATGCCTACACCAGAGCCTCGAGGCCACAGCACAGAGGTGAGATTATAGCGGCAATTGGAGAGGGCTACAAGGGCTAGCCTCTCATGAACAAAAGAGCGAATCAAAGGGAGGGCCTGCCAGGGAATGCCATGCAAATGACCTCCTTCTATACCAGTCACCAACTCCTGAAGAAATCGAGACCTGTCATGAGAGCTGAACACACCCGAGTTCGCGAGAGAATGCATGACTTCGCAGTGAAGCGGCATATGGAGAGGCCCGAGACTAGAACAAACATGCGGGGGAGGAAAGCAATAATCCCACCGCCTCATCGATTTAATGCAGGGGGAGCTCGAGAAAAGGGAAGGGCAGGCCGTAGTCCACGCGGCCAGGAGATAGAAGGTGAGAGGACGGGCGTTTAAATGAGGAGAGCCGGCAAAATGGAGGCCAGCTGCAAAGGGGAGGGGCAAATCGAGAATGGGGAAAAAGAAGAAGGAAGGGAGGGCTAAAGAAAGAAGGGGAAAATGAGGGAGGGAGGGAAGAGGGTGAGGGATAGAGGAAGTGGGGGAGAGGAAGGAGGGATGAGAGGAAGGGGGGAGAGGGGTAATATCATTGAGTTGAGGGCGGGTTATTAGCGACAATAGGAAAATCCAAGAGGCAGTTAAGTGAGTAGAGAGCATCCAACGCCTCATTAAGGAATAGGTTTGAAAGAGGGTTGGGCTCCATTCTGACTGAAAAGTCCTTGCGAGAGGGAGGCTCCCACATTGGCCATACTATCCGCAGCGGTGTTGTTTTGCTGAAGGATATGATAAATCTCATAGGAGTTGGACATGAGAAGCTTGGATTTCCCATGTAACCGACGACATTTGATAGCTCCTGAAGGATATCCATTGACCATCTTGTAAATGACATGCCTTGAGTCCCCAAATATCAGAACCCTGTGAATCTTCATATTGTGTAAGAGGTGAAGACCCTGAATAAGGGCCAGCCATTCTGCTTCATTGTTGGTTCTTCTCCCAAGCCCCCAAGCAAAGGTCTGGTCAACATATCCTTCGGGATTCAAGAGAATCCCCCCCGCGCCGGCCACCCCTGGATTACCTTTCGAAGCACCATCAAAGAAAAAGGCAAATGAGTTTTTTTCTTTGAGCCAGAGCTTAAGTTCATTGTCAGAGAGGCGAATTTCCCAGGGAAGGGTCCTTCCAAGATGCCTTACTCTTCCTGTGTTGCTTTTGGACTAAAGGGAGCTTCCCTCTTTCAGAAATTTTTTGCACCAAGTGGCATATGGTTCTGGGATGGACTCTTGCGTTGGGAAGACGATGTTGTTGGAGGCATACTTCTCAGAGATCATTCCTATGGTTTTTGCTGCAATAGAGACCGGGATGGGTTTTTTCTCCTTGAATATGGCACGATTTCTTGCTAGCCATAGCTTCCAACAAAGATTCTTTGGGAGAGAAGCCCAAAGGCGGCTCAAGGTGGGTTTCTTTCTCAAAGACCCAGGGAAGAGGCTCATCCAGTCTTTGAAGAGCTGAATTGCTGAGTTTGGCAGGACTCGCCGGAAATCCAGAGGGAGGACGATCTCCCAGGCAAGTACAGAGATTTTGCATTGAAAAAATATATGGTTGGTTGTCTCTTCGGCTAGGCCACACAGGGCACATCGAGAAGGACCTAGAATGCCCCTTTTTTGCAGGTTCTCGACTGTGAGCAGCTTGTTATGCAAAAGGGTCCAAATGAAGCTATTCACTTTTGGGATGCTGTCCGGATGCCATACCTTCTTCCAAATTTTCTCTCCCGTATTCGGTTCTGCAGAAATAGTCTTATACCCTTCTTTAACACTGTACTGACCTACTAGTCCCCAACCAAGTCAATCCTTATCTGATACTCGCGATGGGGAGAGACCGTGAAGACTCAAGTGCAGGGAGTTTGCTGCATTTGCCATATGTGCTGGGGGTGTGAGCTCTTTCCAACCCCTCCATTGTCCCAAGATGTCCCAGAGTGAGAGGTCGTAGAGAGTTTGGATCCCCTGGCCACTCGCCCATTCTGTTAAAGGAGCCAGTCCTGGTAGCGAGGAGATAGGAGGCTGCCCCAAAATTCTGCTGGTCCAAACATTTCTCCTTTTCCCGTTCCCTGGGATCCAATAGCACTTTTCTTTTATAATGTTGATGGATGCTTTGCAGAGCTGCCATAAAGTTGTTCCTTTGCCTGTCCATGCGCTATCCATCATTTTTGACCGAGGTCTTCTAATATACTTTTTTGGATGACTTCCTTCCACCAGTCCCTTCTTCCCGACACCAATCTCCAAATCATTTTGGCTCCCATAGCTTTGTTCATGAACTCTGGATCTCTGATGCCTAGTCCTCCTTGACTTTTGGCCCGTTTCACCGTGTCCCACTTTACCAAGTGAAACTTCTTAGTCTGAACTTTCCCTCCCTGCCAAAGGAACCTTCTGATCTCCTTACCGATGCTGTTAATGATATTCTTGGGGGAAAGAACCATTGAGCTGGTATAGATGGGGTAGGAAGACAGAATGGACTGAATTAGCACAGTTTTCCCTGCTAATTTTAGCCATTTCGAGCCCAAGGATTGTATCTTGTCCTTTATTTTTTGGACGACCGAGATCCACATTGAGGAAGTCATAGATCTTTTGACAACGGGAATACCCAAATAAATGAAGTGGGTCCAATGAGGATTGGTTTTGATTTGAAGAATTTGGGATATGCTACGCAAGATTGGGGGAGGACAGTTCCAGCTATAGATTTGGCACTTGTTCAGGTTTGCTGAGCTTCACAAGGCTTGGAGGAAAGAGTCCAAAGGGCGGAGAAAGTTCCTAGCAATTTGAGTGGAAGCTATTCCCAGAAAGATAGTGTCATCCGCAAATAGGGCATGGTTGATGGGATTAACTCCATTTCGGAAAGACAGGCCTGGAAGAGAGCCTTCGGCTTGAAGTCTGGCTAGTCTTCTGCTGAGGGAATCAGCGACCAGGATATAAAGGAAAGGGGAGAGCGGGCAGCCTTGCCTCACCCCGCAGGAGGCTTTGAAGAAAGCTGAGGGTCTACCATTAATAAGTGGGGCTATCCAGGGGGAGGTTATGCAAGCTTGAATTTGATTGATGAAGGCAGGAGGGAACCCAAATCTGTCAAGAACCATGATGATAAAGGAATGCCTCAGCCTGTCAAAGGCATTGGCTAGGTCCAACTTAATGGCCATCCCGGGCTCACCCCTCTTGGTACTAGAGTGGACAGCTTCCTGAACTAGAAGGATATTATCGCTAATGTGCCTGCCTGAGATGAAGCCTCCTTGGTTGGGAGATATAATGGAGGGTATGATTTGTTTGAGCCTCAGGGAGAGAACTTTAGAAAATTTTTTATAAGAGGCGTTGCATAAAGAGATAGGCCGGAATTTTTTAATAGAAGTGGGGTTGGTCTCTTTAGGGATCAAAGCTAGGAAGGTAGAATTAGTAGCTCCCCCGATGTTTCCTTTAGCCATCCAAGACATGAGACGCATTAGGTCCCTCTTGATAAGAGACCAAAAGATTCTGTAGAAACCAATAGGGAATCCATCCGGGCCTGGAGCTTTATCCGGATGAAGACTCCAAATTGCTTTTTGAACCTCTTCTTTTGAGATGGGGGATTCAAGCATGAGTTTATCTTCAGGACTAATGAGGGGGGGAATCTCAAAAGCCATCTCTTCCATAAGGCGTTGAGTGGTTGGTTCCTCATCATTATATAAGTGCTCAAAAAAATTTCTTACCTCTGAGCTGATGGCCGTCTGCCCTTGGATGATTGTTCCGTCTTCAGCTTTAAGTTCCCTGATAGTGTTCCAGCACTGCTTGTCCTTGCATTGATTTTGGAAGAACTTCATGTTTAGATCTCCCCCTTTAAGCCAGAAGATTCGCGAACGGAGCCTCCATCCCTCCTCTTCTTGCTTGAGGATTTTCTGAATTTGCGTTTCAAGATCAATCTCCTTGAGGAGGTGCTCTTTGGTGATCGTATTGACTTCCATTTCTCTTTGCAGTTGTTCCATTTCCTTCACAATGTTTTTCTTTTGCTCCATTGGTTCCTGGAATTGGGTTTTTGTCCACAATTTGAGAGCTTCCTTAACCCTTTTTAATTTATGTTCCCATGAATAAGCTGGGGAACCTGGGATAAAGCAGCGCTAGGCGTTGGAGATGATAGCCCAAACGTCTTCTGACTCCAGCCATATTTTGTTGAATCTAAATGGTAAAGGTCCCAAGTTTTCCACCGGTGGAAAATAGAGACAAACTGGTTTGTGATCCGAGACAGCAGAGCACAAAATTTTGACTTCCGGGACAAGATTGAGGAGATGGGAGCTTACTAGAAACCGATCCAGTTGTGCCGCTATATGTCCAGGGCCCAGTCTTTTGTTGCTCCAAGTGTAGATTCCATTTTTAGGTTTGATATCAGTGAGATCCCATTGAGAAATGAGGTCCTCCATCCTTTCCCCAAAGGGATCCCTCACCTTGGATCCTCCTCTACGCTCGTCCGCAGATATAGTGGCGTTGAAGTCACCTGCTATGAAGCAGGGTATCAACTTCTTGTCTCTGCTTTGCTCTTCTAGAGATGTCCAAAATCTCTTCTTCTGGGCGTTCATGGTTGGGCCATAAACATTTCCAATCCAAAACTGCTCATTGTTGTTTTTATTTTATTTTCAAGTTTAATAAGAATCCAATTCCTATTTTCTATAGCCGAACATAGCGCGAACTGGTCAGAATTCCACCAATAGAGAAGCCCTCTCGAAGCCCCAGATGCACTGATGGCAAGACCTGTCCCTTTTGGCCATATGCTTTTGATGGTGGATATACTGTCTTCTGCTGATTTTTTAGTCTCCTGGATGAGAAGAATTGAGGCTGCTTCCATTGTTTTAAACTGTTTGATAACTTCTAATTTCTGCATACCTCCTAGGCCTCTACAATTCCAGGAGACTACTTTCATTATTTCCTAGATTGCTTAAGGGCCCTATCTTTCTCCTTTTTCTCCTCTTCTGCTGTGAGTAGATATTTATTCGCCTGCGAGGTTTTTACTAAGAAATCCAGATTCGCCTGCTTGCCAGCCGCCTTTTCCCTTGCTCCCTCCTGCTCTCTAATGATTCTGTTAGATTTCCTCCCTTTCCTAGACTGGGGTTCTTGCTCTTCAGTAGAAGTATCAGTTATTTCTTCGGCACTAGCTCTTGCCCCTGCCCGCGAATTGGATCCTTCAGAGGTTGCCGGCTGATCTTTCCTTTCCTTAGGGCTTCCAGGCCCCTTGCCCGAGACTTCCTTTTCCTGGTTCTGCTTGCCTTCTATGCCCTCATCCTGATCTTCTGTTTCCTATTGGGGAACCTTGACTGGGGGAACAGACTCCTGGTTCTCCATCTCAAGGGTTGTTTCTTTGTTTCCTTCCTCCTGCGTCTCTGAATCCAGGACCTCGAACCTATTTCCGGAGGGGTTCTTTGGCGTGGGATTATGTTTTTTTGAGGGCTTGGCTGCCCTCTTCCCGCTTGCAACGTTCCATCCCTCAGTTGGGGCGTCATCCGAGATGGGTTTTTCAGGATTTTTCAGACAGGATTTTGCAAAATGGCCATATTCATGGTAATACTTACATTTAAAATGGATTTGCTTGTAATCCACTGTTTGGAGGTGATTCCAACCGTCGATGGAGAGCAGGATTGGTTCCAGCAAACCCTTCTCAAGATCTACTTCAACACAAATGCGAGCGCAGGAGAACATCGGGGCTTTTGGTTCAGATTTGTCTACATATTTCCCGAGGGTGTTCCCTATTACTCGAAAGTCCTCATCATTCTAGCAGTGAAGAGGGAGGTGAGGAAGCTTGACCCACACAGACACTGCTTTTGGAATATCTTTCTCTGGGTTAAAAGATAGATCCCATTTGTTTAAGTACATTCCTCTTGGGCCCATGAAATAAGGGTCGTTCCTGAAGATTAAATCCTGATCTTCCTTCCTTTCAAAGATGAAAGCAAAATAACCTTTCCTGCAGAAGATCTGCTGAACCTCCCCCTGTATTAGGGTTCTCCAGTTTTTGTTCAACCAGACCTCCACTGAGCGAGGGGAAGGCCATAGGCCGGTGAATAACCCTATGAGACCTTTCTCAAAGAGGGTGACTGCTTTTCTCTTTGAAGCTGCTGAGCTAAGCTTCACTTCAGGGATCTCTGCACGTTTGATGAACTTGGAAGAAGGGGCCGCGGCTGCTTGAACAGGAGGCATGGCGGCCACAATGGAATGAAACATGTCCTCAACGGACTCTGGATCCGGCGGATCCATGGAAGGAATGACGCCCCCGACGGCTAGGTCACGAACGCGCGCGCAGGGCCTTCAGAGCGCTCTCACTATATGGAAATAGGGAAATGTTAGGAATGAATGCTTTGATCCCCTCGACTAGATATCCAACTTCTGAATTTTTGTTACTAGAAGAGGCAGCTCATTTCAAAATAGAAAATTCCCTTTTACAATACCACTCTCTTCAAAGTTATAATACTTATGTAGTTGATTATATAGAAAATTCTATTTCTGGAAAATATCAGTCTTATAATCCTTCTGCATGTTCATTTTCTGAAATTGCAAGAAGAGAGGAATCAGATTTTGAGTTAATGGTTGAAGAAGGACCTTTATGTGTTTTTGAAACTCAAATTTCACCTGAAGATTTACATGAACATACAAATCCCTCTTTTCTTGTGAAAGATGAGAGTGATGAACAACAATGCAATCGGTCCCAACAAATAGAAGAAAAAAAGCAGTTTGCAGTGAAGGATTAAATCGCCAAGAAGAAGATAAGGATTCTAAATGGGATGTTTCTTTATGTTTTTCAAAAGCATAAATTTTATGTAAAAAAGAAATGATTTTGCTTGATGAACATAATGATATTTCTTTTGAAAAGCATAAAAAGAATGAGGCCATGAATGCAGGCATTTTAAATCAAGTTATTGACATCCCATTTGAAAATTGCCATGAGCATTCCTTGCGTGGTTCTTTTGAAGATCACTTCGACATGGTAACAAGTTTGAAAGACAGAATGAAGCCAAGGAATCAATGGAACAAATCAAATTTGACATCATCGAACGCCCCAAAACCATTTTGCAGAGGAAAATAGAAGACAATTTAATTAGTTGAGGCACTGCAAAATGGTATTAAACTGCTCCTGAAATCAACCATCAGATTGATGGGTGAAACAAATCAACAACGGTGTCGGCTTTTGTATCACCAACAAGCACAGAGTAATTAAAATTATGGGGCTGTGAAATTGAGTACGATCTCTACCTTTGGATGGCTCAGATCTTATCCAAATCCCGATCAATGGTATACATTTATTTCGCCATGTGAAAGTGTTGGTGATCTAGTTTTTCTGATTTGAGCAAAATTTTATGTGTTGGACAACTCAAACACGTGTTTGCATCATCTTAGTTTGGAAAATTTGATGGATGAACAAAATTTATTTCGCCAAAATAAATTGAAGGGATTTTAACTTCAAATTATTTGATCAGGATCTCCTTACATAGTTAAATTGTGATGTTGAAAGACTTAAAAAAAGCCAGTGCCAGTGCAGCAAGGTAAATTTTATGGAAATAATTATTTTGGGTCATTGACTTCTGAGAGATGTTTCCAGGGTGAATTTTCAGAAACCGGGAGAGGTTTTTCTTCATAAGGGATCAATATAAAATACCCTCTCTCAGTGTTTTCACAGGTATTCTGTTTTGGGATAATTGAAGCCATCTTCCTAGGGAAATGTTTCAGATTTTGAAATGATTGTTTGGTCATTAAATTCAAATGAATGTTTCTACCAAATGAAGAAGAATTTTCCAAAACTGAAAGCGTTTTTTTTATCAAAACATGCATATATACAATAACCTCTTTCAGTTTTTACACATGTGCTATAGGTTGGGAGAATTTAAACCATCTTCACAAGGTATTTTCCCAGAATTTCACAATCTCATCTTAGTCATCAAATTCAAAATCATACTCCTATGAGATGGAGGGGAATATGGCCAAACTAACACATGGGTTTTTTTTTGGAACATGGTCAATTACAAAAACCTCTCTCATTTTTTACACACACATCACCATTTGAGGTATGCAAGTGGATATCTGAAGCCTATTTTTTAGCAATCCTTCTCTTGAAAGAGGTGAAATAATAAAGATTAGGGGGCAACTGTATAAGAACAAGTGTTTGAAATGAAGGAAGGATCCTTCATCTCTACCGTTGAAGAAGAATTCAAGGCTGATTCAGCACCAGATCGTTGTGGGTTCTCTAAACCGTCGCTTTCAGTCAAGCGATCCAAAGCCCAGATGCCACATTTTTGTTTTGATCCATCATGCATGTTATTCCTTATTTCTTATTTTATATGTAAATCATAGCAAATATTCCATGTCAGAGTTTTTTGGGATTTGGCATGATGGCTTGGGATTATTTCCCATTTTTGTAACTAATTTTGATTCCCTGATTGGAGATCCATCTCAAGGGAAAATGAGACTATAAACGTAACCTCTACGGAGAAGCAATGGTTGGAATTTTCATTCAGGAAGTGTTCTACTCTCGTTTTGTCCCTATAAATTTCTTGGAAGAGTCAATGAGAAACATTCTCTTGCATTTCTGATATTCATCATGGTGTTTGCATTCATTTTGTGTTTCATGTTTTATCACTTTCAATTCTGTGTAATTTTTCCAATGCGCTCTAGTTGCATATGAGGAATTCGCTCTTAGTTAAGCGCTCCTCGTATCAGACGTTTCATTTATTGTGTGTTTCTGATAAATGTTTTGGAATTTATCTTTTATGCTCCACTACAGATACTAGCCCTTGTTGTTGTTCTACTAAAGGTGGTACAAGAGATTCATCCGTAGATAGGTGCCATTTGTTTCGCTAGGATTTTTCCTCCTTTCCCCTTAATCACCCTTTCAAGATATTTGATTATTTGTGACACTTATTTTTCCTTAGAATACAAAGGAATTTCCCTTTCCCATTTTCTCTATAATACCCTTGTCTGATTCAGGTTTCGACTCCATTGCCCAATTTTTTTTCCTGTCTGTCTGTTCTACTACAAATCAATCAACGCCCGGTTACCATTAGAAATCTATCCTTTTGCGAGATGTTCAAAGCCATATATATATGTGTTTCTTTCGTCTGTGACAAGAGAGATGCCTCTCTGATTGTATTGGCTAGAATGCAGCCTAAAGTTGGTTTGAAATGGTTACCCCTGTGACTAGTATATTGTAACATACAGATAGTGTGTTAGTTAGCTTGTTCATATGGATTTTCATATTGGTGAGCAGTGTATTAGTCATCGCTCATATCGGTTTGAGAAGGAGAAAAATAAGTGTTAATTTGCAATTTGTTTCTTTTGTTTGAGTAAGACTTGAAGTGTCTCTCAACGACAACATAAGACTTATTTGTAATTTTCTTCTAACTGTGTAGTTCCTAGAACGATATGGTGAAGTTAGCATGCTAGATATAAAAGGTACAGATGACATAAAGATGGTCCTGGTGATTGGAATAATGACTCTTCATTCATTTGGCGAAGGTTCAGGTGTTGGAGTCTCATTTGTTGGATCGAAAGGACTGTCACAAGGTGTTTTGGCAACTATAGCCATCACTCTGCATAACATTCCAAAAGGCTTAGATGTGAGTACGGTTCTGTCGTCACGTGGGGTTTATGTTACAGAGAGAAACTTCCTATGGCTTGGGGTATACCACAACAGACTGAATGACACCAAAAATCATTCCATTCTAATATGCAAGAGAAATAAAGACATATAACACTAAGGGATATGAAGCGTACCTTATTCCAGACGATTGATGTAGATCCCCATTGATCTTTTCCAACACGCTTGTATTCACAATTTACTGTCAAAAATAGCAAACAAGACAAGCATGCTATATATCAAAGTGTTAGGCCTACTCTAGCATATATAAACCATCATGTATAAGAAAAATAACTACATCCATGGATACAATATTCATAGTTATGCACATGTATTGGATAGGAAATGGACATTTCTATTAATAAAACAGATATAGAACAATGACAAAATCTGTCGACACTTATTCGAACCGGAGAAACCAAGTCCTCCACCTGGGCCTCCACCACTTCAATCCTCCATCACAATGGAAAAATTACAAAGCAAAGACAAGCTTGGGAAGAGCAGCACTGTGTGCTCCAAAGAGATGCAGACTCAAGCATAAACAAGTGAGGCAACAATGAACTATAGTTTCCTTGCTCTCAAGATTCTCCTCCTTCAGTGCATCCAAGAGGCTCAACATATATCCCTCCAAATGGGCAATGGAGGGTCGAGTCCGAGTGTTCCCAAGGCATGTGGAAGGCTAGGATTCAATTTATTCAGAACTCTATGAGGAAAACTCCCAAAAAATTCCTTCATGCACATTTCCTGATGTATGCAGTTTTTGGCTCAAAATTTGTGTGTACACACGGATATTTCTTTAAAAGTCGTGTATACGGATAAACATGTGCTTTTTGGAGACTTTCTTGGGACATCAAAGTATAATTTGAGCAAAAGGAGTCTAAGGAGTCTGCAAAGGGACGAGGAAGGCCATAAAGATGTGATCTACCAAGTGTGGTAAAATCATATATAACAATTTATCCAACCAATGCACTGATATGGAGTGTCATTACATCCTTGCCACATGTAAGAATAATATTTAAACGAACATTTCTCAATTTCATCCAGAAAGTTTTGGAGAAATGATAAAATTATATTAATGTCCACAACTGATCAAAATAAGTCATTAAGACAAGGAAGAGCAATGCTTGATAACAACAAGGACTGCCCAGAGCATCTCCACATCAATCTAAAACCTAGGTTAAAGAAACAAAGAAAGAGAGTAGGCGATAAGATCAAGGGGGGCAAAACTAAAAGGGTAAATTGTAGGTAGTGAAGAAAGAAAGCACACGATTAGCAATGATGCATCATCAAATTATGAAGGTTAATAAATTAATTTTTTGATCTCATATATGGAAAATAAAACTTGCTTGCAACATGGTGAAAGTCCTTAACTTTCTACTCATCAATGGTGCAAAACATTGACTTTATAAAAGGAATGGCCCCTTTCAGATCTTCTTGCTTCTAAATCATAAAAATAAGAAGCAAACTCATGGGAGGGAATTCAGTGACAGTGCTTTATCAAAACTATGAACTTAAAGTTATTAAACATGTTTGATTTCAATTTTTTGATTTTATGGATATTTGTATTTCTATTCCCAAATATTTGTCTTTGAAATTGATCATAATGGTCCAGAGTTGTCTTCTATATTTTTGGCTCTGATTAGATTTTCTAGCATGTGAAAAGAGTCTAAAATCAAGATGAGCCATTGATATCAATGATATTTGGGTGTCAAAACATAGAGATGCACATTTATGTCTCATTAATGATATTGGTATATATTAAACTGTACAAAAAATATTTACAAGCTTGGCAGAAAATTTCTGTCATAACTAGAATTAGCATACTTAGGAGGCTCAACCTTTCCAATTTTATGGCTTAAAATTAGTTATTCCATTTCCTCCTTTTATCACGGTTCTTTTTTTCTCTAAATCATGTATGTATGAATACGGTAGGTACTTCCGAAAGATGGCATTAGTTTCGTTGATGCATCTTTTGTCAGAATATTCTTCCAATTCAATAACCACCTTGTTTCTTAAACTTATCATGGGGGTAAATAGGACTACATGTTGTGTTGTACACAACCTTTTAGCATTGAAAATTTTGGTTAAATTGTATCCTGGGTCTCCACCTCACTTTATGGAATAGTACTGTCAAGATGTGCATGATTTTCTCCATGGTTGCAACAACATCACTGTACTTGGATTACTCTAAAGATTCTTCTTGACTGAGCCACTATTTTTCTTAAAACTTTTAATCAGGTTATTAATGAAGAAATTTGTCATCACTTCTAGCCCAAGTCACATGGATTAACCATAGTGGTTTGATTTCCATCAGAACAGTGTTCCAATGTATCACTTGTAAACCAACCCGTACATATTGGGAAGTCATATTGAACCTACTCAATCCTAAGCCAGTTGAGCTCTCAAAAGGTTATGTGCCAGCAGTGATTGAAAATTTGAATTTTGTTGTGAAAGGTCTTAGATAGTCACACATGTTTTACTCACAAAGGTTTTCCTTGGATCACGCAATCAAAGTTCAAAAGCCATTTGATTTGGATTTTCATTCATTTAAACCCTATTTGCCTTAGTTTTGACTACATAAATTGGCATGGAGCATCATGCATGCTCTATTCCTTTTGTTACAAGTGCATTAGAATATTTCTGAGCATAAGTGTTAATCCGTCCTTTGCATATTCACCTTGTATCTCAACTATCCAAGGTGGTTTGATTTGGATGACAAAAAAGATTAGGATTTCCTTAGGTTTTGAAGAAAGGGAAGAAGCTTGTAGTAGTGAATTTTCATGAGTGTATTATGTATAGAATTCTAGAAACTAAAATTAAGACCTTGTACCTTGCTGAACCATTTTGTTGTGTTTGGGACAAACTTTGTTTATTAGAAAATTCCATACCGATAGAGACTTTCCCTCGGTTAGTATTTGCTCCATCTTCACAAGACATGGGAAATGGATAATATTTCTTCCTTGCAAGTTGGCAGTTGAGAAAGGAGGTCAAGCCCAAACAGAGGATCATGTTGATCATCAGCTCCATTATTCTCTTGCATTGGTAGGTTCATTGAATTTTTGTTTCTTTTTATGGGCAGTGGAAGAAGGTCAAACCCAAAACCCATGGACTCATGCCCAAATCCCATGGACGCAAATGACAGAAATTGCTTTGTTGTGGGCTTAATTTGGTTATGAGATCTCTGGCCTGGAGATATTCTTTGGTCCCCTGGATTTTTGTTTTCATACTTTGTTATGTTTCTAGTAGAGCTACTTCCAATGGGAACCAAAACCTTCTTTTCATGCACTGGATTTTTGTTTTCAAAATTGCCAGTGTTTCTAGTAGAGTCACTTCCAATGGGACCCAAAGCCTTCTTTTTGTGCACTGAATTTGTGTTTTTAGAATTAAAAGTATTTATGTGCACTAGATTTATGTTTTCGGACCCAAAGCCACCACCAATGGGACCCAATATCATCTCTTCAAATGGATTCTTTCTCTACTCGTTTATTTTATCAACATAAGGGGTACCCTTTCTTCGTAACCTTTCATTGATCCTAACCCATTTGAAAAAGTAGACTTCCTGTCGCATTGATTGGCATATTTTGAGAAAAACGAACCAGGTGCACTATTCAAACTTGATTGTGATGTATCAGAATAATTCGAAGTAAGAAATGATGAATGCTTCACATTAGAACTTTTCTTCAAGTAAACTTTCCCAAGCATCTGCCTCAAGAATTCTACATTGATCTGTTGAGTTTGATATTTTGAGAAAAACCAAATGTAGCCCGATCATGTGAGGATGTTGATACATTGCTGATACGTATATGTAACCCATGAAATGCACCAGATAAGACGACAAATATTTGATCATTTTCTGCAAACCAAAAAGAGTCCACCAATAAGAGCAATCGATGGACGTAGATCCAACAATCTCTATGTGATCCCAATCTGATGCTCTTCAATATCCTCATGAATGAGCAAAACCTAGCAGAAACTAGCATGAGATTGTGCTCACCAGACAAGTTCAGGATCTCTTCTACTCTTATGGTTTCCTCTTCCATATTTATTCCAAATTTTTTTGGAGTTTCATCTTACCTCTTAGGTTTTAAAAATAAATTAGTCCCCTCACGAAGGGTTCATATGAGAGATATTATCTATAGATATGAATGTGAATATTAGTATTTGTATGCATTTTATATATATGTGCGTGTGGCAGAGAAATCAATCAATTTTAATAGGTAGTTTATCACATTATTTAAATATTTTAAAGGTTTTTTATTTTCTTTATATATACTCTAATATGTATTTTCTCCATAAAAAATGTCCATTGTTATGCATCGGTAAAAATAACTAAATGTCCCTTATTATGTTTTACCTGAAATTTATGGATGTGAAATTTTCGATAGTTTGATTTTATCTTATTTAATTAGTTTTTTGTTAAATATGTTGAAATTTTTATTAATATAGAGAATGGAAGCAAATATACTTTATAAGAATTATTAAAATAATGACCATTTTCTAATTAAAAATTTATAATAATCTATAATGTAAGAAGTAGAAAAAAAGAATTATAAGTAAACATGTCACGGGCCAGTGAATGGGTAGACCAAAATGTTATTACGATTAAACTTATTGCATGGGAAGGGGTTTTTTCCTTCAGTAAGCAACCACAATCTGTAATGGGATTCTTGTTGTAACTATTTTCATTGAATTCAAAGGACTATTGTCATCATTGAGGTCATATTAAGTCATTACATTGAACATGTTTTTACAAGTGTTCTGTCAATATGTTTGCAAGAAAGGGGGAGCATCTCCATAATGATTTATATATAGGTTTACAAGTATATTGAAAATGGGTGCATGTAAAAAAGTAAAATGTGAAATAGTAGTTTCAAACCCATGGAGTTGGAGCTTACTTTTTATATTTGGAAAGGGGAGAAATATCATGGTATTTTCAAAGGGAAATCTAGTGATATTTGGAAAGGGTTGGAAGCCCGTGGGATTTGGAAAAGTTAAATGAAAAAGGGAATTAATTATTTAATTAGTAGATGTTATATTGTTTAATAAAATGTCGCTTCATAAATGTTTATAAAGTCAAGAGCTCAATGCCCTGAATAATGATTCTTGGTATCAAGGGCCATGAACAAGGCCTCAAACCATCGCTCGTGACCTATGCAATGGATCCTAGGACTCTCATGTTGTTAGGAGATATTGTGCACCATAAACATGTGTTAGTTTCATGCCAATGGTTTTGGTATGAAATCAAGGGCCTATTCCATAAATAATGATCCGTTATCTCAAGGGCCTTAAACAAGACATCAAACTACCACACATGACCTTTGTAAGGAATACTTTTCCTCTCATTGAGAAAATGAGCATCGTTAGAAGTTATTGTGCACCGTAAACATATATCAAAGTAGTGGAAACAGTTGGGGGTTGAAATCAAGGGCCTATGGCCTTGAATAATTATCATTGGGCTCAAGGGCCATGGAATCATTAGCATTGCTTCATGAACCATTCTTTCAATTTTGTTTTTATTTTATTCTCCTTTTTTATGTTGTTAGTATGAAAATCTATTTATATATTTATTTTATGTCCTAAATTTGAGATCAATCCCATTTCAGATACAAAATAAACAACTTTGGAAGTGAGTGTATGGATGGAAGTATGCAAACGCAATCTATGTTTTTGCAAGGGTTAGAAGGTCCACTAAGATTCTAGAAAACAAACTAATATTCAAAAGGAGGGTATCTTTAGTCGTCATTGTTGTCTCCTTGAGGCTATTTAGTGCAGTGAAAGTTGGATTTTAACATCGAACACTCATGAAAGAGAAGAGATGTAGAGATACATATTAATTGAGTTAATCGATACAATTTGCTAGAATCTTTTCATTGTGGTTTAATTACTTACTCTACATGACCATCCCTAACTACCAATACTAACGATTATTCATTAACTTGATTGGTCACTAACACTCATGATATTTATTACATATTAATACAGAATATATCAGGAATCCTAATATATTATTGGGCGTCACTTATTCGCACCTTGTCTTAACACAAAATACAATTTTTTAACTCCCATCAATATAAAATCCATAGCAACTTACTCAGTAACTAAGAATAATTACAAAAGTTGAAGGGAATTCTTGTCCAGTCTTCAATAATGCAAGAATTCTTTGGTTCTTAATATCTAAATACTACATTTCATTGTATGATGCAAGTTGTGTTGGTAAAGAAATGTGTGCAATGTCATATCAACCAAGTTCTGCATTAGGACATCAAAGGTAATTTCTTGATTTTATCAATATTTTTTCTTCTCTTTCTTTCATTATGAGATATGATTATTGAAATAAGTGTTTGAACATGGAATTTTATGCATTAAATATGATATTATCTGCCAATTTATAATAATGGGATTCTAAAGATTATGGATTTTTTCATGACAAGATCTTTTTGTAGTGACCAAAATGGAAACCTGACCAATAGAGTAATCACATTGTGATATAGGTAATTGAAATATGACCTATTTTATGATCACAGTCGATTTTGTCTATATTATGAATGCTTTCTTGTTTACAATGCAGAATCTAGATGGAACTTCTTTAGGGTGTTTATTTTGCATTCTAATGTTATGTGTATCCCCCTGGAGCTTCCATTTCTGGCTTCTTTGTTTTTTTATGTTAGAAACAATTCTCACTGCCATAGAGTATTCCTCTGACATGGAAGGTTTTGCATTCATATTTTAATAGATGATGTTCATAGTCCTTAGGCATTTATACCATTTCCAACATCTGCACAATGAATATAGAGTATAGTCCTATGCCCTGTCATGATTGTAGTTTGTTAAGTATATCTGATTCTATTCCTTCTCCCATTGTTTCAAATCATGCATGGTTTTCTAAAGAAAAAATATAAAAAGACAGCCTCATCCTATATTCTATGGCCCCATGAATATGCTTATATCCAATGTTGTTGGGGATCATGTAGATCTCCCAGTGCAAGCACTACAACATCACCCTGGGAAGCGAATAAACATTATGAATTGGAATCACAATATATCCTAACCATTTGTCATTATGGATACTCATTAGATTTATGGAAGAAGGAACTTTTCTCATCCCGTGGTGGATAGGATCCATTTGAAGCACCAACTATTGGGTTGATCATCCTCTTTTGATTCTCCTTATTGCTCCACTTATACATGTCTCTAGGATGATCATGATTATCTACTATATCCTTGGAATCCACACTAAGATAATTGTTGTTTGATGGGTCTCATATAGTGGTACACTTACGGTTGCTAGGGAATTGTGATTTTTGCAATCCCATTAAGCCAATTTCTTGAGTTTTGTTCAAAATTTATAGAAAAGGTTTATGCATTTCATAACCTGCTTTAGCATATATTGTGAACTTATACAATCCATCATCCTTTTCTGACCATTAGATACTCAAAGTTGTGCATTGATCTTTTTTACCATTATAGAGGACTATGTAAGTTAGGTTCCCAAATTCTTAAAGGGTGTTAGCTAAATGGAAGAGCGCTTGCCTTACAAGGAGGAGGTTGGTAGTTCGATTCCTCCAAGCCCTAATGATATTATAATATCGGTTAAAAAAAACTAAATTAGTAAGCAAACAATAAGAGATAAGTGACCAAACAATGAGAGATAAGTGACCAAACAAAATGACCAAAATTCGTATATAAAACTACTAAAAATGACTAAATTAGTGACCAAAAAATTAGAGATGCGAAACTAGGCATTAAAAAGGATGCAACATGTGGCGCTAATTATGAATCCAAACATGGCGTTGATATGATAGAAAAATAAGACGCGAAACTAGGCATTAAAAACAATGCAACACGTGGCGCTAATTATGAATCCAAACATTGCGTTCATATAGTAGAAAAATAAAACGTTACTTTGGATGCAAAACATGGTGCTACATAGGAAGCAAAATATGGTGCAACAATAGAAGCAATATTTTCCGTCATTTTGATAGCAAAACATGATGCAAAAAAGGAAGCAAAAATTGGTACAAATTTGGAAGCGAAAATTGGCACATATTTGAGAGTAAAACATGGTGCAAAATGGGATGCTAAAGTGGTAGCAAAAATGGATGCAATATTGGATGCTAATTTGGATGCTAACATGGTTCTATTAAGGATGCAAATATGGTGCTAATAGGGATGTCATTTAAGAAGCAAAAGCGGACACTCACTAGGAAGCAAAATAGGACATTATTTAGGAAGCAAACCTCAACGTTGTTTAGGAAGCAAAGTTTGACGCAATTCTGGAAGCAAAAAAATATACGGTATTTTGGACGTCATAAATGATGTTATCTAGGAAGCCAAAAAAGACATGTTTTGAGATGCTTTAATTTTTGTCCATGACGCGTCCCATTTAGTGTCTAGTTTGACCACTCAATGTAAAAAAAAATTACACTAAAAAGGGACGCCAAATGGGTCACTAATTCCAGGATTTGTTGTAGTGAGTTCTTCATCCACTCATGATTCTTAATGCCTTCATTAATGCACCAAGTTAGGAGTAAAAAGTATTCAACATTGATATCATTATGGTGGACACAAATGTATCCTAGATAAATTTCTTAATTTCACAAAATACAATTATGATAATCTATGTCGAATGACATAATTCATGCACTTAAGCTAGTATACTATTTTACATTGAAATGATAAGAACAAGGATTAATGAGGTGGTTTCAATGTTAACTTTATGCACATCAATTGAGAAACCAAATTTTGTAATTATGCATGAACTTTATGAAAATGAAATGAGAAACCAAATTTTGTAATTCTTGGGATGAGTTAGCTTAACATATTGATACTGGTATGGTTTTGGTCAACTTTGATCACTTAATATCTAATGGCCTCCTATTTTGACTTGTTCAGCACTATATTTTCTAATTTAAAGTTCCATGAAATCAAGCAATATTCAGCTTTATCTAGTTATGTTTTGTGATTGGATGTGCCTTTTCAAGAGCAGCATTGCAAGGTGCTCTAGCAGGTGACTTTTTGATATTTTTCATTGTTTATTTATCATTTTGTTTGGTTTTAATTCATACAATAAAACTTTAGTTTTTTGGTCAATTGACAAGACTTTATTTTTCATGCAGTGGTTCTTTTGGTTGCCTAATCCGACACTTGTTCCGACACTTAACGAGCATATGTTGACTGATTCAGATATTTGGGGGATTCGTTTGTCCAAAATTACACATGGATTTTATGCTTGGTCATTTCAATATGGATTATGAGCTATCAGTCATCATTCAAATGCTTTGTTTCTTCCAAAAGTCGTGGCCCTAATCTCAAGCAATCTGGCAATGGCATTCCCGTCATTAATCAGGAACCTAATTTCGGGCTCAATTTCTGAGCAATCGGTTGGGAATTATTTAAAACGGTTCGAAACCCACTTCATAAATGGCCCCTTTTACCCACAATTACGTGCAATTTTCAGAATTTCTGAATGAATGTGGAGAAATCCTTTCCAGAAGAGACGTGGTTTTTCCAGATTTTGGTGTTGGTCGTTTTCTCGGTGGTTGCACGAATTTCTGATTTTGGGGATGGATCTTATCCATCTATTGATGTATAAATAAATCCTTACGAGGATGAGACAAGAAATAAGACACTATAAACTCTGTTTTTATTAATTGATCAAGCGTTTATCCTCTCAAGGCTTTAATTTCAGACTTGTAGGCGTTGAAGGCAGGGCCCACCTTCAACTTTGATCATCTGTGTATAAGTGTTGCTTTCACTGCTGTAAGTAGAGTTATATTGCATATTTTGACACTATTTTTATGAAGGCATGCTAATGGTTTTTATTCACTTGTGATTTGGAATGAGATTTATGCTTACATGAAACTAGTCGATGTCATTACAATATGTGTGATGAGTTTGAGTGTATTCAGTTTGGCCTGTAGGATTAATCTAGCAGAGTAGTGAGAGTTGGATTTGGGTTTCATACTTCTTTTACTTCCAGAGTGATACCAATTATTGGATGGCCACAATCTTCGTTTAGAATCCTTCAGGGTTATAGAGTCTACAAAGCTGTGGAGTATTTTAAAGGATTGGATTGTATTGTTTTTAAAAGTGTGAAATAACTTGCAGTACTTATTGAATCCATAGAGGGTTTAGAGATCTTAGTTTATAGATTTTCTAGGGTTTTCCAAACAGCATTTCGAATTGGCTATATAGGGATTGGAGTTATGCTTTTTTTTTATTCACGATCTTGAATGAAATTAAAAAGAAGTATCACAGTTCATTAAGGATTTGACATCGTTGTTTCCTATGGCTTGAAGACAAGTCTCGTAGGATAGGCAAATGAGAGTGAAGGGTGTGTTGTTTGAATAGTTCCAATATATTTTTGTGAGCATAGAACATAGGTAGAGTGTATTTGTTGTTAGTAGAAAGACATATTTCATTCTAGTAATTGTTTGTGAATGATAAGTGTTCGTATGAATTAGGGTTAAGAAGAGACATCATGTTAACATAAGATTCTTTATGGGTAATGATTGCAATCTTAGATGTAATGTTAGAAAGATATAAAACCATTAGGATTGATCAAAAGTATTCATTTTGTAGGCAGGTTTGAAAGTAGGGTTTCCTATTTACTTGATTGGTTGCTTGTCTTAAAGAATAGATCAATAATTAGCATAATTTGAGATTGCTGTAGATTACATTGGATTTGACAAATTTGTACACTGTAAAACAGGGCTCAGCAAGTTGATTCCCTTTCCTTGGGTTAGGCTCAACAACTTTTGGTATTGGTTGTTCAATAGAGTAGTAGTTCCATAGATTACATTATGTTTCTTTGTCTATGAGCAAATCAAAATTACCCTAGGCATGAGCTTGAAACCATTTTTCCTGCACATATGGTGTAGTGACTCAAAGTTTACGTGTCCTGGTTGACAATTAAATTGAAGGTAAATTAAATATCAATAATTTTACCCAACAATATCATTTATACACAATCAAAAAAATTAGGCACAAAATAGTATAGATAGTTGACTTTTGATCTTTTAGAGACACCATATGGATTGGATGTTAATACAAGATTGATGACATACTTCAAATCATGTGGTAAACGTATTCACATAGATTGGTGTGAACATGATTCATGACAAGCATTAATACTACGTGAGGTATTATGCATGATGAAGCCTTGAAATTGTTATATTTATGTGTCTAAGATTGGAAGGCTCTAAGGTAGCCAAAAACATAGTAAGACACATATCGCTAGCCCTCAAAAGAAACAATGGTCTATGTCACACCATTTAGTAAAAGTGAATTTCATTTACATAAAATAGTGACCAAGTTATATATTTTTATTGGAATAATGTATTTATTTAAAAAATTCAATATAATTAATAATAAAATATACAATTAGTTTGTATTTTTTAAAATGAAAATTTAAATAATTATAATAATGAAAGAAGAATTTGCATATTAAATATTTTTATTTCAAAACTTTAATATTCAATTTTGAATTTTGGACCATTTAAAGTAGAATTTACATATATCATTATTTTAGTTGGAGTAATATTCAATTTTTTACTTGTAATATTCTATTTTTTACTTTTTCAAATTTAAATTTGATGTCTAACATTCAAGTATAAATATTTTATCATCTTTAAATGACTATTCAATTCTGTGCTTAATTTGGCCTATGGGTGGACCAAAGTGGTGTACACAACTCTGATCGACATGGGATACTTCTATGAATTACAATGTCCCATACATCACAATTTCTCTACAATAAAATATTATACTATATTATTGTAAATATCTTTCATAAATCTATGTAAATATATATAATTTAACATAGGTATTTATACAATTATGATTGATTTGTGGAGCCACTAATTATTGTTAGTGGTTGAGGTATATTATAGAGGAATACTAGGCAATTTGGCCCATAATAGGACCTATTATAGATTTTTCATGGGGTGAAGGTTGGTTACCATAGGTTCATAAAAAAGTTTATGTTTTTTTAAGTTCTTAAAAACATATTTCAACAAAATGTTGTAATTTTCATTATATATATAGTTAGTAGCAAGAAAAACACTAAAGCACATATGGATAACCCCTAGAAAAATCAACAACGATCCTTATTGCAACATTAGTAGATGCAAAAGTTTAAGTACATCAAATAGTGACCAAATTATAGTTTTTTAGAAAATAATATATGTTATTTAAAATCTTAAATATAAAAAATAATAAAAATATACAACTAGTTTTTTAAAAATTCCATGAAAATTTAAAGAATTATATTGTTGAAAGAAGAATTTTCAAATCATTATTATTTTATTGATTTTAGTTTTGAATATTTTTAGTTGTATAAATAAATATTTTAATTCAAAAATTTAACATTCAATTCTAAATTTTAAATAAATTGAAGGAAATTTGCATACATCATTTTGAATAATTTAAAGGAAATTTACATACATCATTTTGAATAATTTAAAGGAAAATTTACATACATCATTGTTTTATTTGGGGTTTCATATTCGATCTTTTAGGCGGTAATATTTAATTTTCTAACTCTACAAATTTAAATTTGATGTCCAATATTAAACTTCTAAACATTCTTATCAACTTTAAACGACTAATTAGAACTATGCTTAATTTGTCTCAAGGGAAAGTGGTGTAAACAACTTTGACTGACTTGAGATACTCTATGGATTATAATTGTTCCCATACATCATTATTTATCTACCTTAAAAGTTCACACTAAATTATTGTAATAATCTTTCATAAATCTATGTGAATACATATTTAACATAGGTATTTATACTATTATGATTGATTTATGGAACCAATAATTATTATTAGTGGTTGAGGTCACTAATTTTCATTCTTACGAAGGAAAACTAGGCAATCTAATCCATAATAAGTTTATTATTATAGATTTTTCATTGGGGTTGAAGTTTGCTTACTAGAAGTCCATAAATAAGTTTATGTGTTTTTGGAGATCTTAAAGACACATTTCAATCAAATGTTGTAATTTACATTATATAAAATGTTTGTAGCTCTTCATTGAAAAATAAAAAAGTATTCACCATTACTAAACATTGATATATTACATCTAAATCTTTCATCAAAGATTATAGATAATTGTTTGTTAGGTTACTAGTATAGATCCATCTTAACTATGGCTCTACTAAGGGCCTAGAGGGATCAAGTTCTAAAGATAGGTGCAAGCCCTTTTTAATTTACAAAAATGTCTAATAAGTATTCCTACTTGGAAGGGACATGACCAACTTGCTTAAGCAGTTTCAAAAGAGAGTAAATATCACTAGAAGAATGGGCTTAGTAACATTAATAATCATATAATCAAACACTTTTCCAAAAATTGCTTTACTTTTCTTTAATGACTATTAAGAGTAGTTAATGAGTAAAATAATCCATATAAAATTTTAGAATCTAGATTTCCAGAATAAATTGGAATTTGAAAACATTCTACCATCAAATGAAGTTTTTAAACATTTATCCAAATGTTTTTGGGAAATGACTTGTTTTTCTAATATAACTAAAAGTGAACATTTACATGTTAGGGTTAACCTTGACTTGAAACTGAGAAAGGATGTAAGTGGTTTAAGGCACATGGTTTTAGTGGCCAGTGGTTTCTTGTTAGTTTTATTTGCATTGAAGGTTAACCTTGGCAATGAGAAAGATTTTTTTTTCAGAGGAAAAAATACCAGTCTTTGTTATTCATAGGAATCAAAAGACATATTAAACATTTACCCTCTTTCTTGACAAAAAGGAACAGCTAATCAGCACAAAAACAAACAATGATCATGCCTACAATAATAACCAGCCAGCAAAAAATATAAAAGTCTGATCATAGCAGACTTTTTGTAAGTGGTTTAAGGCACATAGTTTTAGTGCTCCGTGGTTTCTTGCTAGTTGTATTTGCATTGAAGGTTGGTTTTTCCCTACGGGTTTTTCTAAGGTAAATCTAGTGTTGGTATTGTAATCCGTATTATTTTGTAATTTATTTTCTATCACATATTTTATTCCTAACATTATGTATGCTTATTTTAGCGAGTTTAAAATTAAATTTTGTATGTTCTTGTTTTATAATTTTTCTTTTTACTACTAGAATCAATTGAATTTTACTACTAATATTTTACTACTTAGTTTGTAAGATTGTGAGTATTGCCCTAATATGGTTGTATATTTATATGAGTATCATATTTTTCATGTTTTATTTTTTTAATTATAAGCTCATATGTTATAATTTTTTTTATTTTTTACTTTTCATTATTATTATTTTTATGAAGCCAACATGTGCCACCTCACCATTACAGACTGGACACATCTCTCTCATTTGAGCTGTAGAAAACGCCTCTAGGCTCAATCACTAGAAGAATGAGCTTAGTAACATTAATAATCATATAATCAAACACTTTTCCAAAAATTGCTTTACTTTTCTTTAATGAATATTAAGAGTAGTTAATGAGTAAAATAATATAAAATTTTAAAATCTAGATTTCGAGAATAAATTGGAATTTGAAAACATTTTACCATCAAATGAATTTTTTAAACATTTATCCAAATGTTTTTGGGAAATGACTTGCTTTTCTAATATAACTAAAAATGAACATTTACATGTTAGGGTTAACCTTGACTTGAGAATGAGAAAGGATGTAAGTGGTTTAAGGCACATGGTTTTAGTGGCAAGGCACATGGTTTTAGTGGCTAGTGGTTTCTTGTTAGTTTTATTTGCATTGAAGGTTAACCTTGACTTGGGAATGAAAAAGGACGTAACTGGTTTAAGGCACATGGTTTTAGTGCCCCGTGGTTTCTTGCTATTTGTATTTGCATTGAAGGTTGGTTTTTCCCTACGGGTTTTTCTAAGGTAAATCTAGTGTTGGTATTGTAATCGGTATTATTTTGTAATCTATTTTCTATCACATATTTTATTCCTAACATTATGTATGCTTAGGTTTATTTTAAATTTAATTTTGATATATAATTACATAAATGGGTTTTAGAATTTAGCGAGTTTAAAATTAAATTTTATATGTTCTTGTTTTATAATTTTTCTTTTTACTACTCGAATCAATTGAATTTTACTACTTAGTTTGTAAGATTGTGAGTATTTCCCTAATATGGTTGTATATTTATATGAGTATCATATTTTTTATGTTTTATTTTTTTAATTATAAGCTCATATGTTATAATTTTTTTATTTTTTACTTTTCATTATTATTATTTTTATGAATCCAACATGTGCCATGTCACCGTTACAGACTAGACACATCTCTCCCATTTGAGCTATAGAAAGCGCCTCTGGACGCAATCACTAAAAATATGCTATAGAAAGCACCTCTCGGGGCAATAACTAAAAATATTTTTGATGATTTTTTAAGCCATTTTAGTTGTTTGAAAATCAATTTAATGTGTAATGTGTTTATCTATCTAGTATTTTGCACTAGTTTTATGGAATGGTTGATTGAAGATGAATTTTATCTAGTCAAAGAATATCCAAATGAAACAATTTATTTTGATGAAATTTTAATTTTAATTAAATTTTAAATATTGGTACTAAATTTATTATGGAATATATTGGAAATAAAATTAAATATTCAATTAAATGATATGACCTGTCTCTTATTTAAATCATTGATACATCTCAAATTTGATTTTGAAATAGAAAAACCAATAATGACCTTAATCATTAACAGACACAACAAATTTATAACCAACATCGACACCAACATGACATGAAAAGACATAATATACATGAACTCTAATCTCAAAATCAATATGTATTTCATATATACATTTCATATATGTCATCTCAAATTTGAATGTGATACATATCAAAAAAAAAATTGTTTAAACATTAACAATAGAAATCATTAACACACAAACAATATAATGTTTTATAAATAAAACAACATCAACATCAACATGAAATGAAAATGGAACATAAATATAAACGATAATATACATGTGTGTATGTATGTGCATGTGTGTGTGTGTGTGTGTGAAATATACATCTCAAGTCAAAAATAAAAGTAAACTAAATATGTACAATATACATCACAACAATAATTTTTTTACATCCAATCAAATATAACTAGTATAATGATAGATGGTTCGCAAATGGAGCTAGAGGCATCAATACCTCCACCATGATCAAATTATCCAAAGGTATGACCAATGCCTTTGCCACCGGAGCTAGAGGCAATATCAGTACCTCCATCATATAACAATGTAATAATTTTCATCTAGTATATCTCTCCACCGAGAATCATATCATCAGATGTCTCTATCTCATCTACAACAACAATGACTAAACTGGGTGTCACAGTTGGTGGGTCGGCTACTAGAAGAGGAGAGGGTGACAAATCGACTAGTGGAGCAGGTGATGTTGGTCGATTGAACTATGGAGGTGGGTCATCATGTGGAGAAGGAGGTGGTGTTCAATCAACACATGGAGGTGGGTTGGCCTATGGAGCAGAGGGCGGTAGGTCGAGTTATGGAGGAGGAGGTGTAGGTGGAGCATATGGAGGATCACCATCCAAAGGATATGAATTACATGAAGACTAATTGTGATGAATATCCCTCATCCTCTCAAGTAATCTAATCACATCGACAATATGATGCATTGACAACAACATATCACAAGGGCCATCCACATATGTGAGAGATCTAGATCGCGTCCCATCTCGGTAACGCATATTAGGTGCACTCCATGTTGAACAATCAGTCCACATAAATGATCATCCACCTCTTGATGGTATCTATGACTTTTCCTATGCCATTGGAATGGACTCTAATCGAGGTGTATGAGTCAACATCATACATCTCATTGTCATGTTGGGGAGGCACATCCCCGTCATATGTGCTAATATCTACAAAATAGTGGACAACAGTAATTAAGCAATTTAAACAATAATCACTCAATTTAAATAAAATGTTACAATAAATCACATGTGAATTGAATAAGATAATGAATTTTAACTAGATTAATCAAAACATAACACTAATATTACCTCTACCATCTCATGGCTCATCTTGAGTAAATTGGATGTTCAAGTTTACTCACCAGTACATCCCTACATATCATAATTGTACAAGGTCCATGATATTATCATCTTCATTGGAGAGAAGAACACTTAATACATTTAGGTGTTTGCACTAAATAATATACATGATAAAAAAAGGGGACAGCTAATTCATTTCTCATTATAGGTTTGGTGGGCCACTTTCATGACCATAAGGAAGAAGCACAACAATTCCTCTACATTGAACACGTGTAAATCCAACTGTCCACCAACAACTTGGAAGCTAGAAGGGGTAGTGATTTCCTAAGTGGCATATATATGAACATACACCACTTAAATCTCTCCTGCAACCCTAGGTTGGAGATCAGAGAACTGGGGAAAATTCATCCCCTCTCCTAGACAACCCAATAATGAAATATATGTCCTTCTTTATGGGTTGTAACTGCATATTAATACTAAGTCCACATGCCTACTTGGAATGATCCCATCGATGGATGAATCATTTGAGTAATGGGATGTCTCCCCTACGGGATGTAACCTCCTTATAAAACTTAAGGAGGATAACCATATATAAGAGATACTAATTCTAAGTCATAATAAGGAGAGGGTACAAATCCCTCGCCCTCTCTCTAGCCTCCCATACCCATACAACATTGTACCCGTTGGCATGGAATTGTTGTTTTTATCATCGCTACTATCTCTAATTAACATATTATTAACTTATACACACACACATAATTAAAAAATGTTTTAAATGACTATTTTATGCCTTTCTAAAGTGGGGAGGTATACCCTGCTGAAATCAATTATTAAGGATATGCCAGTCTACTAATATTGATAGATTATGTCCCTACTAGTATTCTCACTAGGATTAAAAAGATGGGATTCAATTTTCTTAGGCATAGAAAGTCATACTCCAGATATTTTCATTGGATTTCCTGGAAAACCATGTCTCTCCCCATACATCTTGGGGGTTGGGGCCTAAAATATCATCATATTTTTTTGAAAGAGTTAGTTGCAGAAGGAATTTGGTTCTTTCTCACCAACAACAGATTATGGATTAAAGTGATTCAACAAAAATATCTCTACTCCAAGTCTATCTTGGATTGGATCATATCTCCTGATTTAAACCACAGACCAGTTTCCATTATCTAGAAAGCTATGATTTATGCCTTTCATGTTATAGGATATTGGGTCACTTGACATATTGGAAAAGTGAAAACCTTCAAATTGGTTTTTTGACTCCTATATGGGATTTAAGATTGATTGTAGACTCATGGATCATATGGTTGACCACCTCACTAATATGGGCATTATTTTTCAAAATCGGCTTTCTGACCCTTGGGCCACCAATTTATTCATACATGCTTGGATGACCTACGATCAGTTGGGTTTTACTCAAGGGGGAAAACAGACATGGGACTTTTATATTATGTCTCTTGCAAATTTACACTTATACTTGATAGATGGTGAGGATTTTATTACGTGGTCCAAGAATTCAAAATAGAGGTCAATACAGACCATCTCAGGGTTATCTTTTATTGCATGGATCTGAATATTATCCTCCTACAAAGTGGTGGACTAATTTTTTCCGGATTTTGCATTGCCCTCTTATCCAAATCTCTTTACGTGGCTTGACCTTGCAAGTAATATCCTGGTTTGGGAACGTTTACAAGAAATTTATATGATTGGTCTCGTCATATATTCTCTTTGTTGATTGGATGGCAAGTACACAACACATATGTTTATAAAGTGCCCATATATTTCTGATACATGGCGATAGGACTCTAACATCACTCAAACCAATTTCATTTGGGAAGGACTTAACCTTAAGGAAGCCTTCCACATTTGGACTCAAAACCCATACTTTTTGCAGTTCAAATCCCTACCTACACTTATGATCTAGGGGCCTAGATTGCCCGCAATTATGCCGTCTTCCAAGATACATTCATACATCCATAGATCTTCCCTGCCAAAAGCACAACTACCTTGGAGCACTTTCCTCAGATTAAAAAGGCTACATCCGCTAGATATAATGTTCCTCTCTAAATCGATGTGAATATGGATCAGTATGTCTTCAATGGGGAGGTTGTTAGGCAGCCAAGACAAGCTGGTATAGGGGGGATCTATTTCTTTCTGACTCAAATTGGTTCAAAATCACTGCAAACATTTTCCACACTTTGAACAATCTGGTTGAATTATTTCCATTCAAATGATCTTGAGACTAGTCATTCTCCTATATATCAAGAGGATTCATATTTTTGGGGATTCTAAACTTGTTTTGGATTGGTTAAACCACAAGATATAGTCCATAAATATCTACCATGGGACCATCCTCAAGGAAATTAGGTGATCCATGATATTCTTCGACTTCATCCCTATTTAGCATATTTATAGAGAAAATAACTCCTTGGCTGACTCGCTCTCTAAACAAGGCCTTTAGCTAGATAATATTTCTGCAAATATTTGGTAGGTGGCCATTGATGCTAACATGGAGGTCAACCCAGGACCTCTGATTCCCATTATATATCGATTTTCACATGAAGATATTGAATCAAATGTAACCTCACAAGAATTACAACAGAGATCAGTAGAATAATGGAGAGAAAATAATGAAGCAAAAACATAAGAGAGAAAACTCAATTGGTATAAAATCCATGTAATTATTATTCACCAATAAGGTTACATTTATAATACATATCAAAGGGATAAATTTGTGATCCTAAAGTTCCAGTTGAACTCCGCACACATGGAAAGATTAAGTAGCATAGAAAACAACACTAGACATAGTTTCCAATCATAACTCCTAAAGCATATCAGTTAACTGAGCATAACTAACAGTAGGTAGACCAAGAAGTTGTATTATCTAGTTAACTGATGATAACTAATGATGGAAGGCACATAAGAGGTGTTTATTTGAGTGATAGTGGTCATTGGAGCTCATACTAACTCATGTGATGAAAACAAGGCTAGTTAGCTAAAGGTAGGCTCCTAAATTATAGGAACTAACTCAAGTGGGCATAAAATCATGTGTGAGGGTGCATTAAATCCTAGGAAGAGGAAACATGTGAGGATAATGAGGCTAATAATGAAAAAATAATAGTCCATAGTGATAAGGATACTCGGGACTATACATTAGGTGGTCCATTGATAATGCTCTAAGCACTAGCTGTAACATCCCTGACCCTCTGACTGGCGAAGAGGATGCTACCAAACCCATATTTAACAGGGAAACTAGCCCCATGAACATGTATATACTTAAAAATTGAAATGCTTTGAATAAAAACATGCAAAGATGGATAATTATTCAGCATACAGCAGAAGCAAACATACATTCAGACATTCAACATGTTCATCATAATTCATTAAACATCAAATATGATTGCAAAGATTGAACACAAGAATACTTATATTATAAATAACTTGTCCCACAAACAACTACGTCGCTGCAATGTTACACCCAATCATAGGCCAGTGTGCTCCTTAATCTCTCAGCAACACTGCCACCCCCGAGCTAGGCATGATTCCCCAAGAAAGAAGGAACTAAGCAGGCTCACACATAGCCAAAGTTGCACAAATCATCCAAACCAACACATTTGGGTTTATCAGGCCATCAAGAGCTGGGAAAAGTTGAATGCTAAGCTGGTGGGCTCACTAAAGAGCTAAGGACACCTACACCAAAACTAGCCCGAATTCTAGGACACCCACACACACCCAACACAAGGAAATCAGTCCCTTTTCTGCTACACAGTCCCTCAGGCCCTGACTTCCCTTCCAGTGCTATTCAGGGGTTGTGGCGAAGAAATACAACCCTCTAGATCTGTCTATGAGGCTCCCAAACACACTAGGTTTATCAAGCATACCAAGCCTTCATTCCCACTCCAACACAGTCCAAATACCAGCCACTAAGAAATTTGATTCCTAAGTCGTTCTTGGCCCTATCGTGGACAAAACAAACCAATAAGAACCCACAGCAACCCAAAATGAAAATGAACCCACAACAAACCAAAACAAAAATGAACCCACAACAAACCAAAATCGTGGGGAAACCAACAGCGATTTCTCAACTGCGTGAGGAAAGAAAAACAATCCGTGTGGAGGTGAAATCCAAGCCTACGTATGAGTATAAAATGTCCAGGAACCCCAATCGTAAATGGGAACCCACAACAACCCAAAACATGAATGGCACATACACAGGAAAATCATGAATGCCAGAAAATGGCTCTCTCAGCTCTCTACATGAGGAAACAATGAAGAATGGGGTCATGGTGCTTTCCTTGCCCACGTGAGGTAAAAGAGTCTGATGGTGGAGTCTACGTGTGGAAAAGGACTGGTAGTCCTGCCACACACCACTGCCCAACAATAACTGCCCAACTAACATCAGAGGTTTTTAATGTGGTAGTTGGTTGGTTGAGACAAGGAAAGCTAAGTAAGTCAAAAGGGTGGGTGACAACTAAATGGGTTTAACAACTGACACTTGGCTTTTCCCCATTATCCCAAAGTTTAATAATTTCCCTCCCTATCCTTAGGAAAATCGTGCCCTTTTCATTATGGTTGCATTGACATAGCTAGTTGGGGTTCATTTTAATTAAAATGCATAATTACATTATGCCAGAATTATAATGTGTTGGATATCACGATATACCATCGGCAACGATTTCAATCGCCGAAACATAAAACAACCAAATCGATGGTGGGGTTTTTGCCTTTAGCTCCACACCACGATTAATTACAATATATACATCATATACATTTAATGCAAATGGGGTGTTACATTCCCCTCACCCTTCAATAGCACTGTCCTCGGTGCTTTACAAAATTGAATAAAATGCTACACTGGTATCGCCTTAGTGTTCCGCAGAATTGAACAAAAATGGATGTGCCAATCGCATGGCATCCTGCAGCTCCCACGTAGCCTCTTTAGGCCCATAGTGCTTCCATTGCACCTTTACCTACCCTATGGCTTGGTTTCAGAGCATTGTGACCTTCCTGTTGAGGATGCGCATTGGCTTGATTTAGAACTCTCCCTCGGGTTCCACTTGAATCACATCCCAATTTATCACATGGTTAGGATCATGTACATATTTCTTAAGCAAAGAAACATGAAAAACATTATGAGCTCTAGTGCTAGAAGGCAATGCAAGTCTATATGAAACTGTCCCTATTCTTTCAAGCACTTCAAACGGCCCACAATATCTTGGTGACAGCTTGGCACAACTTCCAAGCTTCAAGGAACTCTTCTTTTCCCTCACTCTGAGGTAAACATGATCCCCAACATTGAACTCCCTGTTCACCCTATGCTTATCTGCATCTTTTCTGTCTGTCCTAGGCTGCTTTCAGATTCTGCCTGATCTTTACAACCTCCTGGTCTATTTCTTTGAGCAATTTAGGACCAAGCACAACCCTGTTCACTGGATTATCCCAAGTCACTGGTGTCCTACACCTTCTTCCATACAAAGCTTCATACGGACTCATCCCCAAGGATGCATGCTATCCATTGTTATAAGCAAACTCTACCAAGTGTAGATAATCTTCCCACTTGGTTTGTTTGTCCATCACAGACACACAAAGCATATCTTCAAGCATTTGATTAACTCTCTATGTCTGCCCATCTGTCTAAGGATTGTATGCAATTTTGAAGTTCAACTTTGTACCCAAATATGCAAACAACCCCTTCCAAAATTTGGAAGTGAACTTGACATCTCTGTCACAGACTATTGCCTTAGGAAATCCATGCAATTTGAAAATCTCCTTCATGAATATCTTTGCAATGTCATCAATCTTATTTGTAGACTTCACCGGTATAAAATGTGCTACCTTTGTCAACTTGTCTACCACAACCATGATGGAATCATGTTGTCTCCAAGTCATCAGCAATCCTGTAATAAAATCCATGGAAATAACTTCCCATTTCCATTCTGGAACTAGAAAAGGCTGCAACAAACCTGCTGTAAGGTTTGCCCTTACACCAAAACCTACAAATGTTGGTGAACATTTGAAACCCAGCACAAGGTCCTATCACCAGGAGTGGTGGTTAAACCACTTGTTTTTTATTATTAGAGGTGCGGTGGTTATACCATGTGGAGGTACCCGATACTCCAACACCCCGCATTCGACGTAGCTCGGGGGAATTGAACCTGAGACCTCTGCTCTGATACCATGTAACGTTTGTCGTTACACCAAAACCTACAGATGTTGGTGAACATTTGAAACCCAGCACAAGCCCCTATCACTAGGACTAGTGGTTAAACCACTTGTTTTATATTCCCAGAGGTGCAACGGTTATACCATGTGGAGGTACCCAATACTCCAACACCTGCTGGGTGTTGATGCTCAACCTTTACCTACTGACATTTCATGCATCTTGAAATGTATTCAGTTATGTCCTTTTTCATTCTTGGCCAAAAGTACTGTTTTCTGGTGGTAGCAATTGTCTTTTGGTATCTTGGGTGACCAGAATACAGAGCTTGATGGATCTCATACATAACAACTCTCCTCAACTCTGCTACATTTGGAATATAAATTCTGCCTTTATAAGTAAGAATTCCACCTTCTTTCAATTTATATCCCTCATACCTCTTCTAAAGACTTTGCTGTTGCAATTTGTCTTTTACCAGCTCATACAATTCATCTCCAACAATACGGTTAACAATCTGCTGCCTCAAATCTGATTGGCAAATACTAAGAGATGCCACATGCATTTCCTGCACCTTCCTACTGAGTGCATCAGCTACCTTATTCTCTTTTCCCTTTATGTGCTTGATTTCAAAATCAAATTCACATAAAAACTCCAGCCATCTCTCTTACCTAGCATTCAGAGTAGGCTGATCAAACAAATGCTTCAGACTGCAATGGTTTGTCCTTAGTTCAAATATTCTACCCATCAAGTAATGCCTCCACATCTTGAGGGCATGTACTATGGATGCAAGCTCTAGATCATGAGTGGCATAGTTCTTCTCATGCTCCTTCAGCTTTCTTGACTCGTAACATATCACGTGGTTGTCTTGCATAAGGACTCCTCCAAGCCCTTGTCCGCATGCATCAGTACACACCACAAAATATTTCTCTGGGTCTACAACTGTCAATACTGGTGCACTGGTGAGAATATTTTTCAACTGCTAGAAGCTTTCTTCACACCTCGATGTCCATTTAAAGTTTATCCCCTTCTTTTGCAAAGAAGTGATGGCATGTGCAACTTTGGAGAATCCTTCAATGAATCTCCTGTAGTATCCTGCAAGTCCCATAAAAGATCTTACATCTGTCACATATCTTGGAGTAGGCCAATTCATAATCACTTCAATCTTTTTAGGGTCCACAAATATAGCCTCTTTTGAGATAATGTGACCGAAATACATAATTCTATCTCTATAGAAGTCACACTTGCTCAGCTTTGCATACAACTGATGCTCCCTGAACAATTGTAATGTCAATCTCAAATGCTCTTCATGCTCTTCCTCATTCTTAGAATAAATAAGAATTTCATCAAGGAAAACAAGAACAAACTTGTCCAAATACCTGCTGAAGACACTATTCATAAGGCACATAAATGTAGCGGGTGCATTTGTGAGACCAATGGTACCACTACAAACTCATAATGTCCATACCTTATTCTGAAGGCTATCTTATGAATGTCTTCATCCTTGATTCTCACCTGATGGTAACTAGACCTCAAGTCAATCTTGGAAAATACCTTTTCTCCTCTCATTTGATCAAAGAGGTCATCAATCCTAGGCAAAGGATATCTATTCTTCATAGTAACCTTGTTCAACTGTCTGTAATCAATACACAATCTGAGTGTACCATCTTTCTTCTTTACAAATAGAAATGGTGTTCCCCAAGGAGACACACTCGGCCTGATATACTTCTTTTCCAACAACTCTTGTAGTTGCATCTTCAATTCTAGCATCTCTAGTGTACTCATCCTGTAGGGTGTCTTGGAGATTGGTGCTGCTCTCGGCACAAGTTTAATTGTGAAATCAATGTCCCTCTTTGGAGAAAGCCCTGGAATCTCATCAGGAAACACATCCTTGAATTCCTGTAACACCTGATAGTCCTCCAACCTAGGATTTTCATCCTCTGTTGCCTCCAAAATATGAGTTGCATACAACTGGCAACCTTTCCTACAAAAATTCTTCAACTGCATTGCTGAAACCTGCCTTACTGAAATCAACTTTGGAATACCTTTTACCATTACTGAGTTCCATTCTTCATCCATGCATTCGAAAGTCTTATTGTAACAGTCAAGATTTACCTTGTGAGCTTTAACCAATCAATTCCAATGAGAACATCATATGAACCAAGTGGTAGAACGTTCAGATCTACACAAGTGACCAATTCATTCATGACCAATGGACATTTCTCTACCCCTTCACTAACCTTTCTCTTAGTTCCAGTGGCTAGCTGAACTAACCAAGATTTTATATGCCTTAATTTCTTAAAAGCACAAATCTCCACTACTCTAGGAGTAATGTAACTGTGAGTAGAACCGGGTTCAATCAAAATAGAAACAGATTGCTCAACAATCTTACCTGCAACTTCAACCACAGTTGACTAGTGATTTGCCTAGTGGTCCTCTAGTGCTGCATAAATCCTAGGGACTGCCCTTGCTACTTGACCCACTGTTTTTTATTCTTGAATGTTGCAAGCTGGCCTTGCACTCTCATTCTCGAGTGGACAACTTATGTGCATGTGGGGTCCTCCACATTTCCAACATTGGATTGGTCCTCTATTCTGTTGTGGATCTTTAGGGTTTTCTCCTATCACTCCAACTGGCCTACTCACTGCTTGGGATGGCTGCTTCTGTTGATTCCTGAAGTTAGAAGGTTTGAAACCTTTCTTTCTTTGGTCAAACTTCTCATTCTTCTTGTCCTTCCATGCCTTATGGTAATCAAGTTTACCTTTTCTTTTCTCATAGCAATACTTAGCCTTCCTTATTGCTTCTTCAATAGTTCTAGGTTCATAAAACTCAATTCTATCTTTGTAATACTGAGGCAATCCACTCAGAAAACGTTGGACCTTCACTTTTTCATTTTTGATGTACTTGACATACCTCAACAATTCCAAGAACTTATTTGCATACTCTTCCATGGTCTGTTGTCCCAATCTCAGCTCATGGAACTCCTTAATCTTGTCATCATAATACCTGTCAAAGAGGTATTTCTGTTTGAAATACTTCTTGAACTATTTCTACTTAAGTATCCTTTCACCAATCCTCTTTACTTGCTTGAAGTGTTCCCACCAAATGGATGCTCTTCCATTCAGATTGAATATGGCAACCCTTTCCTTCATGTTTCCCGAATAATCCAAAACTTGGAAGTACTTCTTTATCCCAAGAAGCCAAGCTTCAACCTCTTGTCCAGTATTTACCTCACCGTCAAATGTAGGAGGTTTAACCTTCTTAAATTCATCCTGAGAGCGATCCCTATGGTGCTTATTTCTCTTTCCCTTACGAGAAGAAGAGCTTGAATCCCCATTGGATTCTTCTGAGTCAGATGATCCACTAGAAGTCCTTCTTCTTCTCCTAGTATTGTTCTTACTACCTTCTAGTTTTACTGTACTCGGTCCAAAGTCTATCATCTTTTGCAAGTCTGTCAAACTCTGTAACATAGTAGCATTCAACTGATGCTGCTCTTCATGGGATTTAATCAAGATTCTCATGGTGGCTGCAATATATGGTGGTGTCTCTTGGAATCTCCTTCCATTAGACTCTATGTCATCATTTTCGACTCCAACATTTTCTCCCATGGCATCTCGTGCACGCTCGTAGGAATCCCGAGCATCATATATGTCATGGGTTCTCATGGCTGAACCACAACTTACTTTACCAAACTGCACTACCTAGAATACTGCCCTTGAAGGTGACTATGATTTTGCAAAATGTGTTAGTAACACAACTGTTAGCCGCATATCATTTATATCAATCATAAATCACTTACCTTGACTAAAAACCCTCATATTAACAATTTTGAATGGGCTTTTCTTTCCACAAGAACAACTATCTGAAATCCACTGAAAACTCAATTTTTTTTTTGTCATATCGGATCCCTTCCCAACTAGCCATCCGATGTATCAGATCACTAGTTGACAATGCTTCTGATACCTCGATGGACCGATCTTCATCTGTCTTCCAATGCACATCGGATCATTCTTCCTCTACCTTCCGACGCACAATGGATGACCAATCCTCTATTTTCTTTCGACGTTTTGGACCGATATTCCTCTAGATTCCGATACACATCGAATGACCGATCCTCTATTTTCTTCCAAAGTTTTGGACCGATCTTCCTCTAGCTTCCGATACACATCGGCTGACCGATCCTCTATTTTTTTCCTATATTTCCTGTACTTATAAAAATTTCCAAATTTTTCTTCTTATCTTCCTCCTTCTTCCACCACCACATCGGCTGCTCGATCATCTATCCTTTTTCGATGTTTCGGCTTCCTTTAGGCGAGCCTTGCCGACACCTCGGCTCCGCTTCAGCGAACGTCTTCCAAGATTCCTCGGAGAGCTTCTCCCTAGAGACATCAAAAAACTTTTTCGATGTTTCCTGGACTTAGAGAAATTTCTGAAAAAAAAATCTTCTTATCTTCTTCTTCTCCTTCCTATCGCCATGTCAGCTCCCTTCACATTTTCTCCTTCGGCATCATCAAAAGTCCTTCTGGGTAACTGAGCTAACGTATCAGCTGACTTCAGCTAATGCCTTCTGACAATTTTGATACTTCAAAAAATTTCGAAAAAAAAACTTCAGGTTTCTCTCTCTAGTTTCCTTGTCGGCTGTGTCTTGGCTCAACCTAGCCGAGACAGTCGGCTCCTATCAGCCGAGACCCTCGATTCCTCTCAGCCGAGTCCACCGACAAATTTCAAACTTGGACAATTTTTTTGAAATTTTCTTTCCGCTGGGGTCTGTATCAGGTGGACTTCCACCTAGGTTATCCGGTGTATCGGATGAGCTTCCGACTAAGTCATTCGACGTATCAAATGGGCTTCAACCTAAGCCATCCGATAATTTTCACACTTAGAAATTTTTTTGAAATTTTTTCTTGTCATTTTCTCTGATTTCCCATTTTTTTCTGTTGGGTAGAGGGTAACTTGCCTCTGTCACTGATTTTTCATGGCCCATTGAGGCCCATGCTGCAACATGAGCTCTGATACCACACTGTAACATCCTCGACCCTTCGACTGGTGAAGAGGACACTACCAAACCCTTATCTAACAGGACAACTAGCCCCATGAACATGTATATACTTAAAAACTGAAATGCTTTGAAGAAAAACATGCAGAGATGCATAATTATTCAGCATACAGTGGAAGCAAACATACATTCAGACATTCAACATGTTCATCATAATTCATTAAACATCAAATATGATTGCAAATATTGAACACAAGAATACTTATCTTATGAATAACTTGTCCTACAACCAGCTACGTCGCTGCAACGTTCCACCCAACCATAGGCCAGTGTGCTCCTTAATATCTCAGCAACACTGCCACACCCGAGCTGGGCATGATCCCCCAAGGAATAAGGAACTAAGCAGGCTCACACATAGCCAAAGTTACACAAATCATCCAAGCCAACACAGTTGGGTTTATCAGGCCATCAGGAGTTGGGAAAAGTTGAATGCTAAGCTGGTGGGCTCACTGAAGAGTTAATGACACCTACACCAGAACTAGCCCGACTTCTAGGACACCCACACACACCCAGCACAAGGAAATTATTCCCTTCTCTACGACACAGTCCCTCAGGCCCTGACTTCCCTTCCAGTGCTATTCAAGGGTTGTAGCGAAGAAATCCAGCCCTCTAGATCTATCTATGAGGCTCCCAAACATGCCAAGGTTATCAAGCACACCAAGCCTTCATTCCCAGTCCAACACAGTCCAAAGACCAACCACTGCATACACACAGCAAAACAAGCAATTCACAGCTTTGACTGGGAAATCCGATTCCTGAGTCATTCTTGGCCCTATCGTGGCCAAAATGACCCAATAAGAACCCACAGCAACCCAAAACGAAAATGAACCCACAACAAACCAAAATGAAAATGAACCCCCAACAAACCAAAATCATGGGGAAACCAACAACGATTTCTCAGTTGCTTGAGGAAAGAAAAACAATCTGCATGGAGATGAACTCTAAGCCTGCGTATGAGTATAAAATGTCCAGGAACCCCAATCGTAAATGGGAACCCACAACAACCCAAAACATGAATGGCACATACACAAGAAAATCGTGAATGCCATAAAACGACTCTCTCAGCGCTCTGCGTGAGGAAACAATGAAGAATGGGATCATGGTGCTTTTCTTGCCCACGTGAGGTGAAAGAGCCTACTAGTGGAGTGTGCGTGTGGGCAAGGACTGGCAGTCCTGCCACACACCACTGCCCAGCAATAATTGCCCAACTAACATCAGAGGTTTTTAATGTGGTAGTTGGTTGATTGAGACAAGGAAAGCTGAGTAAGTCAAAAGGGTGGGTGACAACTAAATGGGTTTAATAGCTGACACTTGGCTTTTCCCCATTGTCCCAAAGTTTAATCATTTCCCTCCCTATCCTTAGGAAAATCATGCCCTTTTCATTATGGTTGCATTGACATAGCTGGTTGGGGTTCATTTTAATTAAAATGCATAATTACATGATGCCAGAATTAGAATGTGTCGGATATCACGATATACCATCGGCAACGATTTCAATCGCCGAAACATAAAACAACCAAATCGATGGTGGGGCTTTTGCCTTTAGCTCCACACCACAATTAATTACAATATATACATCATATACATTTAATGCAAATGGGGTCAAAACCGAGGTGTTACACTAGTAAATCAAATAAATGATTAAGGCTAATGTCTAGATGGGTTGAATATTCCAACACCCTCCTTAATACTGACTTATGTGAAAAACAAAGGAGATTAGGGCCCAAAAACAAAGGCTAAGGTCACCCTTTACATTATTCATCCATGCAAATTGAAGAAAAAGGAAAAATTGTTAGAATAATCAACCCATAGTTAGCTACCTTAGACATTAATTAATCCATTTTTGTCTTATTTTCCTAGTTTCCATGTTCCACCTTATGCAAGTTGTCATCTACACATCCATAGTGGTCAAAATTGCTAATTTTGACTCATGGAGTGCTTGGGAAACCTCCTGGAATCAAATTTTCTTTATTCTTGGCCTCCTAAGCGCCCTTCTGCTTTTTCTGCTTTATTGCCTGCTTTTTCAGTGCTTTAAGGCAATTGGGAAAGTTTGACTAGGTGAGGTTAACTAGTTTTTTGTCCTCCACATCCTCCACTCTTTTGTCCTATGAAAATCATGTATGAGTTGTCCTTCCATTACCTTTTAGCTTGCCTAATTGATTTTTCCAATTCGTGAGCTCCTTGACAGTTTTGGAAACTGCTTTATGCACCTATGGGGGATTTGCTTAGATTTAGTAAGCCTGCTTTTGACTAGATTCGAATTGCCTCTTCATACATTCGAATCCTTCATGTAAATATTTATTGTGGCAGCCTATGACTTCATAGGGTTGGCTATTGTACACTTATTCAATACAGTTTAGTGTTCAGCTCCATATTCAGTCTCTTTTGTGAGTGATTTTGCATGTACAATTGATAATTGTTGTGAGTGAAATTGTTCTATCACTGGGTTCAATTTCCACATGGTATCAGAGCCTTTGTAGATTGATTTCTCTCCTTCCAATTTATTTTGTAGGTTTGACATCAGTGACTGGGAGCCTTCTACTGACAGCCGGGACAATTTTTGAGCTATGGATCAATCTCAGAAGATCATCTTGACTCCATTTAACTTCTTTGAATGGAAAGAAGAGATGGAGATACTATTGAGAGCGAAAGGCCTCTACAGAGTGACTATGGCAACAGAAGTAGAGCCCAATGCAGCTACAGAGAAGATAAAATGGCACAATAGGAGGGATGAGGCCTATGGTCTCTTGTGTCTGAGTATATCCAGAGACCTCCTTTTCCATCTTGATGGATTGACATCACCGAATGAAGTATGGGAGAATATTGTTGATCTTTTTGGAAAGACAGATGAGATGAGGGGACATCAAATTGAAAATGAACTTATCTCCCTAAGTCCAAATAGCTTTGAATCCCTGCAACTCTATTTCTCCAAGTTCAAAGCACTTGTTTTGCAGCTAAAACAATGTGGGATCGAAAATAAGGATGATCAACTGGTCTTGGACATACTCTCGAAGCTTGGCCTTGACTATTCAGTGTTTGTTTCGACCTTCTATGCCACAAAGTTGATATCTTGAACCTGGAAGATGCCTAGCCTTGCAGATTTCATGGAATCTCTCACACAAGAACAAGATAAGTTTGTGATGATGGGCACCATCAAACCATCCAAAGACCAAGCTTTGGTTGCTGGAGATTCGAGGGTGGATTCAAAAAGCAAAAAGAAAGCCAAAAATCCACCTGAGAAAAAGAGAGACAAGAACAAGTCTCCGGAGGAGCCTCAAGGTTCCAAGAAGAACTACCAGAAGAAGAAGAACAAAGGAGAAATGAGCAAGTGCGCATACTGCAGTAAGGGAAATCATTCTAAGAGCTCTTGCATGAATAAGCAAATAGACATGCTAACCCAACTCCTGGAGAAGAATGGCATCTCCCTTCCAGACAACTCAAAGAAGAGGGAAGGAGGATCAAGTTCAGAAGACGGAGAGAGAGTTCATGCATTGGTTGCTGGTACATCAAGCTCACCTAGTTTCATCATTGATTCTAGAGCTTCAAGACATATGGTTTCGACCAAGGAGGAATTCACCTCACTTGACATGTCGAAAGGTCCACCAATAGTACTGGGAGATGACTCTCTCACTGAAAGTTTGGGCAAAGGGAGGATTGATCTTGATCATGGTCAGTTCAGCAATGTGTTGTATGTTCCAGGTCTTGCCTCTAACCTCTTATCAGTGTATCAGATGACCCACACAGGGTCTCCAAAGAAGGTCATATTCTCCCCTGATGAAGTTGAGATCACAGAGATCTCAAGTGGTAAATTCATTGCAAAAGGAGTTGCAAATCATACTTCGAAGGTATACATGTTCTCACACTTCCTACCCTACTCAAACCCCTCTGCTCTTCTGATTCATGCTAATGAGGCAAGCAAGATTTGGCATGAAAGATTTGGCCACCTAAATTACAAGTATCTTTCAGATCTTAGTGAAAAAGAGATGGTCATAGGGTTACCAAAGATAAAAATTTCCAAAGGAGTCTGTCAAGGTTGCATCCTAGGAAAACACCCAGAGCATAAATTTGAGAGAGCTAGTCACGAGAGAACCTCTGCACCCCTTGAGTTGATCCACAGTGATGTTGCTGGCCCATTCCCTCATATGTCCATGAGTCAGGCCAAATATGCATTGACTTTCATAGATGACTTTTCCAGGTATTGCTGGGTTTACTTCCTAAAACACAAGTCTGAAGTTTTTGGCCCCTTCAAAGTCTTTAAGGCTTTGGTTGAAAACCAGTCTGGGAGGAAACTCAAGGTCCTCAGATCTGACGATGGTGGTGAGTATGTCAAGTCTGAGTTTATTCAATATTGTGCAGATGCAGCATTCTATCCCTTACACACCACAGCAGAATGGTGTTGCTGAGAGGAAGAACAGATCACTGAAGGAGATGGCAACATGCATGATGTAGGCTAAGACTTTGCCACCAAAGTACTGGGCCGAAGCTATAAAATGTGCAGCCTATATCCAGAATAGGGTGCCTCATAAACAGCTTGATGGTATGACTCCTTTCGAAGCATGGAGTGGGCACAAGCCAGATGTGACCCATTTTAGGATTTTTGGCTCAAAGGCTTGGGCTAGAATTCCAACAGAAAAGAGAAAGGATTTGCAGCCCCAAAGCCAAGAGTGCCTATTTTTTGGGTACTCTGAATATTCAAAAGGGTACAGACAAAGCCTTCATTGAAAGGTGTGTTCAGTTTCAAGAAGAACCCCTAGCAGCAGTGGAAGTTGGAGAAGCCTCTTCACCACCAGAACCTCTGAATGTAAGTGAAGAGATTGTTGAACATGTTGATTCTGATATGTCTGATAGTGATGAATTTATTGCAGATCCTAACAGCCCTACAAGACCATTCATGCAGCAGGAGAGCTAGCTAGAAATCCTAATGACCCTAGGAGGACTAGATCCCAATTTGAGAGTGCTCTGTGCATGAAGGATCCTATGTTTGCTGAGAAATGATATCTGATGGTGGAATCAGATCCTCAGACATATGAAGATGCAGCAGGAGATCCAAGATGGCAAGCAGCCATGAAGGAAGAGTTCAACTCACTCCAGAAGAGCAACACTTGGGAGCTGATTGATCTTCCCCCAGGAAGGAAGCTAGTTTAGTGTAAGTGGGTGTACAAGACCAAATTTGCTGCTGATGGTTCACCTCTGAAGTACAAGGCCAGATTGGTAGCCAAGGGCTACTCATAGGTTCATGGCATAGATTACAATGAGACCTTTACACCAGTGGCAAAGATGGACTCCATCAGGCTAGCCTTAGCCATTGCAGCTTCAAAGCAATGGGAGGTACATCACATGGATGTAAAGTGTGCCTTCCTGAATGGAGATCTCACTGAAGAGATATACATGTAGCAACCTCAAGGATTTGTTACTAACCCATCTCTTGTGTGCAAGCTAAGGAAGTCATTGTATGGGCTAAAGCAAGCCCTCAGGGCTTGGTATGCCAAGATTGATAGCTTCTTGCTATCACTGAATTTTGTTTGATGCAAATCAGATCCAAATGTCTATTTGAAGTTGATTAATGGTTCATTAATGATCATTGTGTTATATGTTGATGACCTTCTCATTACAGGAAGCTCAAAGGATGAAATTGCTTCCTTGAAGGGTGCAATGAACCAAGCCTTCTCCATGACAAATTTGGGGTTCTTAAGCCAATTCTTGGGGCTTGAGATTGCTCAAACCAAAGCTGGAATCAAGGTGCACCAGTCCAAGTATGCCTTGGATTTTCTGAACAAATTCAGAATGAAGGATTGCAAGCCATGCAAGACTCCTTTCTTTCAGGAGTGAAGCTTGAAGAAGCTGATTCTTCACCTATGGTAAACAGTACACTGTATAGGCAATTGATTGGATGTTTTTGTATCTTACACATACTAGAATTGATATTTCTTATGCAGTAAGTGTGGCTTCTAGATACATGGATCAGCCTCATGAGATCCATTGGAAAGCAGCCAAAATGATCCTTAACTTTGTTCAGGGAACAAGGACACATGGGATCTTCTATAAAGCTAAATCTGATCTTGATTTGATTGGGTTTACTGACAGTGATTGGGCAGGTGATAGCACAGACAGAAAGTCCACATCAGGATATGTGTTCATGCTTGCAGAAGGGCCAATCAGCTGGTCAAGCAAGAAACAGAGTGCCATTGCACTCTCATCTACAGAAGCAGAGTACAGAGGAGTTGTAAATGCAGCAACTCAATGTTTATGGTTGCAGGGGTTGCTTGGAGAATGTGGCTTCGAATCAGAATACTCAACTACTATCTACTGTGATAATCAGAGTACCATTCGAATCTGCAATTATCCAGTTCAGAAGCAGAGAACCAAACACATTGAGATCCATATGCACTACATCAGAGAGCTTGTGCATGATGGCACCATTCACCTACTCTTCTGTTCATCTTCAGAACAAGTAGCTGATATCTTCACCAAAGCATTTTGTGAGAAGACCTTCAGCAATCTCAAATCACTACTGGGGATTGTTGATCATGATGTGAAGCATGAGTGATGACAAGATTTCCAAATTTTGTTTTACAGTCCATGTTTAAGGGAGGATTTTCCCACTGGGTTTTTGCCTCTTTTCTTGGTTAAATGGACATGCAGTATGTAAAGGGTGACTAAGCCTTATTTCTAGGCCCTATAATTTTTTGATATATTACTCATAAGTCAGGCTTAAGGGGGGGTGTTATAATAATCAACCCATAGTTAGCTACCTTAGACATTAATTAATCCATTTTTGTCTTATTTGCCTAGTTTCTATGTTCCACCTTATGCAAGTTGTCATCTACACATCCATAGTGGTCAAACTTGATAATTTTGACTCATGGAGTGCTTGGGAAACCTCCTGGAATCAAATCTGCTTTATTCCTGGCCTCCTAAGCGCCCTTCTGCTTTTTCTGCTTTATTGCCTGCTTTTTCAATGCTTTAAGGCAATTGGGAAAGTTTGACTAGGTGAGGTTAACTAGTTTTTTGTCCTCCACATCCTCCACTCTTTTCTCCTATGAAAAGAATGTATGAGTTGTCCTTCCATTACCTTTTAGCTTTCCTAACTGATTTTGCCAATTCATGAGCTCCTTGACAGTTTTGGAAACTGCTTTATGCACCTATGGGGGATTTGCTTAGATTTAGTAAGCCTGTTTTTGACTAGATTCGAATTGCCTCTTCAAGCATTCGAATCCTTCATGTAACTATTTATTGTGGCAGCCTATGACTTCACAGGGTTGGCTATTTTACACTTATTCAATACAGTTTAGTGTTCAGCTCCATATTCAGTCTCTTTTGTGAGTGATTTTGCATGTACAATTGATAATTGTTGTGAGTGTAATTGTTCTATCACTAGGTTCAATTTCCACAAAAACCACATGGGGAAAATCCTTCCTAAAAAATGGACATGAGGTACACCAGACATAAATTACTCCAAATCCAAGTAGGTGTGAACTTGACTAGATGTTTGGAGGGATATTCTTCTTATAAAGAAGATGATTCTACTCAACTGGATCATGAACATAGACAGTTGCAAGATGGAAACTGGAACCATGTAGAGCAGCTGAGGGAATCCGACAAAATAGAAAAAGGAGGTGCTCATTCAACATGATATTGAAATCAAGTCCAAATGAGTCTTGATATGCTTGAGACTTCGAACCATGTGAGGTAAAATCAACTCCAAATGTCAGGAGCAAGTGTTCTAGTGAATGCATGATGTCTCGAAATTTCATTATCACTGTAAGGAAGTGTGCATGTGATCATGTAGGAAAGAAGAGGAGGCCTGGAACCATGGAGAGTGAATGCTTGAGCTCCATAATTTGATATAGATTCCAAAATATCCAGTGAATCACTATCCAGCACATCAGTAAACTCATGAGATATAGCAGTAACTAATAAAATATCCCCAGCAACAAATTTTTTAAAAGAGGCTTGAGGTGCTTGATTCTTCACACCAAAAATGATGGGAACAGTCACAAGCATGATTGAAAGGCCTTGAAACTTTAACATCAAACCAAACAAGGTGAGATCAATTCCAAGAATATGGTGTCCTCTATCTTCAAAGGAACATTGAGGAGTTGTGCCAGTCATCATAGAGGAATAGGTAGAAAGCAATGCTACAGTGAGAGTACAGGCACAACCAAAAACTACAAGCTTTGATCTAGCCTTCAAAACATCCAAATGATCAAATAGTGCTCCATCATCCAGTGAAGTATGCACATGATCAAGAAAAACTAACTTATTATCCTCAAGATAAAAAATTGAAGAGTCTGAGAATCGAGATGAGAGATAGAAATCACTAAGTTCTTCATCAACAAGAGTAGGTCAAATTTCTTCTTCATGTAGATCAGGTTCATGAGAAGTCATAGGGGAAGAAGGAGTCTCTACAAGGAGACTTGAAATAATTTAAAACTGTGTTGAGATTTTTGCCATTTTTCTTATTCAAATTCAAGAACAACTTGAAAACCAAGAGGTTGTTGTACCAAGAATACCTGCAAAACAATCTAAATATATGTATGGAAGTTAATTGATTCTAAATGAGATATGCCCAACCTGGAAGCCCCGATACCATATAATAATTTGCATAGGAATATCTTGAATCAAATGTAACCTCACAAGAATTACAACAAACATAAGCAGAATAATGGAGATAAAATAATGAAGCTAAAACATAAGAGAGAAAACTCAATTGGTATAAACTCCATCTGATTATTATTCACCAATAAGGTTAAATTTATAATACATCTCCAAGCGAGAAATTTGTGAGCCTAAAGAGGTAGTTGAACTCCACACATGTGTCAGGCTTAGAAAACATCACTAGACATAGTTTCCAATCATAACTCCAGAGGTCAGTTAACTAAGTGTAACTGACAGTAGGTAGATGAAGAAGGTGCATTATCTAGTTAACTGATGATACCTAATGCTCGAGGGAACATAAGAGGTGTTTCGTTGAGTGATAGTGGTTATTATACCTCATAGTAACTTAGGTGATGAAAAAAAGGCTAGTTAATTGAATGTAGGCTCCTAAATTATAGGAACTTATTCAAGTGGGCCTAAAATCATGCATGATGGTACATTAACTCCTAGAAACAAGGAAGAGGGAACATATGAGGATAATGAGGCTAATGATGACTACTTAAGACTATACACTAGGTGGTCAACTGATAATGGTCTAAGCACTAGTAAATAAAATAAATGACTAAGGCTAATGTCCAGATGGGTTGAATATTCCAACACATTATCTTCCCATAGGGCAAGGACCAGTCTCATCCATAAAAGACCATTTTTTTTTATCTTCTTATGTATGCTAAATATGAAGATTTGGAGCAGTTTTTTTGTAATCCTAATGTTATATGGTCTCCTATCTTCTATACCTGGTAAATATTATATGTGATTATCAATTGTCTTTTTTTGTATGGCTACCATTAGGTGGTTAATGAACAATATGGTTCATTTTTTATATTAAATAAAAATATGGACAATGATCTTTTTATCTTGGAAAAAATGTTTATCTAAATACAAATTAATTTCTTTTGCAAAAATATGTAAAAACATTAATCAGTGTGTTAAAAACATTAATGTGTTATCAACAATTTTTATCGCTCCACGCGCAATGCGGCACAAATAAAAATCCATTGACCATGGTGTACCTATAATAACAATGTGCACCGTAATCGGTGTGTACGTCCCTACTAATCCACAATGGTTAGGTCTTATTGAAATATATTTATTTTTAAAAACCCAATGTCTCTATAAAACCATAACGCACCATTAATGGCATATAAATAACTATTGCATCATTGATAGTGCGTTATAGTTTCATAGGAGCACTGGGAATTTTGAATAAACAAAATTCTAGATATCGTTGTGGACAAATAAGGATACACAAATTACGGTATGAGTAATTACACAATTCTCACCAGTTAAAGTGCTTAATGGTTGAAATTGATTACATCGTGTATGCTGTGCTAAGAGTCAAACACATCAGTAATATTTTTTTAAATATATACAACTTTGTGTAATATTTTGCATAAAACTTCACTAAAACTTAATCAGTTCTTCACAAGCATAAAATCGCCCAGAGGCATACCACCCAAAAAAACTCCACTAAAACCTCTAATTGCCCATCTCCACTTTAAATGAATAAAGGAGACTTTTTTTTGGAGAGGTTCCATAAAAAGCTTTGTTAAAAGGTATTTTTCAAGGAGTGACTTCTACATGCCTACCATGCACATTTTTTTCTTTCCTATGAATGTACCTTATTTTCTATCTATTGTGCTTTGACTCAGCACACCAAACTCTTGTCATGCACTTTCCTTTCATTCACTTTCTTGATCCATTACAATACTTTATGATTTCATGGATGTTCATTCATCACCAAGAGAAGGTGAAAAAATATTAAAAAATTAAGCAGTCAAAACAACATTGAAATCAACAACATGCCTCACCATACATGCATTACCAACATGTACAAATTTACTCTATGAATGAGCATGTATCACCGATCATGGATGTGAAATAAATCATTAGATGAACCCAAACCAATGTATCAACTTGCAGACAGCATGATATTACTAATTGTTGGTAAATATGTGATCAAGCAATTAAGTCGTAGTCAACATAACTCTCGAATAGGTATGATTTTTTTTACCCCATCTTAGTGCACTTATTAGAGGAGTGCATCGATGCATTTGTTGTTCTAGGGAACACCATCTATTTCATAAAAGTGTGACAACTGGTTGGCATATCTAGTGTTATGTCGACCTACATACACACCGATGTCGTGTGTATATAAAAATGCACCAGGATTTATTTTAATTTTAAAAAGCCTAATCTATATTATTATATATTTAATCATTAGTCGATGCTTTTGTTTATTTAGGTACACCACGATAGTTATATGGCAAAGGTGTTGGGAAAGTGTTAAAACAAAAAAAATCATTTATATGTGTGTGTGTCGCAAACCAATTAGGACATGTGATGCTCCATTAACCAATATACGCACCAAGACATTTGTTAAACTAAAACGCACCAGATCCTATTTAAAAAAATTAAAAAAATTAAATTATTTTATCTAGTGCTTCATATAGATTTACACCGCAAGGCTTCTTCGAAATAATAACACACCCACATCCTTTTTAATATTTTTAAAATAAAAGTTTAGTTTTTATTAATAAATGTGTTATTGCATAGTGGTGCATTTTGTTATCAGGTCTCTGATGCTGTTAGTGAACATGAGTCACGCGGGGGCAATTGTATGCTTGTGAAGAACCTATTAGGTTTTATGTAAAATAAAAATACTACATATTTTTTCAACGAGAGAATGGTTTTTTTGTAATCGTTGCAGTGTATTATTTAGAGCACCAGTGCATATTTGTTTGTAGTGCACTAGTGCAGTTTAATACTATTAAAAGTACTAATAAAAAAACTCTACTAAAACCTCTGGTTGCCCACCTCCACTATAAACGAATAAAGGAGACCTTTTTGGAGAGGTTTCGTAAAAACCTTTGCTAGAAGGTGTTTTCCTAGTAGTGACTTCCACATGGCTACCATACATTTTTTATTTCCTATGGATGTAGCTTATCTTCTATTTGTTGTGCTTTGACTCGACACACCAAACTCTTGGCATGCACTTTCCTTTCTTTCACTTTCTTGAGCCATCATAATACTTTATGACTTCATGGATGTTCATTCATCACCAAGAGAAGTTGAAAATTTATTCAAAAAATAAGTAGTCAAAACAACTTTGCAATCAACAACAGACCACACCATACATACATTACCGATATGTACGAATTGACTCATAGTGCATGGGAATGTATTTGCATTGATCATGGATGCACAATAACTCAACCGATGAACACAAACTAGTGTATTACCATGCACACATCATCATGTCACTAATTGCTAGTAAATATGTGATTAAACAATTAAGATAATCAACCTTAAAATCAATCTCAATGACAATATTTGTTACCTATAAAGGCAATGGCAACAAAAAAATCATTTCCATAAAATATTGTAGCTAAAAGACTCAAAATTTGATATGTTGGACTCATAAATATACAATACAAAGACTCAAAATGTGATATGTTGGACTGCATAAATATACAATACAGACATTGAGTATGAAAGATATTAATTAATCATGTTTAAATAAAACTAAGTACATTTTTTAACATTTAAGTTTGAATATTAAAATTTGATTAATACATTTTTTATCCAATAATTAATCAAGTATAATACACTTTTTAACACTTTAATTTAAATATTAAAATTAATTTATATTTAATTTATATTTCTATATATAATAATCTAGTTCTTATAGAAAAAAAATCATAATCTCAAACCAAATCATCCCATATTATATTGTTTTAACTAAATCAAATCTTCCTAATATCCTCCTTACATTTACATTTACATTTACATTTGTGTGACTAGACATGACTTGTCCCTTCAAGTTGTTTAGCTTAACCACCTACTATACTATCCATCCTCATATTCCCTTTAGCTTAACCACCTACTATACTATACTATCCCATCCTCATATTACATTGTTGTAACTAAATAAAATCCTCCTCTTACTGCATTTACATTTGTCTTACTGCGTTTACATTTGTCTTACTAGACATGACTTGTCCCTTTTATTATTTTTCGCTCAACCACCTACTATTCTATACTATCCCGTCCCTAACAATATCAGGAAATTCATCTTGAAATTTTACCTTAATCAACCATGGGACCCAACTTCGCATGATGCATAAAACTTAGTAGTCTAAACATTGTTTGAAGTTTGCTTTTGGAATGTAGAATAATATGTTTCTTTTCATTGTCAGATGTGATAAGGAAGTACATAGGACACTAAAGAAAAAGTAGTTTATTTGTAAGGCACGTGCTTGGTGGTCCACCTTCATCCACTCCATTGGAGTAAGTCGGTGATTTGGATCTTTTGTAGTCAATTTTTACATGGACTATGTGGCTAAGTGTAAATCATTTGCATAGGATTCCTTGAGAATATTGATTAATGATTATGAAGAAAACAAACAACCTTAACAGTAAAGTATATTAGTGTATTATTATAAATTGACAAAGTTTAATTAAATTATATATATATTTTTAATTTTAATTTTAATTAAAAAAAATCCAATTAAATGGTTTAACTATTTCTTTGAATATATACTTTTTGGATACAATAAAATTGTTGATATCTTATTAGCTCCTCACTATAAATAATTATATATAATCAACCCTAAAACTTTAAAGAGATAACACTTATCCTTAACTTAAAATTTAAAAACATAATATATTTTCTTAATCATTAAATCTACTCATATTGTATTTTCACACAACTTTCTATATATACATAATTTCTTATCAATCAAATACAACATGGGAGCTTTCTTTTTTACCTTGTAAATCTGTTGAAAACAATACTGCCAAACATAGTACCCTGATGAAATACAGCATGTGTCAGCTATTGTTTTTTACTTTGGCTCTAGTTTCAAATACAACATGGGAGCTTTCTCTTTTTCCTTGTAAATCTGTTGAAAACAATACTGCCAAACATAGTACCCTGATGAAATACAGCATGTGTGCTGCAGCTATTGTTTTTATTTTGGCTCTAGTTTTGAATTTATTCCTGCAATACACTTCAAACCAATTGCTGCCTAGAAGGCCCACAGTGTACTCCAGATTGGTCCCTGCCTTTTTAGCAACCACAGCCTTTGTTTTGTTTTGTTTTTTTCAATGATTTTTAAGCTGTCCTTTCTCTAGTTTCATTCAACCATTGCAATGGAGTCTGTAATGTATGTTGTACAGTATCTCTAATGAGAAATCCACAGGCCCCAATTTGTTGTAAAGGCAGCAGCAGCATTGCGTGTTGGTGAACAGTGAGGATCAGCTCTCCATCAGAATTCTGCTATCCATGGCCAAGGTCAGTGTTTATACTTTGAAGTATTCTGTGATTTTTAGAGTTTTTTTATCTTCAACCTGCAGTCCCAGAAAGTATATCAATCACCCACTTGTTGAGCTGCTGTTTCGTAACTTCTTCTGTATAATTTTGGGATGGATATTCACTATTGCTGTGCCTTTTAGATTCATATCAACAGACAGACAGCAGAAAATCGGCTCAGCTTTTTCTTTTCTTTTCTTTCTTACTTAGAGTTGTATGGTTGCCTCTTTGGTTATGCTTTCAAACCTGCTTATGTTTATAATATTGGCTCTCTTCAATCACAGCAATGCAATTGATAATTCTTTTTTATTGAATTCTCCACTCACAGACTTTGATTCAAAAGTGGTTTCGTCTCTGGTTATGCTTTCAGAGACAAACCTGCTTATGTTTATAATAGTAGCTCTCTTCAATCACAGCAATGCAATTGATAATTATTTTTTGATTGAATTCTCCACTCCCAGACTTTGATTCAAAAGAGGCGGTTGTACTTGGAGTCTTAAAAAACCACTCATAAGACAACAGCTCATACAACTGTCTTTTAGAATGAATGTGGTGTCACTGACTGGTAATTAGAAACTTGAAATATCCTCAGCAAGAGCTGTTCAATATAAATTTACACAGTGGTTTCAAGCTGGATTTGGAATTTTTTTGTTTTTTTATATTTTAGTTAGAAATTTTGTTTAAATTTCAGAAAAGTTGTTAGAATGGTCGATATTATTTTTGAGATTGTATAATTTGGTTGCAATAAGATATTTGAGAAAGCTTATGGATTAAAAAAAAACTAATCTAAAAATTATTATAAAATACCTGTAAAAATAAAAATAAAAAATCTAAATTATATCATGTTTACCATATCTTAATAATAAAATTCTTTACACTTCACACTTACTAACCTGTAGAGAGTTACTAACTTGTAGAGAGCTGAGTATCTAGTTACCTGAACAATTCTTAAGTGGGTCAATTCTTTTCATGAACTTACACTAGCTGGCGATCTTGATTTTGATGGAGCGACTGTAATCTATATAATATGAATGGTTGTAGAGAGTTTGACAGTATTTAGTGATACCATCTTTTTCGAAAACTAGTCTGCAGGAATTCTCTCGATCAAGAATATGATTATGGGATGCTTTAATGGAAAAATGAGTTTGGTCTGCCTGGCTCCCTGCATGCCATCTGAGAAGCCTGTCAAAGCACTTGATATGCTCCATAGTTGGCCTGCAGTGAGCCATGCAGATCTCTAGATTCTGTATTCTCCCTCAGCCTTACCAGCCTACCCAGGTATCTGATTCTTAGAACGTTTTTCTCTTTTCTTGGTAATGTAGAACAAGTAAAGTGTGGATACCAGTGAGTTATTTAATTAAATCCATTACAGTTTTAGAATGTTGATAACAGTGCGTTTTTTAACTAAATCAATTATATGTTGATAACAGTGAGTTATTTTACATAGAAGTATTTATGTTATAAAAATAATTCTAATAATCAAATTTTAGATTTATTTAATTTAATATCCAGAATTGATAACAGTGAGTTATTTTACATAAAAGTATTTATATTATAAAAATATTTTTAATAATCAAATTTAGATTTTATTAATTTAATAAAAATCTTTTTAATAATATATTAAAAAAGTTATGTTTATAAATTATATTTGTTTGGTTCTTTTGTAATCAAAAATTTTAAAATCATAATTATGATGCTTTACTCTTCTTTTTTTAATTTGGGAAACATAATGATCATGCTAGGCTCTCTTACTCTTACTTCTTAATGTGAAACAAAATGAAACTGTCCTTTTATGTATTTAAATGTTTCATGGCATATCATCATTTTTTTCATAGATGTAATAGGATATAATATAATATAATATAGAAACACTATTAAGGTAGACCATCAGGATCTTTATACATAAATATCAACTCTTATTCACTTGCTCTTTGAGTAGGCAACCTCTCAATTAGCCAAGCTTTAATATAACAATATTTTCATACATAAAATCACATTACATTTATTAAAAGCTAATTATTTAATGGACTTGTATTTATTAAAAATCAATATTTATTAAAAGCTAACTATTTAATGGACTTGTATTTATTAAAAATCAATATTGTTGGTCTAGTTTACTAAGTTTATTGAATGGGGCCATAACTACACTATTATTACTCTAATGGGCCTTTTAGTGCCCCCTCTTTACACTCCTGGGGAGGGTCCCAAGACTACATCCTCCTTCAGAAATCCTTATCTGCAATGTGTGTAGTGAGGATGTACAACCATAAACCAAGGTTCCGTGTATGGGTGTTGATTGCAATGTTGAACTAGTCTAAGGAACTAGGGTCCCATGTCTTCATCTCACGCAGTCTAAGAGGTCGGGTAGTCTTACCCACGTCTTTGGGTTGTTGTTGAGTCGTTTTGGCCACGATAGGGCCAGAAACATCTCTGGAGTCGAATTGCTCAGTTTGAGTTGTGTATTACCCAATTGTCGTTCCAGTCTTGCTCTGTGGTGTTTCCTTTCAATCCCAGAGCTGTTGTTTTGTTGTGTGGGCACAGTGGTTGGTATTTGGACTGTTTGGGAGGAAATGGAGCCTGAGTGTGCTTGATAAACCTAGTGTGTGCAGGAGCCTAACAGACAGAGCTAGAGAGCTGGATTTCTTCTCTACACCCCCTGAACAACACTAGAAGGGAAGTCATGGCCTGAGGGACTATGCAGCAGAGAAGGGGATGATTCCTTGTGTTGGGTGTGTGTGGATGTCTTAGAAGTCAGGCTAGCTCTGTTGCAGGTGTTCTTAGCTCTTTAGTGAGCCCACTAGCTTAGCATCCAGCGTTCCCATCTCCAGATAGCTTGATAAACCCAACTATGTTGGCTTGGCTATGTATTGTCGTGTACCCTTGGCCTGATAAACCCAACCGTGTTGGCTTGGCTAAGTTGTGTATCCTTGGCTACGTGTGAGCCTGCTAGCTTTCCCTTACTCTTTATGGAATCATGCCCAACTCAGGGGTGGCAGTGTTGTTGAGAGATTGATGAGCACACTGGCCTATGGTTGGGTGGAACGTTACAGCGACGTAGCTGGTTGCGGGACAAGCTTTCCTGAAGATAAGTATTCTTGTGCTTAATTCCTTGCAACTGTAATATTTTATGAATGAACATGATGAGTGCTTATATGCTGTGAATGTATGATGACATGTATTTGCTTCCATTGTATGTTTACGTGAATTAGATATCTGCATATGTATATTGCATCTTGCATCTGTGTATGATTTTATCAGCATGCATTTTATATTACCTTCATGTTTATGTTCATGGGGCATGATTTTGCCAGGGTGCTTAGTTAGCATGTTCAGTCGCGTCCTCTTCGCCGGTCGGAGGGTTGGGGACGTGACAGCTTGGTATCAAAGCCTCCAAGTTGCAGCAGTGGGCCTTTATGGGCCAAGAAAAGAAGCTAACAAAGGTGGGATAACCTCTGTTGAGCTTAGGCCAGCAGAGAAAAAAAATCAGAAATTTTCTAAGTATGGGATGTCGGATGACCTTGGCTAAGTCCATCCGATACGTCAGGTTCCTTCACCGGAAGAGAGCCGATGTAACGGCTAGAATGTCCAAAAGGAGCCACAACGGCAACGATGTTCCCTTCTTTCTTTCGACACGGTAGACGAAAATCCAAGAACCTTCTGATGCGGCAGACACAAGATTGAGTTCAAGCCGCGATAAGGGTTGTGTCGCCTGGAAGGAGTCGACGAGCTGAAGGGTCGCAGTGGCGGGGGGAAGATTGTTTTTGAGCCGCAATGGTACCTTGATTTCCCAAAAACCGAGTCACTACGATGGCGGATGAAAGCTAAAATGTGAGCCGACGACAGCGGCTCAGCTTGACGAAGGGCAGCCGCAACGACGGATGAAGAACCCTAAAGGGCCACCGATGATTGTGGGTAAGAAAGGATGAACTGTTCGCTCGAGGGGAGCCGACATGGCAGAAAGAAAAGGATTTGGGAGCCGATGCACATTGGGAGAGGCAAGCCAACAAAAATAAAATTTGAAAAATTTTCTAAGTATGGAAGCAGCGGAAGGAAATGAAACTTTGAACCATTACGATGGTGGGCAAAAGATGAAGAGGAAGCCGCTACATCGGCGGAATGAAGACAAAGACCAATCTGCAACAACGACTAGAAGAAGGAAATATTTCTGACATGGCGGCGGGTGAAAGAGTAGGTTGGAGCCGCTACGGCGGAGGATGGAAAATGACGAAGGAGCTGATGTGTCGGGAAAAAGGAAAAGACCAAACTGTGGCGGTGACGAATAAATGAAGAAAGGGCGAGTGTAGCGGTGTCCAGAAAAAGAAGATTGAGCCGATGACAGTGGCGACTGTGTTGGCCGAAGGCGAGCTGCTACAATGGGCAAAAACCAAAGAAGGAGCCTCTACAACGGCGAAAGAGAAAGGAAGATCGAGCCGCTACGGCGGTGGGTGAGAAGGAAAGAAGGAGTCGTTACGGTGGCGGGTGAGAAAGGAAGAAGGAGCCGCTACAATGGCAAGTAAGAAATGAAGACGGAGCCACAACAACGACAGGTGGAGAAGGAGGAAGGAGCCGACAAAGCGGCGGGTGGAAGAGGAAGATGGAGCCACCATGTCAGAGGAAATGTGGAATTCTCACCCAAATAGAGTTTTGACAGGGATTTTTGGCAGGTTTTTCAATTGGATCCAAGGGGGAAATCCCCCCTTGACCCCCTTTGTCCCCTTCAGACAATCATTCTTTGGGAAATAAAATTTTATGTTTTGACAAAGTTGTCAATGTATGATTTTTCCAAGTAAAGGTAAGTAATGTATAATTCATTTGAATGTTATGTGGCTAACAATTGTATGTATTAACACATTTTGCAGAATCATAGCCACTTTTTAGGGCAGTGTTCCAGGTATTGCAGTTTGGTAAGGTAAGTTTTGGTTCAGCCATGAGAACCCCATGATGGATATAATGCACGAAATTCCTACGAGCGTGTGCGAGATGCTATGGGGGAAAATGCCAGAGTTGGAAATGATGATATAGAGTCTAATGGAAGGAGATTTCAAGAGGCTTCGTCAGACATTGCGGCTACCATGAGAAGCTTGACTCAAGCCCAAGAAGAGCAACATGAGCTGAATACTGCTATGTTGCAAAGTTTGACCGACTTGCAAAGAAAGATGGACTCTGGGCATGGTACAACAAAACCAGAAGGTAGTAAGAGCAGTACCAAAAGAAGAAGAAGGTATTCTAGTGGATCATCTGACTCAGAAGAATCTAGTGGGGATTCGGGCTCTTCTTTTCGCAAAGCAAGAGAAAGAGGCGCCACAGGGATTGCTCTCGAGATGAATTCAAGAAGGATAAACCTCCTACGTTTGATGGTGAAGTAAAGACTAGACAAGAATTTGAAGCTTGGCTTCTCAGGATAAAGAAGTATTTCCAAGTTCAGGGCTATTCAGGAAACATGAAGGCAAGGGTTGCCATATTCAATATGAATTGGAGGGCATCCATTTGGTGGGAGTGCCTCAGACAGGTAAAGAGGATCAGTGAAAGAAGGCTTGAGTGGAAGCAGTTGAAGGAGTATTTCAAGTAGAAATACCTCTTTGACATGTATTATGATGACAAGATTAAGGAGTTCCGTGAGCTAAGATTGGGGCAGCAGACCATGGAGAGTATGCCATTAAGTTCCTAAAACTTTTGAGGTATGTCAGGTACATCAGGGATGATAAAGTGAAGGTCTGGCGTATTCTGAGCGGATTGCCTCAGTCCTACAAGGACATAATTGAGTTCTATGAGCCTAGGAATATGGAAGAAGTAATTAGGAAAGCTAAGTATTGCTATGAGCAAAGCAGGGGAAAGCCTGATTACCAAAAAACATGGAAGCACAAAAAGAATGAGAATTCTAATCAAAGGAAGAAAGGTTTCAAACCTTCTAACTTCAGGAATCAGCAGAAGCAACCATCACAAGCTGAGAAGTAGCCAGCCAGAATGATGGGAGAAAATCCTAAAGAACTGCAGCAGAACAGAGAACCTCTCCAATGTTGGAAATGTGGAGGACCCCACATGTGCAGGAATTGTCCACTTGAGAATGAGAAAACAAGGCTAGCTTACAACCTTCAATAGGCAGAAACTATGGGTCGAGTAGCAAAGGTCATCCCTAGGATTTATGCAGCACTGGAGGACTGTCAGGAAGATCACCAGTCAACTGTGGTTGAAGTTGCAGGTAATATTGTTGAGCAATTTGTTTCTATTTTAATTGACCCTGGTTCTACTCACAGTTACATTACTCCTAGAGTAGTGGAGACTTGTGCTTTTAAGAAAGTGAAGCATAGAAAATCTTGGTTAGTTCAGCTAGCCAATGGAACTAAGAGAAAGATTAGTGAAGTGGTATAGAAATGTCCATTGGTTATGAATGGATTGGTCACGTGTGTAGATATGAATGTTCTATCGCTTGGTTCCTACGATGTTCTCATTGGAATGGATTGGTTAGAAGCTCACAAGGTTAAGCTTCATTGTTACAATAAGACGTTTGAATGCATGGATGAAGAAGGGAACCCTAGAGTTGTAAGAGGCATCCCAAAGGTGATTTCTATGAGGCAGATTTCATCAATGTAGTTGAAGAAGTTCTGTAGGAAAGGTTGTCAGTTGTACGCAGCTCATATTTTGGAGGCAACAGAGGATGAAACTCCTAGGTTGGAGGACTTTCATGTGTTGCAGTAATTCGAGGATGTGTTTCCTGATGAGATTCCAAGACTTCCTCCAAAGAGGGACATTGATTTCACAATCAAACTTGTTCCAGGAGCAGAACCAGTGTCCAAGACACCCTACAAGATGAGTACACTAGAAATTATTGAGTTGAAGATGCAACTGCAATAGTTGTTGGAGAAGAAGTATACCAGGCTGAGTGTGTCTCCTTGGGAAGCACCAGTTCTGTTTGTGAAGAAGAAAGATGGTATGCTCAGGTTGTGTATTGATTATAGGTAGTTGAACAAAGTCGCCGTAAAGAACAAATACTTGTTTCCTAGGATTGATGACCTCTTTGATCAAATCAGAGGAGCAAAGGTATTTTCCAAGATTGACTTGAGATCTGGTTACCATCAGGTAAGAATCAAGGACGAAGACATTTATAAGACAACCTTCAAAACAAGGTATGGACACTATGAGTTTGTAGTGGTACCATTTGGCCTCACAAATGCACCAGCTACATTTATGTGCCTTATGAATAGTGTCTTCAGTAGGTATTTGGACAAGTTTGTTCTTGTTTTCCTTGATGACATTCTCATTTATTCTAAGAATGAGGAAGAGCATGAAGAGCATATGCGATTGAAATTACAATTGCTCAAAGAGAATAAGTTGTATGGAAATTTGAGCAAGTGTGACTTCTATAGAGATAGGATTCATTATTTGGGTCACATTATCTCAGATGAGGGCATATCTCTAGACCTTGAGAAGATTGAGGCCATTATGAATCGGCCTACTCCAAGAAATGTGACAGATGTAAGATCTTTTATGGGACTTGCAGGGTACTACAGAAGATTCATTGAAGGATTCTCCAAGGTTGCACATCCAGTCAATTCTTTGCAAAAGAAGGGAATAAAGTTTGAATGGACACCGAGGTGTGAAGAAAGCTTCCAGTAGTTGAAGAATCTTCTCACAAGTGCACCAGTTCTAAAGATTGTTGATCTGAAAAAAGATTTTGTGGTGTGTACCGATGCATGCGGTCAAGGGCTTAGAGGAGTCCTTATGCAAGACAACCACGTGATATGTTATGAGTCAAGAAAGTTGAAAGAGCATGAGAGGAACTATGCCACTCATGATCTAGAACTTGCAGCCATAGTACATTCTCTCAGGATGTGGAGGTATTACTTGATGGGAAGGAGATTTGAGCTTAGGACAAACCATTGTGGTCTGAAGTATTTGTTTGATCAGCCTACTCTAAATGCTAGGCAATCGAGATGGCTGGAGTTTTTATGTGAGTTTGATTTTAAAATCAAGCACATAAAAGGAAAGGAGAACAAGGTAGCTGATGCACTCAGCAGGAAGGTGCAGGAAATGCACATGGCATCTCTTAGTATTTTCTAGTCAGATTTGAGGCAACAAATTGTTGGCCATGCTGTTGGAGATGAATTGTATGAGCAGGTAAAAGACAAATTGCAGCAGCAAAGTCTTGAGAAGAGGTATGAGAGATATAAATTGGAAGAAGATGGACTTCTTACTTATAAGAATAGAATCTATATTCCAAATGTAGCAGATCTGAGGAGAATGGTTATGGATGAGATCCACCAAGCTCCATATTCTGGTCATCCAGGATATCAGAAGACGATTGCTACAGCCAAAAAGCAGTATTTTTGGCCAAGAATGAAAAAGGACATGGCTGAGTACATTTCAAGGTGCATGAAATGTCAGCAGGTAAAGGTTGAGCATCAACACCCAGTAGGTTTGTTGCAACCTTTTCTAGTTCCAGAATGGAAATGGGAAGTTATTTCCATGGATTTTATTACAGGATTGCCAATGACTTGGAGACAACATGACTCCATCATGGTTGTGGTGGACAAGTTGACAAAGGCAGCACATTTCAAACTAGTTAAGTCTACGCGTAAGATTGATGACATTGCAAAGATCTTCATGAAGGATATTTTCAAATTGCATGGATTTCCTAAGGCAATAGTCTCTAACAGAGATGTCAAGTTCACTTCCAATTTTTGGAAGGGTTTGTTTGCAGATTTGGGTACGAAGTTGAACTTCAACACCGCCTACCATCCTCATAGTGATGCTCAGACACAGAGAGTGAATCAAGTGCTTGAAAACATGCTTCACATGTATGTGATGGACAAGCCAACCAAGTGGGAAGATTACTTACACTTGGTAGAGTTTGCTTACAACAATGGACAGGAAGCATCCTTGGGGATGAGTCCATATGAAGCTTTGTATGGAATAAGGTTTAGGACACCAGTGACATGGGATAATCCAGAGAACAGGATTGTGCTTGGGCCAGAATTGCTCAAGGAGATGGAGCGGGATGTTGTAAAGATTAGGTAGAATCTGAAGGCAGCTCAGGACAGACAAAAAGCTATGCAGATAAGCATAGGGTGAATAGAGAATTCAGTGTTGGGGATCATGTTTACCTCGGAGTGAGGGAAAAGAAGAGTTCCTTGAAGCTTGGAAGTTGTGCCAAGTTGTCACCTAGATATTATGCCATCATTTGAAGTGCTAAAAAGAATAGGGACAGTTGCATATAGACTTGCATTGCCTGCTAGCACTAGAGCTCATAATTTTTTTCATGTCTTTGCTTAAGAAATATGTACATGCTCTTAACCATGTGATAAATTGGGATGTGATTTAGGTGGAACCCGAGGGAGAGTTCCAAATCGAGCCAATGCACATCCTCAACAGGAAGGTCACAATGCTCCGGAACCAAGCCATAGGGCAGGTAAAGGTGCAATGGGATCACTACGCTCTTAAAGAGGCTACATGGGAGTTGGAGGATGCCATGGGATTGGCACATTCATTTTTGTTCAATTCTGCGGAGCACTGAGGCGATGCCAGTGTAGCATTTTTGTTCAATTTTGGTAAAGCACTGAGGATAGTGCTATTGAAGGGGGAGGGGAATGTAACAACTCGGTTCTGACCCCATTTGCATTAAATGTATATGATGTATATATATTGTAATTAATCATGGTGTGGAGCTACAGGAAAAAGCCCCACCATGGATTATCGTTTTATGTTTCGGTGATTAAATCGGTGCCAATGGTATTTTGTGCTAGCCAGGCACGTTATGATTTTTAAATCATCATGTAAATATGCAATTAATTAAAAACCCACAACTGGCTATGTCAATGCAACAATAATGAGAAGGGGCATGATTCCCTAAGGATAAAGGGGGGGGATGTCTAACCCTTGGGATCCATTGGGGAACAACCAAGTGTCAAGTGATGAACCCATATAGATGTCAACCATCATTTTTGTCTTAACTCACCCTTTTTCCTTATCTCATTCAACCAACCGAATCAATTTCCAGGGTTGGTTGGGGGCAGTTATTGCCTAGGGAAGACGTATGCATGGGCAGGACTGACAGTCCTTTCCCACACACAAGCCCAGGGGCAGGGGCATTCTTGTTTCCCTCACGGGAACAGGGAATGGATTCCACGATTCTCCCTCATGCAGTCATTCATTCTCCCTCACGCAAGCAGCCGGGTTCTGTTCTTCCTTCCCGATTTGGGGTTTGTTGTGTGTAATTCTTACCCACAACTGGGTCTGTGTATGCCGAAACTCCTTCACGCAGGTTTTGTTCTTCATCTCACGTAGTCTGAGAGGTTGGGTTGTCTTACCCACGTATTTGGGTTGTTGTTGAGTCGTTTTGGCCACTATAGGGCCATAAACGACTCTAGAGTCGAATTTCTCAGTCTGAGCTGTGTATTACCCAATTGTCGTTCTAGTCTTGCTCTGTGGTGTTTCCTTTCAATTCCACACCTATTGTTTTGCTGTGTGGGCACAGTGGTTGGTTTTTGGACTGTTTGGGAGTGGAAATGGAGCATGAGTGTTCTTGATAAACCTAGTGTGTGCAGGAGCCTCACAGATAGAGCTAGAGGGTTGGATTTCTTCTCTACACCCCCTGAACAACACTGGAAGGGAATTCATGTCCTGAGGGGCTGTGCAGCAGAGAAGGGGATGATTCCTTATGTTGGGTGTGTGTGGATGTCTTAGAAGTCAAGCTAGCTCTGGTGCAGGTGTCCTTAGCTCTTCAATGAGCCCACTAGCTTAGGAGCCAACGTTCCCAGCTCCTGATAGCCTAATAAACCCAACTATGTTGGCTTGGCTATGTATTGTTGTGTACCCTTGGCCTGATAAACCCAACCGTGTTGGCTTGGTTAAGTTGTGTATCCTTGGCTATGTGTGAGCCTGCTAGTTTCCCCTTACTCCTTGTGGAATCATGCCTAGCTCAAGGGTGGCAGTGTTGCTGAGAGATTGATGAGCACACTGGCCTATGGTTGGGTGGAACGTTGCAGCGACATAGCTGGTTGCGGGACAAGATGTCCTGAAGATAAGTATTCTTGTGCTTAAGTCCTTGCAACTGTAATATTTTATGAATGAACATGATGAGTGCTTATATGCTGTGAATGTATGATGACATGTATTTGCTTCCGTTGTATGTTTACGTGAATTAGATATTTGCATATGTATATTGCATCTTGCATCTGTGTATGATTCTATCAGCATGCATTTTATATTACCTTCATGTTTATGTTCATGGGGCATGGTTTTGCCCAGGTGCTTAGTTAGCATGTTCAGTCGCGTCCTCTTCGTCAGTCTGAGGGTTAGGGACGTGACATTACTATTACTATAATTAACTCTTTCCCTCCCTTATCATCGTCTCATAATTATACATAACTTCAATTCTTAATAAATATCCATAAAATCACATAATGGTAAGATGCACAAAGTTGTAATTATGGGAAAACAAAAGGAGTAATTTTTAAATTATTATTATTACTTAAATTGATTTTATAAAAATTGTTATTATATATATATGAGGTTTATTGGGGGTATATGGTATGGAGATTATAATGAATAAAGAAAAATAAATTAAAAAAAATTATTTATCACAATAATATCAATAAAAATGCTAGAATAATATCAATAATATCAATGTGACATGTTATTTAAACAAGAATTTTTAATTTGTTTTTTTGTGAATAGTAAAAATCTTATTTTCCATCTCAAAAAAAATAATAATATAATATATATATATATATATATATATTCTTCTACATTTGTAAACGTGTATCTTAAAAATATACAAAATATTATATAGATAAATATTTTTTATCTATTTATAAAGTATTTACGAGTTATATATATATATAAACTCTTAAATTTATAAAAAAACAAACAAACACATGAACATATGTACATTGTTGGCATGTACATTGCTCATACTAAGCACAAAATTTGATACACCTAAGTGTTTAATTTGTGCATATTTTCTTCTAGAATTTTAAATGTGTTGTTTTTTATTATTATTGAAGAATATCTAGTCAGCATAAAAAATTTACTGTAGATTTGTGTAGTAAAATTTGGTTATGTACATTGTTGGCATGTACATTTCTCATATTGAGCACAAAATTTGCTACATTGTTGGGATGTACATTGCTAATAGTGAGCATGATACAAGTGAGTGTTTAATTTGTGCATATTTTTTTCTAAAATTTTAAATGTATAGTTTTTAATTATTGAAGAATATCTAGTAAACACAAAAAATTTACTGTAATTTGATGATTTTTTACCATGATTATTTTTTGAATTTTTATGCATTAAAATAGGAATATATGATTGTACTTGAGAAAAGATAAAACTACACAAGAAAAAGAAAAACTCACATTGTTATTGTTATAACATTATCAAGTTCACTATTACATGGGAAATGCTTTTAGCCCTCTAAGTCATCCAAAACACTTAAGTTATTTCTAAAATAATAAATATTGTATAGTCTCCATTAGTTTCCTTTAACAACTTATAGCTAATATTTCTTTAAAATTATTAAAAATATAAAATATGTATTAATTACATATTCCTTAGCAATACCTTATTCTAATAAAAAAAAACTTATGTTTAATATTTCTTTTCTTTTCAACTTTGAATTAAGATTTTGAGTTGGGATTTTAACTCTTTGAGTGGTCCTTTCCCTTCGAGAAGCACCAAAAGATCGTTGTTTGTTAGTGACTAGAGCACTAAGAACCCAAAATTTGGTGAAGGAGATACTATGACAAAAACTTAGGTATATCAATTGTTTTTGTTGTTATATTTTTTAATACATAGTTGAAATGGTTTGAGATAGGTGTTTTATGTTGACTTGTTTGAGGTGTAGTGTGGAAGTACTTGGAGTGGATTTTAACAAGAAGGCGTACCTTTCCATCATCTCTCTTGCTAAATTCTCAATTTAACAAGTTAAATAAGAAAGCCATGTTTTTATCTTCAACTTGATACGTTGATAGTTTAACCCTAGACATTTAGGATTAATTTCCTCAAATACACCTAAATAAGACACTAATTAAACTTCAAACATACTAAAAAAATGTGTTTTAAGAAGGAAAGATTATTATATATCTAATCATAACATCTTTATTTGATATTAGACTATATAAAGTTATTTTATAAGTTTGTGCATTGTGTCATACTTGAGTAAAAATGTTACTTAGGTCATGCCTAATTAATCATCATATATATAAGTTTCAAAAAAATATAATATTTATGACATATAATTAATAATTTTATATATGAGAGAAATATTAATATAAATAAAATAAAAAATAAATGTATTTTTATCTTAAATATAAAAAAAGTTATATATACACTTAATATTAAAATGGTTACTCTACTTTTAATTATTCAATATATAAAACTAAACTTGCTTACTTATAATTATTCGCTTGTGTAGTAAATAAAACAATAAACCATTTTCAAGAAACTTAATATATAAATTTAAACTTGGCTTATAATTTCCTATGGCAAAGAAAATGGTAAAACCATTTTCAATAAACTTCAAACGGTTATTTTCTAGTACATAACAAATGTTTTAACATAGGTTGGTAGTGGAGATTATATTCATATGAAAGATTTGTAGTGTCATTAATGATATCACTTCTTGAGGTCTGACCACATTTATTTCACTGCACCAAAAATCCTGTCAAGCGGTGGCAGTGGCATGCACTTTCTTAATCGCGTCACTGTAACACCCTGGTTTTGACCCTGACTGCATTAAATGTATATGATGTATATATTGTAATTAATCGTGGTGTGGAGCTAAAGGAAAAACCCCCACCATTGATTTATCGTTTTATGTTTCGGCGATTAAAATCAATGTCGATGGTATTTTGTGCTAGCCAAGCACATTATAATTATGGACACCATGTACATATGCGATTTAATTAAAATACCCACAACCAGCTATGTCAATGAAACAATAATGAGATGGGGGCATGATTCCTAAGGATAAGCGAGGGGGGGGATATTCAACCTTTGGGGCCAATGGGGAAAAGCCAAATGTCAACAAAAGAACCCAAGAGAGTGGGCAACTACTTTCCTTGTCTTATTCACCAACCAATTTAATTCCCATGGGTTAGTTGGGTAGTTATTGCCTTGGGGAAACATATGCATGGGCATCCGTCAGTTATGGTAGAGCTGCCAGTCCTTGACCTCACACATGCCCAAAGAAGGGGGGGGGCGTCGCATTTCAGTCCCTCGCATGGGCAGAAAACCCATTCCACATTCACGCAGGGGAGTTGGCCAAAGGTAGTCGCAGAAGGAGTCGTAGCTCACTACTCACACAGGAGAAATTCCGTATGTGCTCACACACAGGCAGACAATTATCATATGCACTCACGTGGTGGAGATTACTCCCATTTGCGGTTGTTGTGTGTTCCCCCTCACGAGGGTAGTCGTTCTCTGCAATTTCTTCAAGCAGGAACTCATTTTTTTTGTGAAGCCAGGGAGTGGGAGAAGAGACCCATGATTTTTTGAGGGTGTTGAGTCCGTTTTGGCCACGTTAGGGCCAAAACATCCCTGGAAAATTGAATTGTTGTTAGGGGTTGTTCTCACCCTTCCTAACGATTTGTTTTTGTTGCCCAACTGTTTTCCTCAACCCAGTATTGTGTAACTTGTTGTGTATGCATATACTATATGGATTTGAGTTGTTTTTGGAGTGGAAATGGGGTCTGAGCTAGCTTGATAAACCTAGTGGAAGAAGGAACCTCACAGATAGAGATAGAGGGTTGGATTTCTTCTTTGCACACCCTGAATAGCACTGGAAGGGAAGGCATGGCCTGAGGGACTGTGTAGCAGAGAAGGGGATGCTTCCTTATGTTGGGTGTGTGGATGTTTTAGAAGTCAGGATAGATCTGGTGCAGGTGTCCATGGCTCTAATTGAGCTCACTAGCTTAGCAGACAGCCTTTCGAGCTCCTGTATAGCTTGATAAACCCAACTGTGTTGGCTTGGCTGAGTGTTGTGTATCATTGGCTACGTGTGAGCCTGCTAGTGTTCCCCTTATTCCTTGTGGAAATCATTCCCAACTCGGGGGTGGCAGTGTTGGTGAGAGATTGATGAGCACACTGGCCTATGGTTTGGTGGAACGTTGCAGCGACGTAGTTGGTTGCGGGACAACTCTTTCTCAAGATAAGTATCTTCTTGTGTTTAAATCCTTGCAGCTACATTTTTTTTTATAACTCAATATGAACATGTTAAATGCTGTGAATGACATGTATTTGCTTCCGTTGTTTAATGAATTGGATGTCTGCATATGTATTTTGTTTCATTGCATTTTATATATGTTCATGGGGCTTAGTCTGCCCGGGTTGATAGCATCCTGGTCGCGTCCTCTCCACCGAGTAGAGGGGTGGGGACGTGACATCCACAATTGAACCACCACCTCTACTTCACCACCACCTCTCGTTGTAGTTAGGATTCTATATCTCCGAAAGATAGAAAATTCTTCATTAATTTGCAAGAGAGATTCTATGTAGATTCTTCATCAATGGCCAATGCAAAGTCGAGAAGTAATCATTGCATACCTTGGATCACATGTTAAACAGTTGTTGGTACTGCATTGCCCAATTTTGAATTCTATGTTGAGGAACAAGGTGGCTCAGAGATCCATATTCAACACACTTGCATCACAATGAAATTGCTAGGGGTCCCTGCAAATTATTAACCCAAATTGGGAAGTCATTAAGTCAATAGTTTTCTCCTTGTGTATTTCTTTAGTATCTCAAGCTCTTATTCAAGACCTAAATATATTTAGTATTTCAAACCACCATTTAAGACCTAAATATCTATGGACATCCTAGTAGAGTACTAGCTATCTAAAAGATAGTCCTCTAACAAAAAAGGGTTGTTGTTGTTCCTGCAAAAGTTCATGGGGTCGCCTCAAAGTTTTGTGTTTTTCAGTGTCTTGCTCAGAGATTCTGAATATCTTTCCCATATGTAATTCCTAAAACAATGTTGAAATCGAGTATTCAGGAACCTTTTGCGAGAGAAGGTCCAAACAATAAACTATTTATAAAACCCAGGGCTTATATAATCTAATTACAAAATTCAGACTCGACAAAAACTGAAAGGGAAAGCATGAATAGAAAAATAGATATGTAGAGACATTTTTAAAAACTTGGGCATATACTTATTAATAACCGAACAACATTTATGTCAAAATTAGCAGAACGAATATCATTAATGCAAATATGAATGGTGGAGTTATGGAACAAAATAGCATTTTTTAATCGAAACAAAGCTTTATGCACTTCAAGACATAATCCAAGAGTTGATGCTAAGAGAATATATTAACTTACAATGATTTTGCAGGTGGTCAATGAGGGTTAAGTTCCTCTGTGAATATTGTGGTAATCACTTGATGTCCCTATTGGGTTAGGTGCCAAAACTTCTACTGAACATTTTACCCCAAGCACCATCCTCAAAGTGAAGGGAAGTGCTCTAATATTTTCTCAAGATGTGTATTTCATTGGAAAAAAATAAAGATAAATATAAAATCAATCATTAATTAACTTTTGAAATCAAGATTCATCATGAACATGACAAATACTAAGTGTGAAAGAAGAAATGCATCCTTGTATCTTAATATATTTGTGTGCATCCTTCAAAATGGATCCTTGTCTTGGCCAGTAAATTAAGGCCAAGGGAGGTAATAGTTATACAAGGGTAATAACCTTATGTATGTGAAGCTTCCTAACAATATAACTTATCCTTCATTGATATTTATTTTTCTATTTAATTGGTCTTGTTGGGACTGAAATTGCTAGCTTCAAAATATGACAAAGTGTGTCGATTGTGACATTTGAATCTTTGATTGCCACTATTCTTTTGTTTCCCAAATATCATCCTATTTCATCAAAGTTATAAGAGTTACTCATTATTTACCATTTTTATTCTTCTTTCCTACAAGCTTCCTACTTTTAGGTATTAGGATTTAGTCAATTAATGTATGAGGTCATCTTCTTTGAATAAAGCCCATTAGGAAGTGGGTATTTACTCAATGTAAAAGGGTTGTCTTTGTTAAATAAGGCCCACCAAGTGCTTGGTACTCAGTAATGATGGGACCATACGTAATTAGATTTTTCCTAGTGAGAAACTATGTATAGAACTAGAAGACTATGCAATATCTTGTTGTGGATTGTTATTTTATCATAGCATTATTCTATTGGAGGTTATCCCTTCAAAGAGGCTCGTGAATAGTGTTGTCTATTTCCATAAGTATTAATATAAGGGTTATATTGTGGAGTTTTAATATCATTGTCTCTCAAATTTATTTGTTTGTAGTTTATATTTCTTGAATATTGATCATAAATTATTTTTTATATTGGTTAAGTACACTACAAGCGATATTGGACCTGTTTCTTGTGTCAGCGTACACACAAGTTTTAGACAACAAAAAGGTTAGGCTAGGGATGTGTTCCAACATCTTTAAACATAGAGCATGGAAATTTTTAAGAACCCCCCACCCCCTAAATTTCTATGTATAATAAAATGGCAAATCCTCATGATAAATAGGAAAAATATGAAAGTTATTTTATCAATATTATATTATGTATATATAATATTTTGGCGACTATCTCATTGAATTATATAATCTTGTAAAATCTTCGCAAATCTTTCACTAAATTGTACAACCTTGTAAAATCTTAGCGAATCTTTCACTAAATTATAAAACCTTGTAAAGTCTCAACAAATATTTTACTAAATTATAAAATATTGTGAAGTCTTGGCGAGTATTTTGATAAATTATAAAACCATATATAGTAATAGGAAAACATATACAAAAATACTAAATAGGATATAAATCTTAATAAATCATCACATAACAAGCCCTATTTTGGTGGTAGTTCAGTACCTCACTCTAACCATCACCGTACATAGAAATTCACCATACTCTAGGAATATTCTTGGAAACAACAATGAAATTTTTCATTACCTTGACAAATAGAATCAATATTAACACAAGGGCCCACCAAAACCTCGATCCTCATTTAGCTCTCCATGCTATTACAAGGGCCCGCCAACACCTCATTTATATACACACCTTACCAAATTAGAGGATTAAAACTCTAAATGTGTATTGTTTATTTCAATGCACTTGAAACTATTTTAAAAAATAATTTCCATTGTATGTGCAAATGTGTGTTCCAAGTTGGTTAACAAATGTTTGTTCATCCAAATACTATACACATGCTTCCAAACCTAATTAAAACCCAACCCCATTGTGCATGATATATTTCCATGAAAAAATAAAAATAAAATGTCAGTGGCTTAGAATGTGGTGATGTTAAGACATCGGTTAAGTCCATAAATCCATGAAAGGTAGGATGCAAAACTATGAGAGAGCTAGTAGAAGAGTAATGAGCAAGATTGGACTAACCATAAAATACAATGTCAACCCTACAAAAATCCTTTGACAACTGTAAAATTCAATAAACAAAACAAGCAACTTGTCAAAATCCCTGACATTTCCCAAAGCAAAAGAGGCAACAAAGACATTGGGATTCTAGGCTGCTCCACCCATGGCCTGTCCCAGAAAGGAGAACACAAACAAAAGTAGACAGAAAATAGCAATGGTTATAAGAAGAATAATGCCCCCCTGTAAACCCAAATATACGACTATGAATAAATTCCTATCCCCTAGGAAGGATAACCAAACACCCACATAAACGTTCTTGTCGCATCGATGATCATGTGCTTCACAAATCCCATGTTTCTTGGGGAAACTTTGGATCTAAGGTAAATGGATTCCAAACTTTCCTAGATGAAAATGGGTCACTATAAGACTCAATAGTAAATATCAATTGTCATTCTCATGTGTACATTAAGCAACTTCCAAAACAAGATTCAACCCATAAAATATGGATGAATGTAACTTCGACTTCAATTTCCATGATTGATAGAGGGAGAAAGAGCCCTAACAACTGCCATTTCTGGAAATCAGGTGAAAATAGGAGCTTCCTAGAGATTTTCATGGGTGAACAAAGATTTAAATCGATTTTTAAAGGTGCGAAATTGTTCTATCTTGGCTCCTCTTTCTAAATTCAATGGGGCTAACCTTCTATTCATTGAAAATAAATAAATAAAATGTGGGCTAATCATACCTAATGAGTGTTTAGTAAAAATATCACATTAAAAATTTAAAACCCCTAAATTTAGCCCATGAACTAAGATTATCCCCTAAAATTTTCCATGATATAGAGATTTTTTTTCAATGGGTAAAATCGTTCTTGGGAAGCATACACTCAGGGAGTACAAGTGAAGTCACCTAGTCAAACACCCTTGTACACCTTTGTTGGTACCCAGTGAGTAGGACAACATTAGACAAGATTTGTATTTGGATTTGATCTTCTTCATACATTTGGTTAGATCGAAATTCCTCTAGTAACACCTAAAACTAGCCTTGCATAAACATATTGGTTGTCTTATTTCTATAGTACATCAAGAACAACATTTAATGAGATCACTCTTGTATGTTAGGGAATAAAGTAGTAGGTCTAAGGGTATGGTATACCCTCCTTGGATAGAACCATGAAATATTTATTCAAGTAGTTTTGTTGTTGGAAACCATATAGTATATCATATAGATATAGTGCTTGACACACCTTTGTCCCTAGGAACTTGTAAACCCTTGCCTCTGAAAATGGGAAATTGATGAAAAAAAACAATTTCTTGGAATATCAAGAATTTGAGATTTTGTTAGCATGGTAATACCCAAATAGGAGTATACTCGTAATGGAGTTAAAATTAGCATAGATCCATCTTAAACCCGGATCTATGAAGCACAAAGTGGGATCCAATTTATTGAGGTGTAATTTTTTTTAATCTTAACTCTTTTACATGTTCAAAAAAATTTACACCTCAAGAAAGTGATCCCTCATCCCTATTGTTGCTTGATAAATCTGGGTTTAAGATGGATCTATGTTAGTTTTTATTTCATTATTTTATGAGCCAACATTGATTTCTTTAATATCATTTTATATGGTTTAAATTTTTTATTTTATGGGCCAACATGGTTTTTATTTTTTATTTTATGAGCCAACATGGATTTTCTTAGCAACTTTTTATTTGGTTTTATTTTATGAATCAACATGGTTTTTATTTTTTTATTGTATAAGCCAACATGGATTTCTTTTTATAACTTTTTATTTGGTTTTACATCTTTTATTTTATGAGTGACATTGATTTTTTTTACTTTTTAAACTCTTTTATTTGGTTTTATTTTTTTTATGAGTTGACATGATTTTTTTTAATTTCTTTTTATTTGTGTAACATAACATTACGCTGCGTTGCGTTATGTGACAACATCTCCCCCATACTATGCTTTATAGCACCTCCCTACTCCTGGTGCAAAGAACTATGATGTGATCTTGTACCATTGTGGGAGACTAAATCTCAAAACATTCCTTGAGTAATGTTAATCACATTGGTATAGCTATCAATTAACCCCTTTTTGTGGAATCGATTATCCCATTATGAGAAACCCACCTAAAAATCTTAATTGTGTTTATCGCATTTGTAAGACTCTTAGATAACACTTTTGGTGGACCCAAGGGCCCATGATGACTGGTAGAAATGGTACCATGGAGAACAAGATCACCTAGATACCATGATCTCTAAAGTCAGCCACTGATGTTGATAAGCTTGACAACATGGAAGTTAAGGTCGGCAACCTAGAAGTTGAGCCCAACTCTAGGATTAACAAAATCGAAACTCAACTCGCTATGCTTATCAACATAGCATCATGTACTCAAATCCCTCTGCGTAGCCAGAGGGGGGTGAATCCTCCAACGAGGGAAAGAATTCCCCAAAGCCACACTTTCAAAGTATTCAACATGATATATTGCACATATTTCCTAAAGGAGATATAGACAAGTTTGATGGTTTTGACCCAACGAGATGAGTTACCTAGATGCAAAACTAAGTCTCTCTTCAAGGTATCACTTATGACCTAATAAAACTTCAAATGGGTGTTGTACTTGGAATCGAGTCATCAACAATTGTAGAAGTTGCATAAAAAGTCCTATGGGGGTGTTTATGGAATTACCTCCCAATAACTAGGGTCAGGTTATTGACAGAGTAGGTAATATGGAAACAATTTACATTGTGATTTCATCTAAGTACTCGAAGATAATAGAGAAATAGAACAGAGGAATACCTTGGGCCAGGTGCCTAGCCTCCTTGTTGCGACTTGTAATAAAATGGAAAGATGTCCTTCATGTGTCCAATCTACTGAAGTTATGCACACAAGCAACAAAGAACATTCCTCAAATATTTCATAGCATCAAATAATTAATAATGAATGTAATATATAATATTAACTAATTGAAATTAACTACTATTAGGAAAATCATTCCACCTCCAAATTCACATTTCATGAATACACAAATCAAAACATAATTTGTTCGGGTTGGGGGGTGAGAAGAGGGATCTCCATGTTTTTAAAATAAAAAAATAAAAGAAACAATATAGTATACCTTATCTTTGCTACTAGCACCTTCTTCATTAGAATACAAGTTCCTCTAACTTGGACCACTCATGGACTATTGCTATGTTCCAACTTCTCAACCATAATGGAAATGGGATAATAAAAGGATATTAGGATCCCAACTTTAATCCAAGAAACTAGGGATTATGATGGGGGATGGACCATAATAATCTCAAGAATACAACCTATTCTCAATCCTCCAACACAAGTGTACTTCAATATCATGTGGTTCCCCTTCTCCAACAATTCATTTTCTTAAACACCCTCAAGAGTTAGCTTAGATAGTTGATATGGGTTCTAATGTTGTGCAGGTGAAGGATCACATAAGCTATGCTCAAGAGAACATATTTAATTCACATTTATATGTTTTTTTCCTGTTTTGGAAATCTTTCATGCTTTGATTAAGGAAAGGAATGGGGCCTCATGTGTTTCCATAAGGAAAGGCACAAGGATGAAGCAAAAATGAGTTTTTTAAGGATAATTAAATGGTGATCAACAATTGTCTAGGACAAATACTCATTGCAGGAAAAGGGTGACCCAATAATGTTATTATAGGGGGTACATTGCCTAAAGCTTGTTTGTAAAGGCCATCTATGCTTACTTTGAAATGGATACTCATTATTTGGGATGGTTTACCAAGTTGTGCCAAACAAGCACAATCAAAGACTTTATAGAAGCCTTCAAGCAATTGGAAATTTACATAGAGAACATGAACAATTATTTTTTCAGAGAATGTTTTCTTAGTGGCTCACCTAGTGAATTAGTGCGAATCCTCTCAACAATCTCAAGAAGCAAGTGTCTAGGACAAATACTCATTACTGGAAAAGGGTGACCTAATAATGCTATAATTGAGGGTACATTGCCTAAAGCTAGTTTGTAATGGTCATCTACGCTTACATTAAAATAGATACTCATTATTTGGGATGGTTTATCAAGTTGTGCCAAATAGGAGCAATCGAAGACTTTATAGCATCCTTCAAGCAATTGGAAATCTACATAGAGAACATGAATGATTATTTTTTCAAATAATTTTTTTTAGTGGTTTAAAGGAGGGTAATAGATCATAAGGCTTGATAGCTCACCTAGCGAATTGGTTGGAATCCTCTCAATGATCTCAAGAAACATAGGGTTTTCTATAAACAAACCAAAATGCCCTTTTTGTTCCCAAACACACCCCCTCTCAGTGTATAAAACCACTTCCCCTACCGCTTAGTGCTTGCAATCCCACAATTGTCCCTAACAAATGCAACAGAGTTTTAATGTCTCAACCTTTGTTAATTTTGATTAGTATTTCAAAGGACATAAATGTAAGGAACAAATTTTATGTCAAATAGATGTGACCCAATCAAATAATCCTATGAATAATTCATAAGAATCCATTCAAAAGATGAAACTAGTGGTGACTACACCACCTTCTCATGAAGAAACAACCATGAAGCCTCCTTGTGAGGAGCCACAAATTTCCCTCGATGCTCTTTCAAGCATTTCATCCCCCTAGACCTTAAATTTTGTGGGATATATCAAGCACAAAAAGATATTTATATTACCAATGGAAATGACACCCACAATTTCATTCATCGTAGAGTTTACGAAGAAACCCATTATTATGTCCATGAAATGTACAATTTTCAAATCATGATAGCCAACGGTGCTATGATGAAATGTGGTGGAAAGTGTGAGAAATTGAAACTTAAAATGGGGGAGTATATTCTTGTTGGAATATATTAAACCCACTCAAATACTTGGGATAAAATAACTAATCATTATTTGATTAATTATCTACCCACTAGCTTAATTAGTTGGCATCCACTTGCACCTTAAAATCAGTAGATGCCATCTATACCCCATGAATGCTTTATTTTTTATTATGGGTTGATCTTGACCACTTTATGGACATCCAAAATTGGTAACTGCGCTTTACTGCAGATTCTGCTTTATCTTGTTTTTTGTGGATAAGGTAAAGCTAGTTAACTAGGAAACTGAGTTCTTTTGTTGCCAACCCATGCTTCATGACTTTCTCTCCATTTTCTAGGATTAGCATGTTTTTCCATCACTCTTGACAACTCACTCATTCTTTTGCTAATTCGTGAGGTCTTTGACTGATTTGGGAAGTGCTTTAGACACCTATGGGGGTTTATTATATTTTGGTAAGTCAACGTTTTTTATCTTTATGAGTTGTCTCCATACAACTCAATTTTCCTATGAAGGATGTACTCTTTATGTACACTATTATTCATCATTATTCAATGGAAGGATACACACCAATATTCATCTCTTCGTTCATGTGATTCAGTCTTTTTTCTTCTCTCTATTTTTTCATGTGTATGCTTGTGAGAATTCTTACTAGCAAGATCTATTTCATGTGCTTCTTCTTAGCATATTTTCTCATAGCATCGATGCTATTATTTATACATGGTATCAAGGAAGCAAGGTTGATCAAGTTCTACAGAGTTGAGGAGTGCATCCAGTCTCCTATCCATCTCTAAAGAAGAACTTGTCTAGCTTACAAGATTTTCTCCTAGTTTAGTTTTGCAGGTTGCAGAGAGTTTCTTTTTGAGCACATCAATTCAATAGTATGGATTCTCCTTCATCAATAATTCTGACTCCCTTCAACTACCATGAATGGAAATCCAAAATTGGAATTCTATTACGCAGTAGGGGATTATACAGAGTTACTCTAGCTTTGGAGAATGAGCCCAATGCTATGATTGAGAAAGCTAAGTGGCATAATAGGTTGGATGAAGCCTATGGATTTCTTTTCCTCTCTATTTCTCCTAATCTACGCTTTCATATAGATGGTTTGACCACTCCAAACCAAGTGTGGACTCAATTGGAGTCTTTCTTTGGAGTTTAAGATGAGATAAGAGCGCATCAATTAAGGATTGAGTTATTCTCACTAAGTCCAAGCAATTTCGATTCTCTTGAGGGTTTCTTCACAAAGTTCAAGTCACTTGTTATAATGATTAAGCAATGTGGGATTGATAAAGAAGATGATCAATTAATCCTTTCCATTCTTTCTAAATCGGGTCCTGATTACTCAATTTTTATGTCTACTTTTCATGCTACTAGGCTTGTTATTCCTAAGTCAAAAATGCCTTCTTTAAATACTTTTCTTGATTCACTAACAAAGGAGAAAGATAAATTGATCCATATGGGTGTCCTTAATTCTTCAAATGGCAAGGATCATGCTCTCATGGTTCAAGGAAGCAAGAATGTTAAATCAAAAGAGAAGCAAATTGTGAAGAAGCCAAAGTCATAAATTGAAAATGAAAGTTCGAAGCCTATTGATGAAGATTTAGTAAAGAAGGGTAAGAAGAAAGGGAGCACATCCAAGTGTTCTTGTTGCAGCAAGGGATTTCATTCAGAGAATAAGTGTTTCAAGAAGAATCTGGAAATCATGTCTCAGCTTCTTGATAAGCACAAGATTGAAGTTCCAGATGAACTAGAGAAGCTTGCTGATTCCTCAGAACATTGTCATAGTGTGTAGTTCCAAGGTGATATAACTTATTATTTGAGTGCCATAGTTAAATCCTTTTCTCAAGTATTTGATATAGATTTAGCCTCTGATATATCAGAATTAGAAATATCAGATCCCTTCTTTGATAATCCTCCTCTCGTTCTACTAGATTCATCTCCCAAAAATTGTGAGTTTTCACTAGATACTAACTTATCTTTGAGTAGCTCTTCCTCACAAGCTTATATATATGATTTAGAAGATTGTTTGCAGGATGATATGTATTTAATGATACAAATCATACCACCATCCATACCATATACCATACCTCTGAATAATCCTAAGACTATACAAATCCCAATTTCACTAGTCGATTCCTCATTAGTCTCTTATGCAGTGGTACTTATCTTACATGGTTTGAAGTCTTTCCTACCTTTCAGTGGTTGGTTATACATGACCTTATTCATATTTGGACTGATATTAAACATGTGTGTATATGTTCTAAACACTTATGGTTCATATCTCATGTCTATTCATCATTTAGATTTTTTACACCTATCAGTTTTCCCCAGTTGCTCATAGTTTTCCTAGTCTATCTCTATATCCTCATGGAGTCACTGAAGCCTTTTTCTTTGTTGTTCCATATGCTAATGTTTCTGATATATCAGATTTTTATCAGCCTCATATCAAATCTAGAAAGGTACTACATCAGATTGGAATATTTACATGTGATTCACATCACAATTTTGCAGCTATCCAGGGAATTGAGTGTGTAACAAATTGTCTTAATTTTTGTACTCTTTGGGAAGGAGTATGCACAGATCTCTTTTCCATTTTAGATTGTGTTTGCAAATCATAGTTTAATAGAAACAAAAAGCTTTCAGATAATTCTCCTAATTCAACAGTTGATGAGATACAAGGTGTCTCTCCTCGTCCTTCTTGCAGGTTCTACACTCTAGCGCATGATCATGGAGTTCATGATTTCTTTATCAAGTCTTCCATCCAGAAGCAGTTCATTTAGCTCATTCAAGAGAAAATATAGATATTTTGAAGTATTTTGAAGTTAAGGATGGGTTGCAGGAACTGTGCTTTACTGCAGATTTTGCTTTATTCTGCTTTATCTTGCTTTTCTATGGATAAGGTAAAGCTAGTTAACTAGGAAACTGGGTTCTTTTGTTACCAACCCATCCTTCATGACTTTCTCTCCATTTTCCAAGATTAGCATGTTTTTCCATCACTCTTGACAACTCACTCATGATTTTGCTAATTCATGAGGTCCTTGACTAATTTGGGAAGTGCTTTAGCCACCTATGGGGGTTTATCATATTTTGGTAAGTCGGCCTTTTTGAGCTTTGTTATTACATATATAGTGCCAGGCTACCATATTCTATTTTTCACACAGTATATTTTTCAGCCAGATCTCTTACATATGAGATGCTGAGATGAGCATTTTTTATGGATCATGATTATATTAGTGGACTATTGTACTCTCCCATGTCAGGACTGAGTCTCAGGACACTTAGATTTGAGGACCGATGTAGCCATTTATGTCATTTTCAGAGCAGTCATTGATGCTCAGTTTTATGTCAGTTCTTTTTCATTGGATAGATGGTGTCTCAGATGGATTATATTGCATGGTTATGACTCAGCATTTTATATTATGTTATGGTTATTATTTCTTTTATACTGATTCTTGTGACAGGTATTAACTTGTGGTATCATGATCTGGCGGTCATAATTATATGGACTTGGTTGTATCTTGTACTATGTATTGATTTCCTTACTTAGACTTGGAAGTTCTTGATCTATACTCATTGGTTTTACCCTCCTTAGGGAGAATAGAGGTAGTCATTCCCACCAGTGTTTTGGCTTGCTAGTGTTGGCTCCATCATTCACTGTCTTCACCCATCCATTACCTTCAATTTTAGTTTCAACCCGACTGAATTCTTGACTTATGGCATGGAGGACCTTTTTCCCGGCTAAAACTTTTGTTGGACAAGCCTCCCTGTTTATATTGTGTCTCGGCTCTGAGTTGGTGACAGAACTTGCCTTTGGTAGTTGGATTGTATGCCTAAATCATTTTGGTCGGTTGTCCCGATGTTTGGCATTATGCAGAACTCCCCCTAGTCACTTGAGATGTTGTTGGCTAAAACTGAAAGATCATGTACTACTTATATTGGAAATATTGAATATGCGCCCATGGAAAATGAAAATTATAAAAGTGTGTTTCTTAACATATGTAAAAAGGGCAAGAGCAATGAAATGCTAAAATACTCCTTGAAGAGTATAAGAAAATGTCTAAAAAAGCAATGGTTTAAAATATGCTATATCCAAAAATTGCTGACCTTATTAAAATAAATATGTCCCGGATGAAAGCTGCGATTAGTTGTGCTTTTAAGCACTGGTGAAGTCCCAAAAGGGTCATATAGGCCAAAAATGCCATGGAATAAAATGATGATCCTAATGAACTTGGATCAAGCTTGATGTAGTCATGATGCCTAAGTTGAATAAGCACTCTCTAAACAACTCACCCATTTGTGAGGCACTACAATTCCTTGTGTTGTTGTTTGTCCGACATTGGTTATAGTGAGTGTTCCCTTTCCATATCCAAAGTGTCATGATGTTGAGTAGGAAGTCATCCTTTGCCTTAGCCTTGTCAATTTCATCCTTCACCCTTCACTAGAAAAATGACTACAGCTATGAAGTGAGTATAGTCCTGAAAGTCTAAGTCTAAGTAATAATAAATAAAGCCTTATATATGTATTTGTTGATGTATCGCCAGTGAAATGATTGCTACTTGTTGTGATTGTTGCTTGAATGAGTTGTAGAGCATGTCTTAGCCTTTTAACACTTGCAGTAGATGGATGATAGTCTGGGTTATTATTGGTGTCTGATCATTTACAGAGGGTTATATTGTTTATTAGATATGGTTGATGATCAGATAGAGACCTATGAGGGGTATAAGTATACACCTTAGATGGATTTGGAATCTCTGAGTCTAATGAGATAGTTTATTTCCAATTCTGGACACTTGTAGATATGATCAGGCTCATTCTCCCTTTCTGATGCAGTTTTTCTTCACATGTTGATATGTCTGAGCAGGGAGATGTTTTAGTTGGATCCCCTAGGGAATTGTATGGAACATAGGCGTGTAACCACTTGTTTGTACCATAGTACCCCCATCCCAAAGATCCTGGTGGGCTCAGTTTGGCAACGTAGACACCCTAGGAGGATGTTTTGGCAGGTTCTCGTTTCCCAAGGTAAATTAAAAAATGATTAAATGGCTATTGAAGAAATCAATTTGGGCTACTGAGGCAAGGAAATGACATGGTATGAGTCATGATGATGAGAGTGATGTCATCCACACCTTCTCCAGCAGTTGCAGCTCCTGATTGGGCCCACACCTATGTTTTGGGCATTTTTTATTATTTTCTGGAGCTCTTTTTGGAGGCTCACAATTTCCTCAAGGAGGCACAAAAGTCAAAGAATTAAATTGTTATATTATTTATTGTGCTATGGGGACACCCAAAGGGAGTTGGTCAAACACTCCTTGGACCCACCATGTGCTTTCATTTATTTCTTGTTGAGTGGGTTACCTTTTTTGGGTGGGTTAGTCCACTTTGATAAATTATAGTTATATTGATCCATGTATTGTATGTTAAGCTCATCTCAACCATTGATTAGAACATTTCATCTTTTAATCTTAGCCACTCGTTTTGAAAGTGGTTAGGATTTGGTTATGATTGAGGTTCTCTCATTTCTATTTAAAGGAGAGAGCTTCTCATTTGTAAGGGGTTTTTGGCTCTTGGATCTAAATAATAGGTCGACTTTTTTGTGGAAATTTTTATGGATCTGCTTTGCATCTGATGTGCTCAAATGGTGATTATCTAGTCTTCAGCTTCCTAGCATTGTGGAAATTCTCGTGAGATCTATATTTTCCATGGCTATCATTGTTTTGTCTACAGGAGGGCATTTTGGCTGGAGCGTTTTTGTAGGGGGGCCTCAACTCGTTCGGTTCTCTTTGTCTTGGATCAGGGGGTTTTCATTAGTTTCATTGTGATCTATGATTACTTCATTTTACTATCTTGTAGCATTCAATTTCTTTATCTTGTATTGGCAAATCTGATATGGTTGATGTTTGCTCATGTAGGGTAGGGTGCGTATTGGTGGCTTGGAGCTTGCATATGCCATAGAAATCATGGGGATCTTCCAGAATTGATCGGGATAGCAAAGATTGTCATTGTTACAAACTTCTACAAGCATTTCCAGGTAAGATCCAGTAGGTAAGTCTCTTCTTTTTTCAGATCTTATTCCATTGTACCTTACTTTTCTTCAACTTTTTCTGAAAACTCCTAAAGCACTAAAAACCTTAAAAAAATAATAAACTTGGGAATAGTCCGATATTTTGCCAAACCATTTCTGGGTTTCATAGATCGGGCCTCCCCTTCATCAAATCAACTGAAATGCTGGTCAAATTCCTCACAGTTTGACCTAGATATTATTTTTAAGCAAAAAACTGCACAACCCCCCACTGAAAAATTGACCTGCTAAGGTTTTGAGTATTTATAAATTTTGACTTCATGGACGGATAGATCAGGTCCCACACAGCCTAAATCATCCCCAACATTGTCCATTTTCTTGACAATTTGACCTAGATCTGAAAAATTGACTGAAACTGCCCTAGCGCCCTCACTAAAAATTAAACTTTTCTAGAAATGAGTTTTTCTAAAATCTGACAAGATAGACAGATAGATCAGGTCCTAAGCATTCCAGAACACCCCCAATGCTGAGCTAGTTCTTTTCGGTTTTCCCTAGATCTGAAAATTTGGTTTTCAGCCTCCTAGCACCCTTCATCAGATTTTGACTTTTCCAGATCTGATTTTTCTGTTGATTTTCTGATTTGGGATGGTAGATCAGGTCACCCTAACCTCTTCTCTCCTTCAATGCTGAGGCATTAGCCTCCAGGTAACCCTAGAACTGCAGATCTATCCTCCTAAGCCCTAGCACTGGCCATCCATTGAGTTGGGTTTCCTGTACCTTAGCTTTTTCGGACCAACTACTTTCTGGGTTCATAGATCAAAGTGTCTCCCAGGTGGTTTCTCTAAAACATTGGTTTACTGCTGAATCCATTGCCCAATGCACACAAGGCACTGATCTCCTAGCTAGCGCTAGCCCCAACTTGACCTCACTCTTATTCCTTTTACCAACACCTACTGATAACTCAAGTCACCTATCTTTCACTGAGATTGTCCCCTTGGTACTAGGCAGTCCCAACTTTGTTCTTGCTCACCCTATCACAGTTACGTATCCCAAGACAGTGGTCATCTCCATCAGTTGCTAGTACCTTAACCCTAGAGCTAGGGTTTCCATTTACCTTACACCTTAAGTACCCTGAAGCCCCATTTGATCTTCTTCTGGTGTCTAGGTCCGATCTCTCCTGTCGGGAGCAGATCTGGGTCTCCCCCATTGTTGTCTTGGACTAGGATAACATAAAGTGAAGGCTGCCTTAATTGGCGTGACAACCATCCATTTGGGAGTCTAGGCAGTCGTGGTTCCACCCCTTAGTTGCTTACCCCTCTACCATCCATCCTGCATCCACCTCACACAGGAAACTACAAGGCGGGTGATAACAAGCTTTATGAGTTGTCTCCATACAACTCAATTTTCCTATGAGGGATGTAGTATTTATGTACACTATTATTCATCATTATTCAATGGAAGGATACACACCAATATTCATCTCTTCATTCATGTGATTTAGTCTCTTTTTTTTCTCTATTTTTTCATGTGTATGGTTGTGAGAATTCTTAGTAGCAAGATCAATTTCATGTGCTTCTTCTTAGCATCTTTGATCATAGCATTGAAGCTATTATTTCTACAATTCTAAAATAAAATGTGTTCCTAATTGAATGGGAGGTTGTGTTGTATTTCTTGGTGCATTATGGTTATGTACAATGGGTCCAATTTGTAATGTCCCCATTTTAAATAATTGCATAGCATGATAATTCCATCAATCCTACTAGTTTCCTAGGTTGGATGGATACATTTGGAATTTTAATAAGGGAGCTAATAGATGATGTTCAAACATTGGAATGGAATAAATATTTAATAATGGAGCTAATTAAATAAATACAAGAGAAAATTGAAGTGGCAATGGAGCATGGAGACACATGGAGATTATGGGGCCCACACAAGCTAGAATTTATGTGTCGCATGGCATCCTCCTCTTGCAATTTCGAATCCATGGGAAGCCTAATGTTATTGGATGATTTAGAAGGCTAATACACTTGGCCATATGCATCATAGGTTTAATTTTGAAGGAAATGTAACTTACATGGGAGAGGAATAGTCAAATGGGAGCGTCTTGGACACTTGGGCTAGATTCCCTAACATCTATGACATCTATGACACCAATGATGAAGATGCTATGACATTTATGACATATTGCAGACCTAAAGGCTGACATATAACCAGTATGACACGTCAGGACTAAACATAGCATCCAAGAGGGCACTCATGTGAGTTGGGGAAGCTCAATGGGTCCCTACTCGAATTGGGGGAAGATGGAAGGCTAGGGAAGGGAGGACACATGGAAAATATTGAGCATACGCCCTAATTCAAATTGGATTGAGTTTGTGGATGGATTGGTAAAATTATAAGGCTAAGGATGTTTATAAAATATGGGGATCAACCAAGAGAATATCTTTTATCATTTGAGAAATTTTCATTTGTGAAAAGAGAGAGCTAGTGGATGACTAGTTTCTTACCTTAGCCAATTTTGAGGGTGAAAGAATTCCATCCAAGTTGGTGTTTGGAGAGACCATTCAGGTATTTCATGGATATTTAATGTAGTTTTATTTTCAGGTGTAATCTATAAGGAAGCTCGTGTTTTCTTCTAGTGCAGCACATTCTCTCAACTATTTCAAGACTTTATTGCATATTCTTGCTCATGGAGGGATTGTGCTTTGGGTGAGCTATTGTACTCTTTGGGAGAACTTCTCCTGGTCCATTTTTTATTGTAATGAGATTAATATACTCTATTATTCATCTTCATAAAGTCTCAGGTTGAAATACCAAATGGTTGTATGTAAAATTGATTATTAATGAGCAAACAATGACCATTTCCCCACTATATTGATGTATGCCATTGTAATGTTGATGATTTCGAATGAAAGAATGTTTCTATGGTATAGTTATGATGAATTGACTCCCATTGATTATTATTACAAGTTTCATATCCAAAACGTAAGCATTTTAAGTCATTTTACTCATTTTATTTGCATTTGGAGAAGATTTGATGACGTTTCCCCAAGGGTCACACTAGTGATTTTGTAGCTGTTTGGGAGAGGGTTATAACAAAATTTATAAATTGAATAATGATGAAAATGAGACCTTAATAATTTCCATTAAACATCCTCTACCTATTTTCCAAAATTTTAGTGGTTTTGAGATCATTTGGAAATCCATTTTCAACATTTACCCTGGGGGAATTGGAACCCCAATTTGCTAGTGAAAACTCCTACCTTGGCCAGACTATTAAAAACTTTTGCAGAATTATTTGGAGGGTCTTAAATAATCCCTTGACATCATATTCAAGTCTTAATATCATTCATATACCTTCTCAAAATATTTGGGAGCATTTGGGTCAATTTGGAGACCTAGACATCAAAACTAGTCAAAGGTCGAAATAGGGAAAAAAGTGAAAAATTGGTCATTTTAATAAAATTTCTTAAAAATGGACATTACAAATGGTATAATAGCATGGTCTTGGAACCTGTGCATTAATACCATTAATTGAAGAAAAATTTGCAGACATGTCTTGGCTTCACAATAGCCCCATTATGCCTACTTTCATTCCTCCCCGATCAACGAAAGAAGAAATTACAACCATAGATATTGAAGCATGCTTCCAGGAGTATCGAAATTTGAGAGGGGATATTAATGAAAGGTATTCTTTCCAATAATATCTTGTAAAGTATGGATTTAGTCACAAGAATGAAAGTGTGAAGTCATTAAAGAAAAATCAGCCTACTTGTGAAAAGAGCAAAGATTTATTATGCCCTATAAATGAGGAAGTTATAAACACTTCTACAAACATCATGTGGAATGTGTCGAAGAAATTTCGGTCTAAAAATAATGAAAATAGAATAGATGCACCATTAAATAAAGAAATAGAGATTCATGAAGTGGAGCTTGAATTACCTCAAGGTGATTGCAGAAAAAGAACATAAAGAGGAAAGTGAATACAAGCACACAATCTTTACTGATGGGGGCTGTGAAAAATCAAAGAGAATTTATTGATGGATCATTGAACTATGAAAGAGTACCTACTGATGGATGCTCACAACTCTATGTTGGTGACATAGAAATCATATTTGAAAATGTTACTGAAGTACAAATTTCTCATAAGCATGAATATGAATACCTTGTGACACATAATGAAGAACCAAGATCAACTTCCCCATCACCAATTGAGCTTCAAGAAGTCGATCAAATCAAGAAGAAAAAAGAAGAGGAGGTTCACTCCCATGAACCATCCTTCATTGAAGGTTCTTTGAATATGAGTGAAATGGATATCCATGAGGCCCTTAGAATACTTCATGATACTAAAGCATTGGTGTCAAATTCTTGTTGGAAAATTTCTTCATTGAAGGATCCATCCTTCCTTGAAGACATGTAGAAGATTCAAAGAGCAATGTGCAACATTGAAGGTAATTTCATGTCTTTGATTTTTGATAGAAATAATTTGGTTGAGCTTAATTAATGTCTACATGAAGCATACTTGAATAATAATGAGGATATTCATAATCTCCAAATTCAAAATGAGCAACTTCTAGAGAGGTTGCAAGATACTTGTTCTTCCTCCTATGTTTCAGATCATCATATGGTAAATTTCTTGGAGGATTCTCATGACATGATGGATCATGAGAAACATGAAAAATTGTAGGTTCTTGATGTGTTTGAATATGATATTGATAAGGATCCATAGAGGTAGGATTATGCACCTCCCTCAAAAATGAGGGATTTTCCTCATGGGTTGGTTCCAAGGTGGTGGAATCATGCGCTTCTTCGAAAAGTGTGTAACCATTTTCAAGAGGAAACTCAATTTCTTCTTCCACAATTTTTCACTTTATGATCATTTGGGTGAGTTGGTTCTTTCTCCTACATCCTACACTTCCAAATTTTGCAGCATTCATCCTAATGAAGTATGGGTGAAAGGTTTATTTTGTATAGTGACACATGAAGAGTATGGAATTTATATATCTTGTTTTGATGATGACATGATTAGAGAACCATATTCTTTACATTTGCAGCAACATAATTTGTTACATTATGATGATACACATCTACATGGGTGTACCTATGGTATTCACTTGAGTCACTTGGAGACTTGTGATTTTCCTTGCTTCTTGCCTAGTCCATTTGATGGTGGAGGAACTTCATCCCACACTTGGGTGAAGAGATATATGATTGAATAAAATTATTATTGGCAGCAACATACTATGTTATTTCATGATGATATACATATTCATGAGTGTATTGATGAGACTTCTTTGAGCCACTTGAAGTCTTCATGTTTTCTTTGCTCCTTATTTAGTTTAGATTTTGGTGGGGGTTCTTCATTCACTTCTTGGATGAAAGAACACATGGCTGATTATATTGATGCACATTAGATATTTTTGCAGCGGCATTATGGGACATGGGATCCTCACCTATGTCATTGAGGCAGATATGATATAATACTATATGATTGTGTGTATGGGCCACATGGTGATCTACTTACTTGGATGTACAAGCACTTTCATGATTCTTTGATGAGGTACCTTCTTGATGTACATTTGTATGATGTTGTCATGTACTTTCATGATCTATATTTTGTACTCATGATGTTTGGAAGGGTACAATACCAACAATGGGATCCTGGAATTGTTTGGTTTCATCTCACTTGGAGTAGCAGCTTGGTTGTTGGTTTGAGAAAGCAAACCAACCTTCGATTATTTGAGTTCATCTTTGCAGATCAATGTTCCAGTTCATACGTGGGAGACCTTTTGAGAGATGGATTCAATTTTCACATGCTTGGTTTTCATGGAATTCCATCATAGACATTTCACACCATGCATGTATCAGGATCATATGGGAGCCTGGGATCATTTTTGGTCTCATTGGTTTCAATTGTGGTGGCAACAAGCAGCATTGGAGATTTATTCACCACTTGAGAAGATGATTGTAATCATAGTAGTGTATCAACGAGCATGATGGTTCCTCTCTGAAATTTTCTTGGAATACGAAGAAACTCAAAGTTTGGTAACTCAACACCAACTTCAAAGAATTATACAGAAGCAAACAGGGGCGAAGGTTCTAGAAAATGTTTCCAAAATATGGAGGTAAAGATTATTTGCACAAATTTGGTTTTTATGGATTTGACTAATCCTTTTGGTGTTAGTGGTTATGTTACATGATATATCAATGTGCATAATCCATATCTCTTTACATTTGGGAACACAAAATTGCAATATATAAGTGCCACTACTCAAGTTGCAGCTAAAGAAAATCAATGAGAAAAACCATAAGAGAGCACTTGGTGCAAGGGAAGGAGTACCAAATGAGGATGCCACTTGGGAATATGAATATTTAAAAGCATATAAATCTAAAATTGCTTGAGGAAAAGCAATCTTGGGTGGGGAGGATTATAATGTCACCATTTTAAATAATTGCATAGCAGGACAATTCCATCAATCCTACTAGTTTCCTAGGTTGGATGGATACATTTGGAATTTTAATAAGGGAGCTAATAGATGATGTTCAGACATTAGAATGGAATAAATATTTAATAATGGAGATAATTAAATAAATATAATAAAAAACTGAAGTGGCAATGGAGCATGGAGACACATAGAGATTATGGGGCCCACAAAAGCTATAATTTTTATGCCACATGGAATCCTCCTCTTGCAATTTTGAATCCATGGGAATCCTAATGTTATTGGATGAGTTAAAAGGCTAATACACTTGACCATATGAATCATAGGTTGAATTTGGAAGGAAATGTAACTTACATGGGAGAGGAAGAGTCAAATGGGAGCTTCTTGGACACTTGGGTTAGATTCCCTAACATCTATGACATCTATGACACCAATGATGAAGATGCTATAACATTTATGACGTATTATAGACCTGAAGGCTGAAATATGACCAATATGACATATCGGGCCTAAATATAGCATCTAGGAGGGCGCTCATGTGAGTTGGTGAATCTCAATGGGTCCCTACTCGAATTGGGGGAAGATGGAATGATAGGGAAGGGAGGACACATGGAAAATATTGAGCACACACCCTAATTCGAATTGCCTTGAGTTTGTGGATGGATTGGTAACCTTAGAAGGCTAAGGATGTTTATAAAATATAGGGATCAAACAAGAGAAGATATTTTGATCATTTGAGAAATTTGCATTTGTGAAGAGAGAGAGAGCTAATGGATGACTAGTTTCTTGCCTTAGAGAATTTCAAGGGTGAAAGATTCTCATCCAAGTTGGTGTTTGGAAAGGCCATTCAGGTCTTTCATGGAGATTTAATATATTTTTATTTGAAGGTGTAAGCTACAGGGTAGCTCATGGTTTCTTCTAGTGCAGGACATTCTCTCAACCATTTCCGGTCTTTATTGCATATTCTTGCTCATGGAGGGATTGCGCTTTGGGTGAGCTATTGTACTCTTTAGGAGAGCTTATCTTGGTACATTTATGATTGTAATAATATTTATATACTCTTTTCTTAATATTCAGAAAGTATTAGGTCGAAATACGAAATGGTTGTATGCAAAAGTGATTATTAATGAGCAAACAATTACCATTTCCCCACTATATTTGATGTATGTCATTGTAATTCTGATGATTTCGAATGAAAGAATGTTTCTATGGTATATTTATGATGAATGGAATTAAATTGATGAGTATTACTATTTTCATATTTATCACTTAAGCATTTGAGGTCATCTTACTCAATTTATTTGCATTTGCAGAAGATTTGATGCCATTTCCCTAAGGGTCAAATTAGTGATTTTGTAGCTACTTGGAAGATGGTTATAACATAAATTATAAAATAAATAATGATGCACATGAGACCTTAGTAATGTCCTTTAAACATCCTCTACCTATGTTCATAAATTCGAGTGGGTTTGGGAGCATTTGGAAAGCCATGTTCAGCATTTACCCTAGGGGAATTGGAACCCCGATTTGCTAGTGAAAACTCCTACCTTGGCCAAAATATTAAACAAATTTTCAGAAGTATTTGGAGGGTCATAAATCACCCTTTAACATCATATTCAAGTCTTAATATCATTCATATACCTTCTCAGAATATTTGGGATCATTTGGGTCAATTTGGAGACCTAGACTTCAAAACTAGTCAAAGGTCGAAATAGGGAAAAAAGTGAAAAATTGGTCATTTTAATCAAATTTCTTAAAAAGGGACATTACACAACTACAATGGATTTCAATAAGTTATACATGATATTCAATAAGGAAGCACGTAAAAACACCCTCAAGGGTCTCTAGTATGGATCCTAGAAATGGCCAATTCTCATCATATGGAGAATTTCTTGAAGAAAGGTTGCTTTTGTATGATTTCCCAGTTCAATTCCATCCAAGTTATGCATAGTCCCCACTAGAAATCATCTTGACTTATAATTCGTCCTAACTAAGCATTAGAAGGTATTTGAAACAAATCATGGCTTATAAACTTCATGTGGTCAGAATGATCACGATATTACTATGAGAATTGTGTAATTGGAATTTGGGAAAGTCCACCTATGACAAAGAAATGATGGATATGCTTTATGTTGTCAATACATGGTACTTATCTCATTGGGAGGATTTTTCAGATCAAAACAACCCAAATTCATAGCTTGAAGTAGTTTTGGAACAATGATTGTCATCAACATAGCAACACAAGTGGGTCAATAATATGTTAGGCTATGATTATGATACAGTATACAAGAAGGAAAAAAAAATATAGTGGTTGATGATTTGTCTCAAAAATATGGGAGAAAGATCCTTCTTTTCCTTATCCTTATCGATATCATATAAGTTTGACAAAGTATGACAAGAATGTCTTGTTAATGATGTTGTGGTTCAACTCATCCAATGACTTAAGGAGGACCTCAACCCTACTATAGGTTATACTTGATAATGGGGAACCTTGCAATATAACAGGTACATTGTTTTTATATAGAATTTTACTTTAAAAGAAAGAGTGTTAGCAGAGATGCATTACTCTCCTATTGCAAGCCACTATGAATTTCATTAAATAGATGAGCAAGGTAAGGGATATTTCTTTTGGGCATACATGAAAAATGAAATCCACATGTTTACATTTCAATGTGAAGTATGTCGAAGGAACGAGGGTGAAATAATTAAAACCCTCAAGGCATTGTAACCACTACCATCCCCCCAACTATATTGGATGACCTTTCCATGGATTCTCTAGTGGACCTCCCTAAATTTGACAACAATTATGTCATCATGGTGGTAGTTGAATGCCTTTCCAAATATGCTCACTTTTATTCTCTACTACACCCATTTACACCATCCATGATTTCCCAAGTCTTCATGGATCATATTTTTAAATTACATGGAATGCCTAATTCCATTATGTCAAATCATGATCCGACCTTCACTAGAAAATTCTCATAGTCTTAAACTAAAAGGAATACAATTGAATATGAACACAACTTACCAATCCCAAACAAACTCTCAAATGGAGGCAATAATTAAGTTCTTGAAAAAATATTTTGAATGCTTTGCATTACAATGGCAGCACTAATGGATTCAATGGCTAGCCATTGTCAGATTTTGGTATTATACCACTTATTATGGTGCTACCAAAATGTCACCATATAAAGTATTTTATGGAAAAAACCTCCCTAATGGTTTAATATTTACCAGGACCATCCAAGGTTCGAGAAGTGAATCCCACATGTAATATCACAGCATCCATTCTCCAAAAACTAAAGTACAATATAGTTTTGGCTCAAAATAGAATGAAGTAACAAGTTGATCAACATCACTATGAGCATTATTTTAAAGAATAGGATATGGTATTTCTTCATCTCTACCCTTTAAGCATACCTATCTTAGAGACAAGGGCCATTAGAAGCTAGTGGTAAATTTTTATGGACCTTATCAAATTCTCCAATGCATTGAATAGGTTGCCTACATATTGGCTCTTCTTGCCACTCAAAGAAGGTTGTGAGCGGGTATTTTTCAAGTTTATACTAGCCTTCCTAAACTTGATGAATAAGATTCCATTTGGTTATACCCAGAGGAAGCACTAGCCACAAGAGAGCATTAATTACACAAGTGCACTATGTGGGAATTCAAGATATAGTGGAAGGATATGCAAATATGCCACCTGGGAACCAACATAGATTTTAAAATAGTTTCCACACGTCTATCCTCGAGGACAATACTATTTTTGAAGCAAGGGTGCATTTTAGGGCCTTACCCTATAAGTCTCCCTACTTTAGGGTACTTAAGATTTAGTCAACAATGTATGACTTCATCTTCTTTGAATAAAACCCATTAGATAATTAGTGGGTAAAAGGGTTATATTTTCTAAATTATGCCAATTAGGTGGTTAGAACTCATTAATGGTGGAACAAAGTATCATCTTTGTTAAATAAGGCCCATTAGGTGGCTAGTACTCATTAATGATGGAACCACAAGTACCTAGGGTTTTTCTAGTCATAAACTATTTATAGAGATAGAAGATTGTGTAATGCTTTGTCAATGATTGTTATTGTAATGGATCTATAGTATATTCTAGGTTTTCCTCTCAAAGAGGTCTATGAAAAAATATCTCTCTTTCTAAGATTATCAATAGAAGGGTTATATTTTCAATATTTTAAGATGGTAGTATAATTTCAATCTGATTTGTAGCAGAATATAAATAAGGATCACATAAAGAATAACCAAAGCACAAGAAAAAAAGACACTGAGATTTATCCTAGGAAACCACCAGGGAGAAAACCCAACAACCTTCTTATAGAGATATTAGTTCTAGATACAAAGTACATGAGCATGTAACCAGATACAATAGCAATCACATAGAGCTAAAGATAAACCCCAAGAACAAAAGAGAGAAACTCCTTCAAAGATAGTGAACCCTAGAAAATAGTCTTCTACTAGCTTGAGTGAACTTTCTTCTTGATAGAGAAAACCTTCTTGAGGAGATAATGAGGAAGGTGTCCTTATATTTATACTTTTTCATGTTTGACATTTCACTTTGTAGTGGGTCTGATTTTTCCTTCTTGTCTGGGACAACTTCTCTTTTTGTGGCATCGTAATTATTATTTTATGTTTTCTTCTGGGGCCGACTTGGTGTGAGAATGACTCACATATCTACAACACCAACACTCCCTCTTCTCCAGGGAGTCATCATCATGCTGGAACACATATGGATATCAATTGAACATCATGATTGTCTTGAACATCTCTGTATCATAAGGAAGGTCTTCCTACATAGCTCAGTCCATCGAGAATTTTCTACCACTCAATCTAGTCCATCGGGGAGTCAACATGCACCAACTCAACCCAATCCATCGGGGAGTCTAAATGTAACAACTCAACTTAGTTTATCGAGGATTCAACAACTTAACCCATTCCATCGATGAGTAAACATGCACTAACTCAACCAAGTCCATCACTGAGCCTAAATGTAATGACTCAACTCAATCCATTAAGGTGTCAACAGGCACCAGCTCAACCAATTCCATGAGGGAGCCTACATGGAATGACTCAACTCATTCCATCAAGGATTCAACAACTCAACCCAATCCATCAAGTATTCAACATGCACTAGCTCAACCAATTCCATTGGAGCTTACATGTAATGACTTAACTCAGTCCATCGAGGAGTCAACAACTCAACCCAGTCCATCGAGGATTCAACATGCACCATCTGAACCCATTCCATAGGGGATCCTACATGCAATGACTCAACTCAGTCCATCGAGGAGTCAACAACTCAACCTAGTCCATCACAAAGTCAACATGCACCAGCTCAGCCTAGTCCATCAGGGATCCTACATGTAAAGAATCAATCAACTCCCTGTCCCTTCCTTTCAAAAGAAGAGATACACCATTCTCTGTGTCTCAGGGAGAATGTCTCACTAATGTTGCAAAATCAACCTTCCCTCTCAACAAGGGAAACATTCTCTACTACAAGCCTATCACAAAAGTACGCAAACTTTTCCCTAGGAAGAGGCTTGGTGAGAATGCCAGTAGTTTGATCATTTATAGGAACATACTAGAGCTAAACTGCACCTTTATGCATCATTTCATGAATGTAATGGTACTGAATCTCGATATGCTTCTATTCGTCATGAAATATTATATTCATTGATAGCTACACATAGATTTGGTTATCACAGTGAATCAATGCTATCTCTAACATATGTCTAAACAATCCAGCAAGGATTTTCTGAAGCACACATATTCTTGAGCTACAACACATACTACAATATACTCAACCTCTGCAGTACTGAGTGCCACTAAAGCTCGATTCCTACTATACCAAGAAATCACGGCAGATCCAAAATTGAAGCAACACCTGGAGGTGCTCTTCCTATCGACAACACTCTCTTCCAATCAGAGTTAGAATACCCCTACAATCTCATATCACCATTAGAAGCATACCTCAATCCATATCTCACTGTGTCATGTAAGTATCTCGACACACGTTTCATGGAATCCTAGTGTACCTATATCATCTCACTCATGAATTGGATTAGAGCACTCACTACAAAACAAATATTTAGTCTAGTGTTAACCAAATACATCAACAATCTGATCAACAATCAATACATGGTGGGATCTATCAAATATGAATCGGAAGTATAATATCTCAACTTCTTCATATTTGAATCCATCAGTGTGGCCGTGGACTTACATTCCATCATCTCAAATATCCTTAGGAAATCGATAGTGTACTTTCCTTGACTCAAGACTATGTCATCATGCCTCTGGCATACTTCTAGTCCCAAGAAGTAGTGCAACAAACCAAGGTCCTTCATTTTGAATTAAGAGGATAGCTTCGTCTTACACCACTCAATAAGTTTCCCATCTCTGGTAGAAACAATTCATCAAAACAAAGCACCAGGATCAAAGGCTTACCATCCTAAAACCTTGTACTAAAGGTTGGAATCTACATCACTCTTGGTGAATCCCAAGCTCACCAAGTATCTGTCAATCCTAGCATACCATGCATGTGGTGCCTATTTGGGTCCATATAAGGTCTTCTTCAGTATGCATACATGGGACTCCTTCCAATGGATCACAAAACCCTTTGGTTGCTTAATGTATACCTCTTCCTCAATCACACCATTGAGGAAGGCAGTCTTAACATCCATCTAATGCAACTTCCATCCCATAGCTGAAGCAAGGGAAATAATCATCCCGATGGAAGCTTATCGAGCAACTAGAGAAAATGTATCATCATAATCAAATCCCTCTTTCTGAGATAATCCTCTAGCCATAAATCTCGCTTAACATTGGCATCTACTCCATGTTCAATTTTGTAAATCCATTGGAAGTCACTACTAACTTCCCCTTAGGTATCTGCACAATTTCCCACACATCACGATGTATTGATATTATTCCATCATTTCATCCTTCCATACATTGTTGGATTTATCTTATATATTGAGGGGGGTTGAATCAATATATAGCACATATTTCAAATTATTTCACTTTAACCACTTTTCACCACTTAAAACTTTTCTGCTGAAACAATAATAAACATAGTTGTGCACAAAATTCTGAAATATATATANTTATAGGCACCGAACTGTAAAGACTTCGATCTACGCAAGCAACAACACATTAAATTCAGGCACCAACCTGAACATATGTCTATCTCATTGTGCAATATTTGACTTACAATAATTAGTCACCAACCTGTTGAAGACTTCAACCTCCAATTGTTTCTTCATCTACGACTGAATGGAAGCACCAACTCTCAATTGTGTTTACCAACTCTGACTAGAAGGAATCTCCAACTGCTTGATTGTTTTACCAGCTACCACTGGAAGGAAGCATGAACTCCCTGATTATTTTACCAGCTACTGCTGGAAGGAAGATCCAACTCCCTTTTCCTTATGCCTTCCTGCATCCCTAATAAAAAAATAGTTGTGTATCAAATAAATGAAATATGCACTTTACCTTATCAATGATGTGCGATTCAATGAACTGCAACTGTTGTAGCTCTTTTGGTCTGCATCTTGCCTTTGATTATTTATGTCAAAAAATCCAATTGTCTTATATGTGATGTGCGACAATATCTGTGATTTATCCAGTCTCTTTGTATCACACAATCTTCAGATATCTGCGAACACTAAGATACTTCTACAATCTACATTTTGCCTCTCTGCATAGTCTAGTGCTACTAACTTTAGAAATTTGTGCTTCTACACACTCAGTCTCTTTTGCAATTTTGTGGTCTGCATCATTTATTAAGTAAAATCTTCGCACATCCAGATTTTGGGTATACTTATACTTTGCGGTCTTCTTGTTATTCATCCTCTATTGATATGCACAATTCGGCTTTGTTGTATATGTGCTTATTCTACAATCAACGAGACATTGATACCCCAAGAATTATGAAGCTTTCCTAAACATATTATCTCCAATGTTTCACACCACAAGATTACTTCAACACATCCATGTCTTTCTTATTTATACTCTTTCTAGTTCAAGGTATGTGTCCACTCATTGGGATGCCTTAAACTTGGATAACAACCCAACTTGTTTGCTTCTTGATCAAGTTATCTTTTGTGTCGATGTGCCACTTTTCGCTATTCATCTTTGTGGGGTTTAGCACACATGTGCCATTGTCATTGTGGGAATTTCACACACAAGACCATGTCTTATTGGTATTTGCACACATCTGTGTCTTTCATATTCTTCTTCTAACTTCTTCTTTAAGATTTTTATATGCACACATATTTCCCATGTCATAGTGGGATCTTTGCACTTTCTGGTCTTCCACATTTTTCTCTATGTATTTATTCAAATTGGCTTTGTATGAGGAAGAATTCATGCACTTCATCCATCTTTAATAATAGCACAGACCTCGTTGTTTTATTCATGACACAATTATCCTTGTTGATTTTGTCTTTTGACATTTATGACAACACAAAGGTTCAACATACCTGCTGGTTGGAAGCCTCCTCATAACTAGAGAGCTCAAAATCAATGATGTGGCTCATCAAGGCTACATAGCTCGAGAATATTTGAGGTCTCTTTATTTCTCTAAAAGTGCCATGGGGTGCTTCATGCCCCTATGCATCTTGAAAGGTATGACAAGCTCATGCATGCCTCTTCTGACCTACTGCAACATCTTTAGGGACATCAACTGGCTCTACTAGATCAATGGGATCAATGGGCTCAAATGTCTCAAGTGGCTCCCTCCGATCTACTGAAGGGGGAGGGGGAGATGATACCATCTCCTTCTTGGATCCACCAACTCCTCACCATCATTCTCAATATGAGATCCTTTAGACCTGTAGGTCATGTGTCCACATATGATTGAACATACTAGATTTGCATATATCTATTGCCATTGTTGAACAATAATCACTTGTTCTTCAAGCATCACCTCCATTTTAGCTACTCCCTATGTCATGGAAGCAATCCCTCTAGTTGATCTAAAGCCTAAGCTGAGAGACATGCTTCTAGAATCCTCCCACTTCTTGGCATCCTGCTTTCTCTCGAACACTGAATAGCAACAAGATCTGCAACTAGATTGTCTTCACATCCATCACTTGTCCTTTAGAACAAGTCTCATCATCCTTCTCTTCTAGGCTATAGTATATGGTCTTTCCTACAAGTCAATTTCAGTCAACTAGTTAGTGACATTGCATAATCATGAAATTCAATCAAATCATATAGACATTTCAATGCATTGATAATGGTTTACATATATATGTAAGCATTTATGAAAGTTTAACATCATAGCCAGTGCTACAGTACAACACCCATCCATATCATGGAATGTTGTGCAGCACTATGAAGTACTTGAAATCACATGTACGCTACTCATCAGTCCTAGTCATACAAATGCATAACATGCTATACTATAACACACTTGATTCTAGGAATGTGGATCTGTATACAGGTGTTATGAAAATATGTTCAAACATTTAGATCTGATCTACAAGAGAAATTCTAAGAATAATTGATGATCCAAATACTTATGTTTTATTTTTTTGATGGCTTCCCTCTTGATTCCTCCTTGCAGAAATCATGGGATTCCTTTGATATTCATCTTCTTTCTTATTGGAATCTCATTTGAAGAAACTGCAACCTGGATCTTCATACATCACCAATGACAATCACATCTTCTAAATAATGCAATCATTGGTGCATACATAGGGTGTACTAGAAGAAGTATTATTTTCAATGATCTTCTATGATTTCCTCGATATCATCATTCCTTGAATTCTTCTATGGACTATATTTATCAAAATTAGCAGTTGAGGCATTGTGTTTTCTCTTCTTTGATATGTGACACTGTCTAACATAGTGATCGTAGTTCTAACATTTGAAGCACTGAATTTGTGAAATATCCTTCTTCTTCTTCTATTCTGGAATTGGCCTTGATCTTTCACCTTTATGCTTTCTTCCTTGATTCTTCCTTCCCTTACTTTTTCCTCTCTTAGCATGTGATGTAAGAGCTTGTATTTCTTCATGACGAGAGCCATGCAACCTACCTATAGCTACAAGTCTAGTTTCTTCTTGTGTACAATCTTCCCATAATCGATCAAACTTGGGAAATTTGGATCACCCATTAATGCTATAAATGAATGATTCCCAATACTGGGGAAAACCATTGAGGGTTATCAAAACAAGTTCTCTATCTTGAACTATTACACCAATGGTGCTCAACTGGTCTCTTAGCTCAGAAATCTTTGTGAGGTAGGATGTAACTGAGATTTATCTTGTCATCTTGATATTTTTGAGTTGTTGTCTTAAGGAAAGTGCTCAGTTGATGTTGTTATTCTCAAACAACTTCTTCAAGACATCAAACATCTTCTTGGTAGCCTTATTCTGAGATATTTGACGTATCAAGTGATCTTTTACCAAATCTATCAGATTCCTCCTTGCCTTAACATCACTCTTCTTCCATTGAGTCTTTTCTACTTCCTCTTCTGGTTATGATACCTTCTCATTAACAAAATTCAAGAGATGATTTTCCTCCAAGATAATAAGATCCCTAGACTTCCAAGAATTGAAGTTGGAAGACCCTTCAATTCTATCTTCTACTTTCACACTATTCATTGTGACTACAAGTTGGAACTAAAACCTAATCTAGAAACCCTAGCAGGAGCTAGGTCAAAATTGAAGTTTGGAATATGAGAAATATGATTCCACGAATAAATGTTCCCTCCTAGGGAAAGTTGAACGAGTCTTCTTTTCTTCCATATCTATGGACATAACAACAAAAAATTAGAATCCCTAGTTTCTGGTACCGACATAAATTAGGTCAAAACTGAAAGTTATTGAAAATGAAGATTCGCTTCCATAGAAAGATGCACCCTCCTAGGGTGAGCTCCACAACTATCTTTTCAAGAAAAAAATGTGGTTAGAAGTCTCTGAAATAGGAATCCCTAGTTCCCAAAAATGGATTCTTTCAGCACTATTGTGATACCATGTTAGATATTAAGATAGAAGTGTAATTTCAATCTTATTTACAGCGGAATATAAATGAGGATCACTAAAATAATAACCAAACAAAAAGAACAAAAGACACAGCGATTTATATTGGGAAACCAAAAGGGAGAAAACCCAGCAACCTTATTATAGAGATATCAGTTCAAGATACAAAGTATATGAGCATGTAACTAGATACAATAGCAATCACATCGAGCTAAAGATAGACCCCAAGAATAAAAGAGAGAAACTCCTTCAAAGATAGTGAACCCCATAAAATAGTCTTCTACTAGCTTGATCAAACTTTCTTATTATTGGATCGAACTTGCTTGAGGTGAGAATGAGGAATGTGTCCTTCTATTTATGCTTTTTCATGTTTGACATTTCACTTTGCAGTGGGGCAGACTTGTCCTTCTTGTCTGGGCCGACATGTCTTTTGTGGAATCATAATTATTATTTTATATTTGGGGCTGACTTGGTGTGAGGATGGCTCACTCATCTACAACACCGAAAATATTCTTTATGTTCAATATCAATTTCTCTCATATTTTCTTTTATACAATTTGTATTTCTTAAATTTTTCTCATAAATTGCTTTTTCTATTGGTTATGTACACTACATCCTCTTTCATTGGACCCATCATATTTCTATAGCAACCATAACTCACCATATACACAATACAACAAATTAGTATAAAACTAATAAATGCAATCATCCTAAAGGACACAAAAAAACATGTAACAAGGTTTCATGGAAATAAGTGTGGTCATGATTAGCTCAACTAAGCTTGCAGGTATGAATGCAAATATTCACAATAGCATATGTGAAGGCAAAAACTAGGGATTCATTAATTCTTGCAAGGTGAGATAAATACTCCATGAGTTCTTAGGAGGGTTAAAAAGGGATTTAATTTATTGGTCATTGTCAAGAAAATATGTCCTTTTAATGGAGATACATGAATGTATGATCACAACAATCCTCCTAAGGATACAAAGGGGATCTAGGTAACATGAAAGATTTTATGCGTCACTCATGACTCAATAGCATGGATATGAAGATGAGAAATATGTCCACTTTGGAAATGCAGTTGTGATAGTTTGATTGACAAGGGTGCAAGTGATAGCTCATTTCATGATAGTGAAGGCAAAATTTAACACCTGACTCTAGATTAGTTAGGAATAGAAGTTGGTTAGCTAGATCGTTCACGAATTTTAAATATACTCTTCTCCCACAATCGTGAACATGAAAATGAATACACTAATATAACTCATCATGGACCTATCAAGAGTATTTAATATCGCAAATCCTTCCTACACCATGATGGATTACATGAGGATAAGTAACTCACTTAATTTCTTGGTGGATTGAAAGAGAAAATTCAAAATCCCACTACTTAAATAAGAATAATCCCAATGCATGCAAGCTTAGTTAGGATAGGGCAATAGAATTGGTTCTAATTAGAAGTTTTAACTTAGGGGGACAAAAGAGGATTGTCATGACTTGAGGACTAAAAAAGCATAAGTATTCCCAAAATGATGCAAGACCTTATGTCAATGGAAACAAGGGCTAGGATTCTAAAAAGGAGGGGGCCATATGTGCATATGGGCTTGTTACAAGGTCAACACATAGCACCTCACTAACCAAACCTAGAACCTATGAACCACAATGACAATAAGGAAATTTGAAAGGCACAACAATGTCTTGCTTGCTAACCTTATGTGTTCATAAGTCACCATGGAGACTCAAACAATGCTCTACTATTGGTTAGGCACCCATATACTAGTAGAGGTTGTTTTCATGTCCCTAACTACCTATCTTCCTTTCCCCTTTTGGGTGCTTCACCTTTCTTTTATTATTTTTATATATGTGCATGAGTAACATTTATTTGGTAGAATGGGGAAGTGGTGATTTATACAATCATAATATTAAAGGGTGTTGCCTTCTATTACGAATTAAAGACTTATGTATTAAGCATAAACCACCCATATAAATAATTGACCTAAGATTTCAATGTTCTTCTCAACTAAGGTGTTTCCCAAGGTAAGATAGATGCCTCACAAAGATTATTGACGATATTGGAGTATGCTTACATCACTAGTACAAAATGAGAGACAAGTGATCAAGTGACTAAAAAATTTAGTCACCACAGTTTTTCAATGGATAAATGACCAAATTTGAGCAATTTTAAGTGAGCCAACTAAAAACGACTAATTTAGTCATGGGATAAAATATATGACTAGATAACAAGTGACTAAAATAGAAATGACTAATGTAAACGAATAATTTAGCCACATGAATACAAATATGACTAGTTAACAATGGCTAAGAATATGAATTAGTCATTTCTGTTGCCATTTTTAGTTGTGTCACCTCGAAAATGGAAAAGTACGATTTTGACAATGAATTTGCACAATTTACTAAATTTTAACATTGCAAATGGATTTAGAGACTCCCTTGAAGGGGGTCATTCAATCCATCTGTAGTGTTAAAATTTTGTAAATTGTAACATTGTATATGGATTTAGAGACCCGAGTGATGTTAATATTGTGTCACTCGACAATGAAAAATTGCAATTTGACAATGAATTGTTATATTTTATTGAGTTTTAACACTACGGATGGATCTATAGACCTGTTTCTAGGAGATCTCTTGGTCCATCTACAATGTTAAAATTTAGTAAAATTCTAACACTCTAGATGGATTCATGAGACACCCCTTGTGTCACTCGACAACATTTCTTTATTCCACGATATCCAATGAGGTCCCTACAACAGCAAATTTTGGACATGTTAAAATAAATATGGGATCTTTGGATCCATCTACGGTGTAAAAATTACTAAATTGTAATCCTAACCAATTACAAATAAATTCTTCTAGAATATATATATATATATATATATATATATATATATATATATACACACACAATGAGAAATGGGGGTATGAGGCAATTTTGACATTTTAGTTGCATTTCCACAATCTATGGCGATGCCATAAAGATTCCTCTTGCACACTAAATCGATGGCTCTAGTTTAAGGCCTAAATCCAACTTCTATTTTAAGACTCCAGTTTGAGATATCCATTACTTATTAGCACAATTAATATTTTAGTTCCACTTCATCCACTTGGGCCTTCTACATGGCTATTTCCATTTCCCTATCCTTTTGTGGATGTTTCCATTTCCCACTATCTATTATGTTGGAAACAACATGGCCACATAAAAATCGTTTGTATCAAGGAGTGGCACAAATATTTGGAAATTCCCTACCTTTGGCAGTGCATGCATTCACATTTAACCATGTATTTCACCATTGGGCATATTTCTTTTCCAACTTATCGATTATCTGTATATGCGATTAGAACAAGATTAAAGTCTACAATATTTGGAAGGTGCAAGTCAAAAGATATATTATAGAAAATGTCGATATGAGATCGTTGTCCGATCACTTAGATGATACTTTTCTAGTATTGTCTGCAACAAGACACTCTTTCTACTATAAATTATATTACTAGATTGATTAAATATAAAGTCACATTCAAACCTAATTCTTCACAATATTCCTATGGTTATTTTAATGACTATATCCACCAAGGTAGACAAATCAAGGATTATACAAAGCGAGGATTAGTCCTTTATGAATCTTGTCACAATTCCATGACTTGTTATAGATACTAAAGAGAAAACTTCGAAAAAAAAATCATTACAAGATATTATATTTTGCAACCTTAAAAATACAAGTTTTGGTCTTTGACCTTAAAGATATATGTGATGTAACTCTTCATTGCATTCCATAAGTTGGAAGCTTTATAATAAAGATCCAAATCCTAGGCTCTAGCAAGCGCCAAGAGGGATCCAATCTCTCGAGGTGCAAACCTTCTTGAGTGCAATACCTGAGAAGAGGTTTGCACCTCGAGAGATTGGATCCCTCTCGACGCTTGATAGAGCCTAAGATTTGGATCTAGGTTGGTTTCAGTCGTGGGTGGTGACACAAAAATCGAGTTTGATCAACATTGTAAGGAACAGGTTAAGTTGAAAACATAGATAGAATTATAAGGATTATCTCAATGTAAATAATAAGTATTAAGTATTGAAAAAATTGTTAAACTGGAAAATAGAGACAATAATTTTGTAAGGATTAAATAAATGAAAATATGGTTCACATCATGATCATTCTCAATTTATCTTCTTCATCTTTTCTTATCTTCACACCTGGTAGTTTTGACATCTTCTCATATGAATCATATGAGAATGGAGGTTGAAATCGTAGACCTGTCAAATCTTTAACTCAAGATATTGTTGTAAATGTCATACCCTGCCTCTCTTGCTTTCCAATATTAATAGTAGCTTTGTCCAATGTCAATCCTTGTGACTTATGAATTGACCCAAAGCGAGTTTCAATGGAAGTTGTTTTTTATTACCTCTTTCGATAGTTGTAATAGGAACAACTTAAGAAAACGATTCATCCCATGGTACCCCCACATAATTATCAAATTCTATTAAAATATACGTGGGTGGGTTTGGAGACGAACTTCCAGGGTTATATATAATTTGTTATATAACTCCAAGAGCACCATTGACTAGTCATGCATCAGTCCATAAGTTTGATGTCAACATTACCCTCACTCCTATGGTTATCAGTGATTCAAGTTGCAACCCTTCTTCATCTCCTTCCGTAGAATAGTTGCTTCTTGTAGATGTAGCAATACTGGTCACAATGGGACAGTTTAGGCCTCTTATTAAACGTTTGTTATGACAATTTACATCATCATTTGTCGCAAACAAATGTATCGCCTTATCGAATGAATTTTTCATTGAAGGATCCAAGGAAGTATCTGTACGAGTCATTAGTAATTTCCAATCCTCTAATGTTGGAACTGCGTCTCTAATATTCATTAACAAATTACGAAAAGATATTTGTTCATTGCTTTGTCCATTCTGTCGAAACACGGTATCGAGGGTCATAACTATTGTGAATGTGTTCCACAATTCTTTTGCAATACCTTCCGATGCATATATCGATTTATCCATGACAGGTGGCAATTGTCCCAAATCAATGACCAATATAATTGATCTTCCACCAAAAGGTATATTAGCATTTTATGGGAAATCTTAGCGAAGTCTTGAATCTATTTTGATTAATAGATTTTTCCCAATAAAACTCATTTCATCGATCAAAATATATTTAACATTCTTGAATTCTTCTTGTAAGTTAATTAAACTTGGTCCTCGTCAAGGATTAACATCTTTGATTAGTATATGAAGTGCAGAATGAACTGTTGTTGCGGATATGTTGAAAGATGCCACCCCAGTAGGAGCTAAAATAACTAATGGACTTTTCCTTGGATGCGAGAGATTTTCAAGTGTATTTTTAATGGTTCCAATCAAATACGACTTTCTCGTACCGACAGTTCCTTGTATTATCATGCATAGTGGATCAACACCTGTTCTATAATGCTCAAGGATAACATTGTATGTGATTCTTTACTTATCCCCCAAACTATCAACTAAGTAAGACTGGATGTTGATTAGTAGAAATCTTTTTCAATTTTCGCATTTCAGAGATGAAATGAATTGCACGTCTGGAGGTCTTCTCATCTACAAATGCAGTGTTCCAATCATTCATACGATCAAGATCCCTATGTCTAAGCATCTCAAACTCATTATAATTTATAAATTGTTTTTTATATAATCCACATATGATCTCCCATTCATGTTGCTTGGAATCTCTTTGTGGATTTGGATGTTCTTCTTCTTTGTCGAATTCAACTTGAGCATCTATAGGCACAGGTTTGCGATCAACATGTCAAGGTATATATTGCAAATTCTTCCAATTCTGTACTATTTCATCAGATGTGTGGCCTATATCTTTTCGAAAGTCACGAAATGTCTTGTAGAAAACCAACTCGAACCAACAGAATTCAACAAACTTCTCATCTTTTTTATCAGGAATAGAGTTAAATCTAGGAAATACACATACAATAGATGCATTCCTTCGTTGTAACCATTCCCCCCTGTTACCACCTAAGTTGTACTTAGTGGTTTTTTATCAAGTGAGCCTGGTGAACCAGACAAATATTTTTTGTTCGAACTTCAGAAGACCTTCGGAAGTACTTTTGGGAAGTGCTTGTTGTACTATATCACATGTTCATACCCCATGGGGAAATTGTAATAAATGTTCTAGCATGATAGTGTCTGTAAAAGACTTGGTCTCTTAGACTTTATTTTTCAATCTAATCAGCCCATGGTGTTTTTTCCCTTGGTTATTATTGGTTGTTGAATAAACGACTGATAATTTCTGAGTTTTTCACTCAATACCTCCAAAGTTGGGGTGGTCGGCTTGGCATTTAGGCCTATTGAGGTTATTAGAGTCTATGTGTCAATGTATAAACATGCTAGGAATCATGGTCGAGTCATATGAACATGTCTAAGTCCCCCTAGGTTTTTTTTTTTAATTTTAATTTTTCCACAAAAACTTAGGCTATTTTTTAATAGTCTAATTGGAAAAATTGGTTTTGTAATAAAAGTGGGCCAAATAATCAGTTTCAATCATGGGGGTGCTCATTTTCAAGCTAAGAGCACCATGTAAACCCATAGACCCACTATTTTCAAGTTTTGAGTGATTTTCTATCACTCAGGTCAAAAAACCCCAAAAAATCAATTATTGATTATTTTAATTAATAAATTGATAAATAATGGAGCAAATCCAAAATCCTAAATTAGTGGATTCTCAACCGATTTGATTGAAATCAAACAGATCTACACCAGATTGACTGGATTTGACAAATCCTTGACTGAAGGAGGTGATCTGGACAGATCTAGAGTTGAACTTTAGCCTCATTTATGGGGAATTGCGCCCTCTCTCTCTCGTCCACACGTGTGGGCTCTTTTGGAAGCCCTGTGGTTGATGTGTCAGTTAACCAATTGATATGTCAGTTCAATCAGCCCCTCGATTGACAAGTAGGCTCAATGAAAGCTCAATTCAGCTTTAGATCAGGCATTGATGGACTCTCCTTCAGCTGCAGTGGTCTGTCTCCTTGGGATTTGCGCCCCCTGGGCTGGATCTCCTATTTTTTGTATAAATAAAGCTCAGATCACCTCTTCCAAACTAGTTAGAACTGGGATTGAGGTGTTGTCGCTATTGTACTATTGTTATTGTTTATTATTCTGGAATAAAGAAGATTTGGAGGTAAGATCTATAGTGTAATGCTCTTCATGTGTGGATGGTGATTGTCAAATGCTTATGAGGTATAATCTGTGTTATTTATCTTTGCTTTTGCTGGTTAATTGTTGGCCTTAAAGGAGAGAGCTCCCTCCTGTTAGGGTAAGAGTTTATTCTAGTTTGATTTATGCTCTTACTGTTCGCTTGTTTGAAATCTATTAGAGTTGCATGTATTTTAAGTTTAATTGCATGCTTTTCAATTATTTTTTCCAGTAACACCTATGTTTTAACCATATGTTTGTGCAAGGATTTCTAAGTTGCAGGTGATCTCGCTTGTAGAAGAGGTTGAGCTGGTTTGCATCTTCCTCATCTTCAATATCTTCTGGAGGACATAGTCCCTCAGTGTTCCACCAAAGTAGACTCCAAAGCCCAACATTCCTAGGCTTCCAGCACTCTTTCTCTCTCTTTCTCCTTCAAAAAATCAATTTTCTTACCTGGTTACTGTGTTCGAAAGATTTGATATCATTTGGATTTGTTATATTAAAGTAAAACTTACATAGATCTGCTATTTCAAAGCTCATAGTCTAGATCTCATTTTTGAAAAGTATCATTAAGCATTCTAGATCTAGCTTAAGGGAAATCATCCGTTTTGCATGGCAATTTAAAGAGAATCCATAGGTTGCATGCTCTAGATTTCATTTTCTATTTTAAAAAAGATTAAATCCAGCAATCAGTGCATATTTCCTTGGCTGCACAAATAGCAAGCCAAGATCCCAAGGAAAGCTTTCTTTCCTTGGTTCCTTTTTCATCGGTTTAGCTAGTTTTAACGTAGTTTTGTTTGAGTTAAAGTAGGCTAACCTAAAGGTACTCTTAAAGTGATTTTGGGCATATTTCATTCTAACATGCTTGCTGGTTTTTAGCAAGTGTAACATAAAAGAAGAGAAGCTGATGTTCGAAAGTGGCCTCGAGAGCGTTCAAATCCCCCTAGGGGTCTCTCCTTTGAATAAAATCTTAAAATTTTTGGAAAGTTGTAAGATCTTGGTTTCATCCCGTATAAGGACCAAGAGGTTTCTGATATTTCAATTTGCTAATATTGTAACCAATAATAATAAAATCAAATCTTTTTTGAGTAGGCTCTTTCGAACCCGCTCCCCATCGCCTCAGGGGGGATCCACGTTCGTTTGTTTTTTATTTGCATTTTTCCCCTTTTTCTATTATAGTTTAGTATTGACATGCATGATTGTATACTTTGATAATATTTTGCATTATTCCATATTTTCAATTCAAAAGTAATCATACTACTTACCCCACGACTTCCTGATTGACCCACAAGGGGAAAGAGATGCGTGGTAGGACTAATTTGAAAACCGTTGTTGTGTATTTATGATTCCTTTGTTCATTTATTGTTTGATAATCATAATAAAATCAACCCCTCCTTGATTTCCCGATTGAGGTCCACTTGGACCGAAAGAGATTCCTGGAGGGTTTTCTTTTTAATAAGAACACCTCTTTTAAAATTTACTAAAAATAACGAAGACTCCAGTGTGTATGCTCTATACTTGGCTACGGTTCATCCAATCAGTCAAGCTGCATCAAAAGCACTTGAGTGACTAGATTAATTAGTCCTCACCTCCCAAATTGACAAACCATCAGGCAAAAATCCAACGCTTCGAACGAACTGTAAGCGGTGGCAAAATACCCAAAGGAGTGGGAACAACTGGAAAGTGACCTCGAGGCGTCGATCTCTGTCACACCTTGACGGGTGTATTGTGAACAATAGTCTCCGAGACTCCATTCCAGCCCACAAACACCTTGCAGGTAGCCGTGAAAGTTCACTTTTGGACATACTCCAAGTACCCCTCGGGTATATCTGGAGTCCCCTTTTCACCTAATTTAATTCATTCACACCCCACACTAATTTAAAATCCACCAAGAGACATTTGCAAAACATTCATTCAAGCACATGCAAACACATTATTTTCTTTGTTGACTCCATTTAAGGCACTGGTGATTTATTTGATCATTTCTTTCAATTATATATCTATATGGAGTGTCATTACTGTGCTTATATGCTTTAAATCTTGCATCTTCTTATCTTTTGCTTTCATTGGTTAACTTCAAAACTCCTAAACAACTTAATCATTATAACACCATCACACTAAGTAATTAGCCTTAGTAATTTAATAGGGTCTACCCCCCTTGGCTTTGTTACGAGTTAGCCTGAACGAAGGAGTCAAGAACAAGGTGACAGCCTTGACTCGAGACTTGGCCCCAAGGACACACCGAGTGGCTTGAAGATTTCTGCCACGTAACCCAGGTGTGTGAAAGGCAACACACCCCCCATCGTCATTTGTCATATGACTAGTATTTTGCAACATCTATCAATGTAAGTTCCTCCATATTCTCAGGTCACTTAGTATATGCATCAATCAGAGAATTATCGTTGCTGGCATTATATGTATTAACTTGTACTTGTTTGAAAACCTTCATACCAACATTTAGAACCACAAAATGACAGCTACATTCTGAAAGAGGTAGCACTAGAAGCAAATGGCATGTCTCCTGTGCACCAATGTCCCTATCAATAATGGATTCACACAACAAAATTTTATATGCATGTGATGCGGGTTCGTTTGGAACTGTTTGAAATTGGAACTAGGATCATATTAGTAATTGGAACTGTTTGAAATTGGACCATGTCATCAACACATTGATCTCTGGCCCTTACATGTTCAACATCTTCAACAGTTGGTTCCACTAGTATATTGGTTGAATTTTGTCTTTGTCGTTCGACATTTACATTTTTTTGTTGTTCTGCAAATTGATTTCTTGCTTCTTCCAATTGCTTCAACTCTCTCTCGATATGTTCTTTGTCGAGCAACATTTCATTTTCTTTGTTATTCCCGTTCTTTTGTTGTCAATTTGTCCAACTTTCTTTTTCAATATTTTTTTGTCGATCCGCCTTTTCTTTTTTTCGTTTTTCTCCTTCTTCTAATGTCATTTCGTTAGGTTTTCTTCCTTGATATGCTTTTTGACATTCAACGTTATGTACTTTTTGTCCCTCTCATGTTTCTCTCATAGCATCTTTTACATGCACATCTTCCATTTCTAGGTCGGACTTTATATAAAAAAATGTCAATCATTAACATATACAATGAAATTTTTGTATCAATGTACTCTACATTGAAATCAATGCAATGAATGAATAATAGCTACATTGAAATGTATGCAGTGATTAAACACTATAGACTGAAATTTATGCAATGTTTAAACACAATACACTGAAATTTATGCAATATTTAAAAGCTATACACTAAAATCTATGACTATATAAAAACCTTACATTGAATTTTATGCAAGTTTAAAAATCATTATATTTTAAAATAATTAGGTGACTTGGAAAGATCAAACCTTGAACCTCACGGCCATTATCCCAACACCCTTACCAATATACCACAGGTAGGTTTTATTATTAATACATTGAAATCTATGACAATATAAAAACCATACACGGAATTTTATGCAAGTTTACAATTCAATAAATATTCAAAAGAATTAGGTGATTTTGAAGGATTGAACTATGAACCTCTTGTCCATTATCCCAACACCCTTACAACTATACCACAAGTAGTTCTTATTAATAATACACTAAAATCTATGACTATATAAAATAATTACACTGATTTTTATGCAAGTTTAAAATTCACTATATTTTCAAAAGAATTAGGTGACTTGGGAAGACCAAACCTTGAACCTCATGCCCATTATCACAACACCCTTACCACTATACCATAGGTTGTTCTTATTATTAATACTCTGAAATCTATGACTATAAAGAACTTATGATTTTAATTTAAATTAAAAAATATACATATTTAAAATTCTAATTATATATATATTAAAAATATTTCAATATATATATATATATATATATCAAAGCTTGATTCGACGGTTGCCAACACTGTTGACAAAGACATTAGTGTGGAGGTAATAAGGTTCTTCGGCATTGTTTCCTAGAAACTAAGTCAACCTCGTCGTGGTTAGAAATTTCTTGGGTTGAAAGCTGAAATACCCAAAGAAATTCGCAAGTGCAAAGAAACAAATTATTATAATATAGAATGTAGCTAATAGGAAAAATATAGTGATCAAAATAAGTCTACTAACATAGAAAGTAGTCACTGTCTCAGATGAATCGCCCGGTATCAATTTAATTCGTGTACTGAAAAATATATTCGTCTGGTATCAATTTAATTGGTATCACTAATATTTTTTTGGATCTAGGTTGGAAAATAAATTACCTATCAGTTGCGGAGATATTCCTTCTCTTTTCTTTGTGGCAGTCTTCTCTTTGCGACAAATTGATATTTTATAAATTTTTATGTATTTTTTTATTACCTATTGGTGTTTACATAGTAGGTGTTTCAAAATACACGTTGTTTTGTTTTTATTTTAATGGGCCAGAAAAAAATATTTACTTTTAATTAATGGCTGATAAAATCTACATCATAAGTTAAAAGAAGTAAAAAGTAAATATTTATAGTTTACCTTTACATGTGGAAAGTTTCATAACGTTACAACATCTCCCTCATAAATTGAAATAATATTTATAGCCGACATTTACATGAAGAACATTACATTACATTACAACATCTCCCTCATAATATTTATAGTCGACAATTACATGAGGAACGTTATAGAACGTTATGTTACAAAATCTTCCCCATACTGGACAATGCAGCATCTCTCGACGCAATAAATAGTTTTCCTCATACATATAATTATTATTATTTGTATTTTATTAATTATTTTAGTTGATATTAAACACATATATTTATATAAAAACACTATTTTCTTTTGTTATATCCATCCTTATAAATTACTCAAGATTTTCTTTATTATATCAATCTCGACCATGTTTATTATATCAATCTCAACCATCTATTTGTGGATTCATAAACATATACATATTATTATGTTGATCATGAGCAGTCGGGAATGGTTTAACTATCAACAATCACGAAATAAATGGTTATTGAGCAAGATGTGAAATTTGTCATAGCACTGCTGGTAATAGGGTTGGTCAGGCACACCGCAAAAGTTTTGGGATAACGACATCCATGAGGCACACAACAAGGGTTTGGAGCAGAGCAGGCACACTGATAGAGAAAAGCGAGTTCTAGGGTTTGTAGAAAGGGTTTGGAAATAGCTTTGAAATGGATGCAAGAGGGGAATCCTTCTCTCCTTCCCCCACTGAGATTGACGCCTTGAGAATAATAGTAGCTGCATAAGGGAAAAACTCAATTTCATCACTCCCACATATATTCATGAATAAACCCGATGATATCCATGAAGTTGAACTGTCCCTGCTGAAGGGAAAAATGATGTTGAAGATGATGACGGGTGGGGAAATGTTGTTGAATATTCGAGTGATATTGATTCTGTAAAGAAACAGGATGCGACAGGAAATTATCAGAAGGTTAAGGGCTTGAGGGTTGATATTTGTAGGTTAATAAGCATTGTCGCGGAAGATGATGATAATTCAAGTTGGGATTTGGATGAAGATGCGGATGATGTTAAATCCGTTCAAAATCATTACATTTCACCCTATTGTACCTATAGGTTTGCCTGTCGTGTTTTAGGTTTTTAATGTTTGATCATTTCTCTATTGAGAGGGTTTCCTAATGATCGAGTGCTAACAATTTCCCTATACACATGTAACAAATCGAGCCGAATAAATTCCCAAGTGACTTTGTCGAGTGCACATGGGAAGTCATCAAGTCTAAGCAATTTGTCATCAGCCACCTTAGAAAGAGCTACAGAACGCTACTGTAATGTCAAAGGCTAATCACAGAGCCTCAATTATATGCCTAAAAGATTACGAGGGACCACGTCAATACATATTTGCATGGCCACCCTACATTCCTCCATTAGTTCCTAAGCTTGGAAAATAGTATTATAATGGACCATGGACTCTCTCGATATCGTCTTGTTGGGTAAATATTCCTCTTGGGTTTGAAGAATCAAGATTATTTCCATGACCTACTTAGAAGGCAAAGATTTAAAGAAAACCTTAGCCAACTTGTCTTTAGTTTTAAACCAATACAATCTAACAATGAGTTGGGCACGCTTGTGACTTTTGGGCTCAACCACTTTAAGATTGTGTCTCAGCGTACGAGCATAAGTTTGCAAGACCTTGTCAAAAGCACTAAACTAAAGCCTTGGCTCACCTAATCAAGTTCCTCCTTAACGTTCTTGTAACATTTTCTATGGATAAAAGCAAAAATTTGGTGCCCAAAACCTCCTCACGAGGAAAAGAGGCGGTTGTAATTATGGCTTTCTCCCACTAAACAACCCGACCCACATTCTTGCGAGGGGAAGAAATGAAATTCCAAATCTTTTTAATATAGTTGAGGTCGCTTGGATTCTTCAAATGGGACAAATTCATGCTGTAGGTAGCTTGGATATACTTCAAATGGGAAAAATTTATGCTGTAACATGCCATTGGCATGCGCATTCTCTTCAATCACCCTTCTACGGAAAAGAAGGTGGATCGATGGTCTAACAACATGGCTTTGGCTAGAACCTGGACCAAACGATATCCTAAGCAATCGAATGAGAAAATAGACTACTCAAAGAGCATGGCTCTATCAAGTTGCTAAAGCAACCTTTCATTGCCCTTCCTAAAAGTCAACCAAGTGAACCAAAGCTTAGAAGTCAACCCTTCTAAATTTGTTGGGTTGCACTTGCAGAGACCAAGATGCACCTCATGCCTTTCTTTCTCTATTACCAAGCCTCACTAGTAGCGGGGCTTCCTCCTTGGCTGCATAAACCCTCTGTAAAGCCCCACAAACGAGCCAATGGGCATATGGGAGTTCATCTGCGAGCCACTGCTAGAATTCAACCATTTCTTCTATATCGTTTAGCTGATGAATATTTACCAACCCCAACATCTGGCCAATTTATTGTGACATTAAATATTGATCTTATTGCTTGCTTAGGGAGGCAAATGATCCCTTTCGACGTTCATTTCAAATGCAAATGTATAATGTGTAGCCTTACTCCTCGGCCATTTCATTATAAGGGACAGCTATTTAGAGGACTTGTAAGGACTGAAATGAGTCAGCATAACATCTCTTGCTTTCAACCATTGATTTCAAAAGCAAAGCAAAAACACAACAATATTTCTTAGAAGCATTTACCAAATAGATTCCAACATAGGATGACCTCTATTATGTAGCAAAGGTAGCTGATTGTTTTTTATTCTCAAGCAAGCCATTCCCAGCATAACATTGATTTATTCTAAAGTCAAAATTTAACTATTTCTGAGAAACAGATTAAAAAATAAAAATAAACTGCTTTTACACTTGTAGAATTACAAGAGGTTCTGATTTCTATAGAAGACCTGATTACAAACAAGAGACTAGACCGCCTACTTAACACCTATTCTCAACTGGACTAAAGTCTATCTATACTCCCTAAAACCTTTATAGCAACTAAATGCACAAAGTAATAGAACCTTTACAACAGCTAACCATGAAATAGAACCTAAACTCCTTCCACAATCAAGGGAAATCACCTCTCCTTGCAGCTGCCAGAAACAACAGCAGTGATGCCACTTAAGTGCCTCATCGTCCGACTTGATAACATAGTAAACTTCTTTGTGTTATTTTCTCCTTTGTGGGTCTCGACTGAGATTGTGCTTCCTTAGAATTTTGATGTAATCTCTCATCAATGTAAATTTATTGATACCCAGATTGTAAAGGTAATCCCATGTGTAAATCCCTGTGTTGTGCAGATCATCGAATGTTATTCTGGTGTAAGACATGTCACCAACATCAGAAAGAGAAGAATATACTATATAGTAACATATCCTAACACATTTCTTCTTTGAATAACAAAGATTACATGAGATACTGTTTCTGGCAGTCCATATAACATATACAATATACTAGTTCAATATGGATACCTTAGGCCATAATTGCCCACTTGTTCCACTGACATGATACCAACGTGACGTCTCCCAGTTATTACCTAATAGGACAATCAACAAAAGCATTGAATCTGAAAGTTGATTGGTAATGAGAATAGAAGCAAAGAGTTGAACATATATAAAGTAGGAAGCACCAGAACCAACAAGCAATTACCACTCTTAGGACAATCCTTATACCATAAAAACAGTTACTCCACAATCAGCTTTCCAAATAATTTTACATGAAATACCACGTAGTATGAATTGTCTAAACTACTGTTGCTTTTTGCAAAAGTTCAGATCTGTCTCCAGTATCTTCAAACCTTTGGCAGAACTCCAGGGATAGGAACAATTCGAAGAAGAAAAAATAGTGCAAGGAAGCAACGAGAAAAATAAAGTGTTCACAAAGACTTATCAATAACAAATTAGCTTCATAATGAAGTGAAAGAATACTTGACCACCTTTTCAAATTTTACGACAGTTCACAACATTTTTAGAATCTGAAATATTGTTAGGCTTTGTATCTCATGGTTGACAAGATTCATATCCTTAAAATAGTCTCGAGTCTCGCATGGAAGAAGATCAAAAGTTGGTAATTATTCTAAAACCTTATATTCTCTCACTGATGAATTTCAGGTCTATTGATAAAAAGCCCAAGAGAATTCACATGGTATGAGAAAACCTGGGTACTTGCATAAGCAGTGCATGGTTTCATCCCTTTAGAATGGTATCATGGCTAAGTCTTTTACCTTTTCTCCCTGTATGGTTCTAATCTTGCTGTCAGCAGCTGGACTTTGAACTCGAAGAAACTCGGCAGAAAGATAAAATCTGCTTCCATCGCCAAATTCCAATTCGGCCTGCATACGTGATTGTCAAACCTTATCCTTTAAAAAGTGTAGAAAACTACAGAACATTGTAATGCACATAGTTTTTTCAATTTTAACAGTGTCATATGTTAGCTGAGTATAATTATTTTTATAACTAGTCTTTACAGCATAAATAATTCTTTAGGGTCTTAACATTATCACAGGTTCTTTGGGGAAAAGAAAAAGATATAAAATTGCATTAAAAAAATACTATGAGGTAATTGGGAATCTGCTTAATATTTTCATTCCCAAAACAAAATATATCATTCTTATAACACACCATGTAATCAATCAAATAATCCATAGAACTATTCTGATCCTCACAAGAGGAAACACCAAGAATCAAGCCCAATGGTCGTCATACAAAGGACTGCATTAACAGGTTTAAAAAAAAAGTAGGGTGTGAAACACACCCTTTGTTTTGAGGTAGTAGCCACCACGCCTCCCCCCGGTAGCAGCCACCACTTGAATTGATAATTATTTTTTCATTGGGCTATTTATTAAACAGGGTAAAATAATATCTTGAGCAACATCTATTGTAGATCAAAATTAAGACACTATGGTACCTGGACGATGGTTCATTATGTAGAAATATACATATGAAATTGAGAAAATTATAAATCTCCTCAGTTCAAACTTCATACCCCTCACCTTATAAGATTAGCGTCTCACTTTTGGAGCCCCATGAATGCATCCACGCTGTTTCATGGGTATGCAATCCTGTCCCTACATCGATAGGCAACTCAGGTTGGATTTTACGGTGGGAAGTTGTTGTTCAAAGCACAAGCAAGTTTCAGGGGTGGTGCAGGGGGCGTCATCATAGACCCTGATGGAAATCAGGAAACTTCATTTGCATGAGGAATAGGCGAGACTTCTCACAATCAAGCAGAAGCCTTAGCCTTGTGGCAAGGAGGTTTGATTCTGAAGAATCTAGGGATCAAGAAGGCTATAGTGGACTGTGGTAGTGGATTCGATGGTCGTTAATTGTCTTATAGTCTTTGAATCCTTACCCCAAGAATCACATCTGAACAAGATTTTCCTTCGAGCTCAAAAACTAATAGAAGAACTTGAATAGTCGAATTCAATCATACTTTACAAGGGCTAAATTCTTCAGCTAATGCAATGGAAACTAAAGCCTGTAGCATGCAAATAGTAGTGGTTTGGAAAAGTGAGGGGGATGTGGAATTTTGTAATCTCCCCCAAGTCTAAAACCCACTCTCCATCCATTAATGAGTGCATTAACAACAATAGACAAGTGGCAAAGCAACACTTCCACACAATCATACTTGATATATAGGACACAACCCACCGTGCTATTCATTCAAGTGAGCGGGAGGATCTCATTATTAAATCTGGCAAGATGGGATGGTATAGCCTAGAGAGTGTGGGTTTTCTCCTTGGGTTTTGATTGCCTCTGGCAAGATGGGATGGTATAGAGTGTGTGGGTTTTCTCCTTGGGTTTTGATCGCCGTCTGGAAGTCTGATATCCCTTATTGTAGTTGGCTGAGGGGACTTTGGTCTAGTTTTCTTCTTCTTTTGTTTCGTTGGAGCGTAATTTTGACTCTTGGCGGATGTTGTTTCCTAGAGTCAAGCCTCAGTGCTATTCCTTGAGGGAGTACGCACCAGCAAGAAGAGCTTATACACTGGCATTCCTCTATCATCGGTTGGTCACTGGAAACTTGGCAATAGCAGCTGGCTGAAAGGAAATTGGGATAGAGATTGTCGGAATGCATCTCCAAGTGATCAACGGATTAAGGTATTCTATATCAGTTTCCTTCATCTTGTGCAGTTAGAAGACCTCAATATTTTTGTGTTGTTGAAAGATTTATTGAATAGCATGATGTCCATATTAAAGAAATGTAACTGCAGAAGATATTCTATTTGTATTTTTATTGTTATTATTATTATTCCTCCATTTGGAGATGTTGTTCCTCCGATTTGGGATGTCATTGATGTAATTGGTCATGTAAAAGTCTTGAGGTAAAACCTTTGTCGTAAGTTGGGTCAATAGTACCCACAAAAGTATTATTAAAATGTTAATTTGAGTATCCCAAGGCAAGTCAGCCCTAGTTGAGAGGAGAGTTGACCCTATTGGGTTATTAGGCTTCTCAACTGATGTGTATAAATAGAAGAGGTGCCTCCCTCATTTGGACATAGTCAGAACTCAAGCAAGTTCGCTAGAGAGAGGAGTAGTCCATCTGGGAGAGAGGAGGCAGTCAAGTCTTATTCTTGGGGTCTTACACTGTACTTGGTTGAAGTCTATATTGAGGAAGTTTTGCTGGGTTTTCTCCCCCACGAGGGTTTCCTAGGATAAATCTCTGTGTTCTTTTGTGTGGTTGTGCTTGTCTTTCTTTCAATGATCCTTTTGCATATGGTTATAATGTTATGATGCTAAATGTTTTAAGTTCTTGTATAAGCATTAAAATCTTAACATGGTATCAAAGCCACCATGACAGAAGTCTTTGTGCAACGATAACACTGCCACTACAGCAACTGACGAAGATTAGGGCTTCATGCTTGAAACCCTAGAAGGAAAAATTTAGTCATCTTGGAATTTTCGCTATAACTCGATTTTGGTGAAGGTTCAGGAGCTGAAACTTGGACAGACCGAAGATGAAATCTTGATGTACCTTGTGTGCGAGTTTCAGCCTCAGATTCATTGTACATTAGAAGATATGATTGTTGGACAATGCCATGTCATCAATATTTATGACTCCTTAATGGCTTCAATGCCTAAGCTATCATGTCATCAACATTTGTATTCAACCTTTATCACTCCTTTGTCATTAATGGGTGTCATCAATGACAACCAATGCTCAACAAACTCCCCCTTTGTTATTGATGACAACCTTCTTCAAATACTCTCCCCCTTTGACATTAATGACAAAGGATCAAACACTTAGCCATTAAAACTTCACAATGACATTTATGCTTAACAAAGCCTTCTAATGATGTTTGCCCCCCCTTTCATGTAGACTAGTTTTATTTGCCGATCTCCCCCTTGCAACATATGGATGTCAACATTCTTCTATTATTCTATAGATCTACTTTTACGTCAAACATACTGTAGGTTTCATTTCTTGAACACCTTCTTCTTTCTATTGATAATCTTCTTGTTGATTTGACCACAAGAGGTAACCTTTGTTGTTCATTGATCATGGTAAAATGAAGAACCACTGGAAACAACATTTTTGTCATTTCTTAAAGCAAAGTGCAAGCAAGGTATCTCAAGAGTTTTTCAAGAATTTTAGACATGTAGCGTAAGTGGATATGTTGAGCATCAACTCTCAGTCCTCATGCATCACCAAATTCTAAGTTTGTTTAACCTAAGCTTAAACTTTCAACCTGATTCTTCATTCATTGTTTTATGCTGTTGTTTGAATGCTTGTGTCTTGCACCTTCAGATGCCTTCAGGATGACCTCAATGTGTGCACAATCAAGGTGCATAATTGTACTGTGTTCAGATCTGTATCAGAGTTGTCTTATGTGCCTGAGCTTTGATCTTTGTACCTAAAATTGTTTTTCATAATATCCAGATTGTCATCAATTAGGCTTCTTCAAATCTGCTCTATTCCCTTTGCGTGCAGATGCCCTTGATAACCGAACTCAGAGCATCATAACAACGTTTTTATGCTTCCATCATTCTTGTTGAATTTCGTCAATAAGACGAATTTGAAATTAAGGTGTTGCCTTCTTCCTCTATCAACTTCTATAAGGTCTTCATATGGTAAGAGAGATACTCATTAGCTATTCTTTGTCATAGATATTAGAGATTCCTTGGACCTGTTCTCAGCATTTTTGGATCATCTTATTGGTTATGTGTATGGCCTTCTTGTCAAGTCCCTTGATGTCTTCCAACTACTTACCTTCAAGATACCAGTTGTGCCTGACTTAGGTATGACAGCTAGTGGAGTGTTGTATTATAAGGAATGTATTAACACTCATCTAGTAAATTCATAAAAGGTAAGCATTCTTCAAATATTACAATGTTGCTTCACTTTATTTACTTCAGTTAGAGTTCATGAGACCACTCCAAGTTACGTTTGCTCCCCTTATCAACATGCCAACATTAGCTGCGATCCTTGGGCATGTTTCATTGCTTGGAGCTACCATCATTTACCTTTGAGTCCATCCTCCAAATCCATGAAATCAAGGTGCATTAAGGTATTTGAAAGACCTCAAGCTTGGCTTTCCATATGGCAGCCTTCTTTTTTCATTTGATCAACTTCATTCATATTCAACACAACATTCTTATTCACCCATACCAGAGAGTGTCCTCGACTTTGAGCATTAGTCTTCTGATCTTCAAATCTTTCTACATTCTTCTTCTTCCAAGATTCATTGGTTCTTCTTGTTGATGTGTATGAAGGACTCATCCTGGGTCATCTTCTTGAACTTGCACAATCCTGAGCTTTATGACCAAAGCCATTACAATTGTAGCATCTCATAGTGTAGCAATTTGTAGCAATATGGCCAACATGGTTACATGTCCAGCATCTAACTGTGTTATTGGGACTTCCAACACTTCTTCTTCCATGGAATGTACAGTCCATAGCCTTGAGACCAAAACTATTACATGAATAGCAATAACCATTGAATCTATATTCATACCTAGATGCCTGGTTCCATTTTGAAGACGTATCTTTTCTGAACTTGCTTTGAGGAGTGGGATGAAGTCCTTGATGTTTTTCTGATCTTTTGAGTTCTTTATTCTGTGCATGTACACAAAGAGCAGCATTGCTTTCATTTTTGGAGAATGAGGGGCTTGCCTCTTACCTGCTAGGTGTCCATGTGTCTGCTATTGACTTTTTTTTTTCCCGAGTTGTAGCCAAGGCCAGATTTATCAAAAGGTGATCTTTGACAGTCCAAGATGATTGAGTTGTTCCTGAACTTCACACATGCATTGGACTTTTCACTTGTCTTTCTGAGACCAACCACTTCCATCTCAAGCTTTTGACATTGCTCCTCCTTCTCATCCAATTTGTCCTTCAAGAATTCCTCTATCCTTTTGGCTTCTTCTAGCTGAGTCTTCAGCTCAACATCTTCCTTGTTTCTTCAAATTCTTCACCAGATTCTTCTTGTTCTTCTGTTTGACTGATCAATTTAGTCTTTAGTCTTTCAACTTCATCTTCTTTGTCTTCCGGCACATCCTGTAAACTTGTCTTTTTGTGATTGAGTTTCTTGAACAAATCCATAGACTTCTTATGGTACTTTTCGAAGGACCTCAAAATCTTCTTTTTAAGTCTCAATTTGTATTTGAGATCAATGTCTACTAGAAGGTGTGTTAGGACATTTTTCTTAGCATCTTCAAGATCATTTTCAATGTTATCACAACCATTGCTACTGTAATCAGAAAGATTCTTACCTTCACTGGTGTCTAATGCTTGCTCTTCCTTTTCTTCTTGCTTTTCATCTTCAGTAGACAACTTCTGCTTCAATCTTTGTGTCTTGGTTTCTTCCTTGATACTCACTTTCTAGCTTGAATCATAGGCCTTTGGTTGAAGTGTATTCACCCACTCTTTCTTAAACAAGGCTTGGGAGTCCATCCATGAGAAATTTTAGGACAATGATGTTGTCCTTCTTGGCATCTTTCTGTGCAGCTGACTTTGTCTTCTTGTTGGACTAAATAAGTAACCACTATCTCCCATACACCAAATTTCTTCAAGTAGCCTTTCATTTTGCTTCTCCAACCAAAATAATCTGACATGTCAAAAACTGGAACATCATTGTTGGTGAGCTTTGCTTGTCCTTCCATTGTGTGTGTCCATAGATCTCCTTCAAGCTAGTTAAGCTTGTGGTGAAGTCCAGCTCTAATACCAATTGTTGGACACAATGCCATGTCTGTTGGACACACCAGGTACACTGAGAGAGGGGGGTGAATTAGTGTGTGCAGCTTTTATTACTCTTTCAAATTTAAAAATCAACAACTTATTCAATATTATGCATTATCACATTATCATTATATCATCAACATCATTATTATCATCATCATATCATCATCACATAAGAAGCATAGCATGATACACAGTACACCAGATTTTACGTGGAAACCCAAGTCCTAGGGGAAAAACCACAGAAGCCTTTATAATAATAGTTTTCCAGCAACAACTGGAAGGAGGCAACAACCCCCTTATTACAATGACTTCAATTCTCTAGCTAAAACCCCCTGATTTATAGGCTACAATATGAAGGAAGCTCCAACTCCCTAGCTCTCCGGCTATAACCAGAAGGAGGCTACAACCCCCTTTCCTTGCCCCATCCTGCCACCCTGATCTGAACCACGACTGCACTGATCATGCGGACCTGTTAATCAACACCAGTACTACATTGCATAATCTGTACCACACTACACAACCACTGCCACCACTAACCACTGCTCAACATCTAATCACTACTCATCAATTGATCATTGTCCACTGTATCACACTGCTCATCAACCTGTACAATCAACTTGTCCAATCTAGTTGTACCAATTAATTTGTTGCTCACATCATCTGACTCAGTCAATCTGAGTCTACACACCAAACTCAGTCAACCTGAGCCAAACCAACTGCTCATACAACTCAGTCAATCTGAGTCAAACCAACTGCACATAAGGCAACTTGTGCCAAACTTGCTCAACTGAACCAACCTGTACCAAGCTGCTTATGTACCTGTGCCAAATCAATCATATACTTGTGTTAATCTAATCAAGTGCTCTGACAGTCAACCAACCCTTCTTTCTTGGCCTAGTTCATCAAGAGACACATTTGAGCAACCAAGAGACTTCACATATGGTCAACCAAACTTTATCCAATCACACTCAACTCAATGACACCACAACCAACCTCAATCATAGTCAAGGAATACTTGACAATTAAACATGATATACCTCAACCAAATAACCTCGGCCAAAAAGATAAAGGACTTAACCTATGTCAAACTCAGTCAATCTCATAGACTCTTAGACAAAAAAGGATTTTTCACTCCACTCAATTCATGTCAACAAATCAAACAGATGTTAAGCAAATAATCACTTACAATACAGTCAAAGGTTGTCATTAACAATCAATAACAGTCTAGCTCCACTTAGGTCAAAGACACAGTGATCAACACTTGTCAAACTAGTTTTCAAAAGAAAACATTTATGTTGATCAAATAAATCACTCACAAGATCTATTACTTACATGTCAACTTCTCAATACTGCACTATACAACAGTCAAGATAAACACCAAGATCTATGCCAATAATACCCAAGATAAACACCAAGATCACATCAAGATATATGCCAAGATAACCATCACCATAGCCTACAAACATATCCAATGACTTCAAAGAGATATACTAATATAGATGCTCACATACTAAGATCAAAGATGAACTCTATCCATGAGAGACATGTGCCATCACAAGAGAAACCCAGAAGCATGAACCATACCTTTTTGAAAATCACAGGATGAAGAAAGCATAAACAAACCAAAAGAAACTCTATATCATGTCATCACATAGCCCTTGTAACAAGCTTTCCAACAAGCCAAGAATTTTGTAATTCCGATTCCATATGAGAAAGTTATGCCAATTTTAGTGAAGATGCCCAAAAATTTCTCCTCCACAAAGTTTCGCACTTTTCTCCATGAGTTGTGAAATACCAAAGAGAGACTTGATTCGTGAACAAATGAAATGTTTGATATTCTATTTATGTAGGTCGTGGAGGAAAGTCGATACCTCAAACTAGGCCGACATGCAATTCAAAATTACAAATAATTAAATTCTCTTTTTTTAGTCAGCTGACCCAAAAAGGTGGGGTACACCAACTTTAAAAATTCATATCTCCTCAACCGTAAGTAGTTAGAAGATGCTCCACATATCAACAGAAATGGCTTGACGAGGACTATCTCCCTATGATGGGTTTATTTGCAAATTCTTGGTCCAATATTCTTAAATTCTTCAATTTGTACAGGACATCAAGACTCCACACATAAAGGTGCCAAAGACCATGTTACCTTATGCATAAGTTCCAAGGTCAAAGGCTTCAATGGACATCATCAAAGGCATGAGGGATTCGATGGTCTTCACATCCACAGACTTCGCATCAACAAGGAGGAGGGCTCCACCATATACTCATCATATCAAGGATATCAAGGATCCCAACACCGTCAATCAAGTGGGAACAAAGTCTTTTTCGAGAATATCATCATTATTATACAAGATGGATTAAAGGACTTCAAGGGCTTCAACATCATCATGTTCAAGGTCTCCATATCATTAAAAACATATCCAATGGTTCCACTATATATCTTCATCACCATAAGAGTACCAACACCCCAAAAGAGGGGTACAAAGACCTCAACACTAATTTGCAACACCTTATGGGCTTCATATCCATGATCACAAAGGCTACAACATTCCAATGACCATATAGTGTCCAAGGGCCATCAAACCACCATATGTGTGGGTTCAAGACCCAAACTTCTAAGGACACCATGGACCTCATAAGAAGGGGTTCCAACATACCACCATTAATATGGGTTCCAAGACCCAAGTCTCCACATGCAAGAGGATCAAGATCTAAGCTTGTGGACTCAAGGACCCCACAAGAACTCAACAACCTCAAGACCATCCAATGCAAGCAATGGGATCCAGCATCAACACATCAGGGGACTTACACACATGAGCCACATCATCCATCCAACAACCAATCAAGAGACCAAAACAAGTACAAGCATAACAAGCAGCACAAGGACCAGTAACCAAAGATCAACTAGGAGAAAGGAACTCAACAATGGACTCAAATGGGAACATGATACAACTTTAGGGGCACTTGACCAAGTCAATGGGTAACCGAGGCTTTTGCCATTGTTCCAAGGCCTCCAAGGGCTTCAAACTTGGGCTTGGACAAGGTCAAAAGGGCTCCTCTGACACAGAAAACCACAAACTAAACACTAACCCTTAGGGGATCCACAAGGGGCACCAAGGACTCAACAGTTGGCATCAATGACCAGACATCGTTGACATCAATGACAACTTAATCAACAATGTCATCAATATTTATGACTCCTTAATGGCTTCTATTGCCACCTAATTCACACCTTGGGTCATGTGGCAGAAATCTTCAAGCAACTGGGTGCGATCTTGGGGGCAAGCAAGAGTCAAGTGTTGTCACTTGATCTTGACTCCTCTATCTAAGCTCTCTCCTAACAAAGCCAAGGAGGGTGGTCCCTAGTAAAATAAACTAAGGTTGTTTGAACTATGAAAGTAAAACAACTAGTCTAGAAGATACAATGATATAAAATGTCACAACTGAGATAACTTTACAAAAATTAATCAAAGCACCAACTTGTAAATAGCATTCACTCAACACATGAATTCACTCAAGACCAGTGCTATTGGAGTGCTTGCGTGAATGTGGGTTGCTAGTGAAGTCTCAATAAGTATTGCAGTTGTCTTGGTTGGTTCCTTTTAAATTATCTAGATGGGCGATTAAGAAATGGGTTAATTCTTGGTCATTTTTATTAAAAAATGTGGTAATGATCTAATTATTAAAAGGGGAAATGGTATTCCAGATATACCCAAGGGGTACGAGGAATGTGTCCAGATTTACTAAGAAGTGGCTCTCACAGTGACATGTGGGCTAGATGGAGTCATGGGGTTGTGTTCAACACTACACCAACTAGAGTGTAGATTGACGGGGCCCCATAGTCACTTTCTAGTAGTTCCCGCTGTTAGCACAATGTCTGGGCTAAATGGTCGAAAAGAGGTCAGGCCAGAGTAAATGTAAGAATTGTAAAAAATCCTTAAGCGCAACCTTGGAGATGAGCCTTGTATGAAAAATCCACTTCAGTGTTAAGTCTCGGTGGGAATAGACGGAGCAAAGCTGCCATGGAGGAGATCGACGACTATAAACAAGTTCCGTGAGGGTAAGTAGCACGTTTCAAATAATATTTGGAAGTCAGTGGAATTGGGTCAAGATAGCAATTTTCAATGGTGGAGATTTGAGTTGCAAAAGATCGGACACTTCAGAAGAATCCCGCAAGAGAAAGGTTTAAGGAAGTAAGTGGATCCGCAAAAGATAGGATGAGATCCGCGTCTGCTCTTAGATCAACGATCAAGACGGAGTTCCGCATGAAATCGACGGTTGTAAAGAGTGGCAGAAAGGAAAAGGAGGAAGCAAAAAGGCAGAAGTTCGGTTGTGAAAGTTGGTGAACCTGAAATCCGAAAGTCGTAATTTTGCGGAAAGGAGTTTGCAGAAGGGAAAAGGCGGAAGTTCGGTTGTGAAAGTTGGCGAACCCAAAATCCGAAAGTCACAAATTTTGTGGAAGGGGAAAGGCAAAAGCAAAAAGGCGAAAGTTCGGTTGTGAAAGTTGGTGAACCCGAAATCCGAAATCTGCAATTTTGCGAAAAGGAGCTTGTGGGGCCACATGTTCTAATAGCTCAGATCAAAGCCTGATCCAGATCAACGTATGGTGACGACTCCGCAGAGTAAAGATGCATGAGTGAATGAAGGCTTTGAGGCTCAGCAGAATGTGGAAGAGGATGCAACACAGATAGTGGTTGTCTAACTAGTCGTTACACAATCAAAGGAGAAAGGGGTCGAGGAGCCTCTAATTAGATACCATAACCACTCCTTCACCTCTACAGCAGAAGGTCATTCGAAGATGCTCTGAATAGTCGTTTTCATCAAGCGAGCCTAAGATCCCCAGATGTCAAGGTTTTCCATTTTGATCAGTCACGCGTATCACAGCCTACTTTCCCGATTTGTTTTGTGATCATGGCGAATCTTCCACCTCAGAATTTGTTAGGATTTTGTACGTTCGGGTTTGATTCCCATGAGGTAACTAATTTTGGCGCTTTGTTTCGAGATTCATCTCGGGAGCAAATTGGACTATAAATATAACCTCAATAGAGGAGAAAATGATACGACATTCATTTTGGAAACCTCTGTGCTTGGTTTTGTAGCCTTGAGCTTTTCTTGGAAGTATTTAGTGTAGAAGTATGTTCTAAGTGTTTGAGATTCATCACAGTGTTCAATGTTCAGTCTATGTTTTCCTATATGCTCCATTTCCATGTATGTGTGAAGTTCTGCTAATACGTTTCTAGTTGTACGCAAGGAATTCGTTCTCTGTTAAGCACTTCTTTCATCAGAAAACGTATTTGTTATGTGTTTATGATGAATGTCGTGGAATTCACCCTCTGCTAGGTGCTCTGTTTTAGTTATCAACCTTTATTATTGCTTCTGCTAAAGGTGTTTCAGGAGATTCGTCCACATATAGGTGCCTCTTGTTTCACTGGGTTTCTTCTCATTTCCCCTGCCATCTCTTAAAGTTATTTGACTGAATGTTAATGCTCACGTTGCCTCAGATTGCTAAGGATAATCACCTATCATTATTGTTGTAAGCCATTGAATGTTTCAAGCTTCAACTCCATTGCCCAATGGTGTTTTCTGTTTGTCTATCTTACACAGTTTGAAATACAAACAAGCTGTTCTCAATTGGAAATCTAGCCTTCTGAATGCTTGCTGCAAGACATATGTGTATGTGAACGGTCCTTGTGACCCTGAGAGAGCCCTCTCTGGCGGTACAGGCTAGAAGACAGCCTAAAGACTGGTTTGAAATGGTTACCCCAGTGATTTCCTACTCACAACCATATGAAAATTACCGAGTGATAACACCCGCTTTACTAGCAGAATTTCCCCACAACTTAATAATATCGAAAGTGTCGGATTTTCACTTTAGGGGTTGATTGAAATGTTCAACTAATTACTAGTCACTCCAATCCCTTTCTGATTGTCCCACTGATCCAGGCAATGGCCTATAGTGGTCACAAAAGCATACGGGAATTGAAGTCTTGTTTATTTTAAGAATTTTAGACTAGATTTGAGTTATTTAAATCATAGTGTCGATACCCTCGTTACTGAGAACACATCCAGATTCGTTAATTTTACTTAATGAAAATAAAAAGAAAATAAAAATAAATAAAAAAACTGAAAAAATAAAAAAAATGCAAATCCCCCCTGGAGGGATGGGGTGTGGGCACTTGGTTGCCCACTTGCTTCTCTTTTTTACAATGAATATTATGAAGAATATTTGTGTTCCTTTGTAGGATAGGAAACACAAATTTACAAGTATTAAGGCTTTAGAAAGAATGGCCAAACAAGAAAGAAAGAAAAAAAGGATCTCTGAATTGACTTAAATCTTCAAAATTTCGCTAGAGTGCCTCTCTACTTTATCACCTTTTGCTGCAAAACAGCGAGTAAATATGAGCCAAAGATGCTAGATAATCATTTAAAAGCATAAAAAATTAACAAAATTTTCAAGTACTTTAAAGATAGGAAATTTTAAATGTCAGATTAGTACTTGTTAGAAGCTAGATCCTCCAAAATATTACTTTTTAAAATCAGATATGAACTTTCAAATGCATATGTAAATTTGATTGATAAGATATTCTCTAATATATTAATGAGATTTAGCTATGCACTAAGAACTAGTAACCGAAAGAAAGATTGAAATTTGTGTCAGAAATGTATCACCAAGCTTGAACGATAAGCAAAGAAAGGAAAAGAGATGTCCACAAAGTGTTGCCAGTGGGATGAAATCTTTTCTTCAATAACTATTGAAGAAGAAGTAGAGCTAACATGCTCATCCAAACCTCCAGCTTAGGCAACCTGTAAAAACTCTACAAAACTTGCAATGGGGATTAAATGTCGGTGTTACCCAATAACAAATACTTAACGAAAGTATGAATTCAAGCAAGAATAATCATAAATTCATAAGCATTCTATTACAAATAACAATAACAAGAAATCATGAAAGTATTACTTCTTATCTTATTAGAACACAGTTCCTTTCAAAAGCCAACAATCCCGAACATATACAAGCTTGCGAAAAATCTACAGATTACCTCAATATTGCATAAAAGAACATACATCCGAACACTATAGACCACACTTGCATCAACCTCCAAAGCCTTTTATTAATTAATGATGAAAAAATTACAACAGAGTACAAGCAGAGGTTCCACACTTTCGGATGTCGAAATGAAGAGAACTTGATCTCTTAAATAGAAAAACTCAGCTTGAGGGGGCGCATTTGCTAAAGGATGAGCTTGATAGCTTGGCGTGAGTTGGATGTGAGTTTGATCCCCATGCTTTGGGGCATAAAGAAGGCAATTTCCAAAATGCCAAAAGCTTAACCTCAAACCAAATCTTTCTTTCTTGGGAAAAAAGCCCCTCTCTTGGGAAAAAATCCAATTTGATATTTAGTAACCATTTCTTTCCTTTTGGTGGCTTGTAACTCTTTAGGAATAATTCTATTTACCTTTGCCAACTCTCAAAAACTGATTTCGGCAAGTTTTTATTTTTATTATTTTTTTTTTTATTGCCGAATTTTTTAAATAACTCATTTTTTTGGTCATTTTTTGTTTTTTCGAGTAATATTTAATTTTGGAGATAAATAATTACTTGAAAACTTAGGAAAATGGGTTTAGGGGTTAAGTGGATGCTCTGAATTAGAAAATGAGCATCCCCATGGCCAAAACAACCTCCTAGCCCCACTTTTATGACTTTTTGAGCCTTTACAATTGACTTATTAAAAATAAGCATGTAAAAACGAAGAAAACAAAAGTAAAAAATAAAAAATCCGGAAATTAAAAAAAACTTATGGGGAACTTAGGACATGTTCATATTACATATTGACTCAAAATAATGATTAGCATGGAAATATACATTGACACATAGGTTTTAATAACCTCCCAAGGCTTAACCACCAAGGAAATTATTCCGTCTTTGGAGGCTTGAGTGAAAAACTCGTAATATATTTACCGCTTAAAAACAATAGATAATTAACAAGGAAAAAACAGCCTGAAAGAATGCACTGATAACTAAGTCCTAAGAAACCAAACCTTTTACATAAAGTCATCATGCTAATTCATTTTATTACAATTCCCCATGGTGTATGAACATGTTAAAAAAAAAATTAAAAGGGCCTAAGAAGTCTTGCATGGACTTCTGAACTTGAAAATTGAACAAGTAATTGTTCATCTTTGGCAGCTTACTTAAAAGACCAATTGAGTGCAACTCAGGTGGTAACATCTTCAATGCCCAAGCTATCATGTCATCAACATTTGTATTCAACCTTTACAACTCCTTTGTCTCCTTATCACTCCTTTATCATTAATGGGTGCCATCAATGGCAACCAATGCTCAACAATGATCCCTCCAAAATAGGGTTCCAGTCTCTTCCAGAATTCAGTCTTAAACATGTGAACTAGGGAGAAATGCTATATCTCGAACTAAGAAGATCCAAATCAAATTATGTAAGCTGTTGCAAATAGCACACGGACTGTAGTTTCTGTGGTGCAAGTTTCAGACCCCGAAGTTGAAACCGTGACACGTGGCAGTCCATACAGTTTCTCTATACTAAACCAGTGCATAAATAGGTCACCTTGGGAAACTTAGCATAAGTTCCACTTGGTGAATCCAATCTTGCTCTAACCTATGGGGTTGGAAATAAGACAGATCATGCTATCTCAGGACGAAGTTTCAGAGCTTGAGGAGTAGGAATTTTGGAGATATATCATAATCAAGATCGAACAATTCTGCAAAAGAAATTGAAGAAACTAGGGCTTCCTGTTTCGAGCACTTCCCTCCATAGATCAGTTGAAAAAGGAGGATCATCTAACTCTCCCTAGGAGGGTGCATATTTCTATGGAGAGTCTCTAAATATGTGGATATTCATTTTTTTACCTAACACCACTGTCGAGAAAACTAGGGCTTCAGATATTTTCCAATTTTGACCATAGTTTTGGGAAAAAGAATATACTGCTCAGCTTGCCTTGAGGAGGCGCATCTTTCTATCCAATCAGATTTGAAAGTCACCAAAGTTGAAAAATTAGGGTTTCTATATCAAACCCTAGGTCCACCAAAAGTAGTCTACCAGAAAAGCATTGAAACAAGCATCAAGTTGAAGTAATCTCATTGGTAAGTTCTTCTCTCTTTATTTCCATTTGAAGGTTCTCATTTTTATCATGATGACAAATTGTACCAAGCTTGAGGACAAGCATGAAGGAGTTGAAAACTTTTAGGCATAGAAGTATAGAGTGCTTCTCACATAGAAGAGCATGACTTGGAAGACTTTGTCAAAGGAGAAGTTGCAGATCTAGAGGGAGATGAAGACAAAGCAAAGTATAAGAAGAACTTTGGTCAAAGCCAAGAGAATCATTGCAGACTCTACAAAGGACCATTTGATCTTACATGTATCCTCTTTGAAGACTCCCAAGGAGATGTCTAATGTATTGACCAGTTTATATGAAGAAAAGGGTATCAATATGAAGATGACCTTGAGGACTCAGCTCAAGGGTATGAAGATACAGATGTCAGAAAGCATTCAATCTTACTTCACAAGGGTCTCCTAGATCAAGGAAAAACTAGAAGCTATTGGAGACAATGTCGAAGAAACGGAATGGTCTCCCAAGATCATGGGAATCTTTCATTCAAGGAATTGTTCTAGAAGGAAGCTCACCTATGGGAGGAATGCACCCAAGAAGAAGCTCAAATGATAGCAAGAGAAGAGAAGATGGGTGAAAATGACGATCAAGCCCTAACAACTCATCTCAAGAAGAGAAAGAACAAGAAGGAAGAACATTCTCATAAGAATAAAAAGATTTCAAAAGGACCCCTCATAGCTTAGATGTTTCACTTGTGATGAAAAAGGACGCATTGCGAAAGAATGTCCCAAGAAGAAAGAATGGAAGGATGATATGATTGAGGACTACCAGTCTATCATGAAGAATGATGTTTGGATATGGTTTTGAGACCTGAAGGAAAGTATGTAATGTCTTCCAAGTGGATCCACTAGATCAAGCATGCAGCAATGGTAGCATCGAGAAATACAAAGCAAGGTTTGTGGTTTCTTTCAAAAAAAGGTAGTCGATCATGAAGAGACATTGCTCTAGTGGTCAGACACACTTCTTCAATGGTGGATACTACACTAGACAGTCGGTGTAATTGAAGTAAAAAGGCAAATCAAGCAACCTCCAGGATTTGGGACTCTCTACATAGAACCACATATGTGCATAACGCTTTGTACAGGCCCAGAAGGCACCCATGGGATAGAACACACGATTACGTGAGGAGCGTGAGGATCACCTAGAGTGACGAAGATCTCAACCTTTGCTACAAGGTTGAATATGGAAGCCTAAAGAGGACGAGAAGCTCGTAGATGGGTGCAAGAGGAACTTGCAACATAGTTTGAGATGGAGGATCTTGATCAGTGTTACAAATATCGGCGATATATCGCCGATATCGCAATATATCATGATACAATCTCCTCGGCGATATTATCACTAAACATCAGCTGATATTTTGGCGATTTTTTCTTAGAAAAATTGCGATTTAACGCGATGTGTTTCGAAAATATCGTCAATCACTTTTCCGACCGGCCGATAAAAGGTTGAAATGCAGTTTTTTTTTGTTTTATTTCATTTGTTTGAGGGTCAGTTAAAGTTTAACTTCGCACTTGCCGACAGGAAAGTAGCGAGGGTTTCCGTTTGCCTTTGAAGTTTTGACCTTGCCGACAGGAGGAGCTGACTCGCTGAGCATCCGGATTCTGCGCAGAGGTTAGTAAACTGTAAATCATTGTTTTTAACTTTTTGTGAATACGCCTGTGGGTGCAATGGAGTCTGGACTATGCAATGAAATTTGAATACGCCGTGGGTGCCGGTGGACTTAGAAGTTTGCAGACTCCGGAGCCGATTTGGAGAGACTGTTGCGACTCCCGACTATGGGTAGACTGGCAATGGTATAGTATATATTAGTATATATTAGATAATATATTATGTATTATATATAATATATAATATATAATACATAGTATATTATACATATTTTATATATTATCTAATACATATAATATATATATATTATATATAATATATAATACATATTACATAATATGTAATATGTATTATATATTATATATAATATATATAATATAATATATATTCTATATAATATATAAAATTTAAATCTAGAATAAATCTAAGAATGTCTTAGGCCTTAAAAACTATGTTGTCCATTGAATTTCTCCTAACAAAAAATGAAAAACTTTACGAAAGTTTGACAGATAATAAATATATATTATATATAATATATATTATATATTATATAATATATAATATATATTATATTATATTATATAATATATATTATATATAATATATAATATATAAAATTTAAATTTTAAATTTTAAATCTAGAATAATTCTAAGAATGTCTTAGGCCTTAAAAACTATGTTGTCCATTGAATTTCTCCTAACAAAAAATGAAAAACTTTACGAAAGTTGGACAGATAATAAATTATAAGTTATAACAAAGAGGAGCAACACCTTTCAAAAGCACTTTATCCTAGGCTACAGACCTTGGGATTGCTTGAAATACCATAGAACTGTTTATGTCGAGCAACATATCATAGACAGTATATAAGCTAAGGTTTGATGAATGTTTCATTTTACTGAATTAACAATAATTTACATACTTCAGCAATAATATTATTTTACTGTTTATGTCAAGTGTGGGGTCTTAGACCACATATATATAAGCCAAAGTTTGATGCTTATAGCATTTAATAGATTCAACTATTGCCAAATTTGATTCAGAATTTCAGACACCATTGTGAGATGTTATTCAACAACCAAATTTTATCTATCAGGCTCTTCTCTGTGATGGCAATACACACTTCATTGCATTTCAAGCTCATGAAATAGTGGTTCAAGTGCCATTAATTTTATGCCCACAGACGTGCAATGTTGAATGGACTGTGCAATGGAATTTAACAGTTAATAACTTTATCATTTAAATTTTAATTAAGTTTATAATATTTAAATTTAAATGAAATTTGATCAATGATTATCATTGATAATTATTAATTATACAGTTAATAATTTATTTAATTAAATTTTAAAAAATTCAAACTTAAAACTTAAAACATACATTCAAATTTAAATTTACAGTTTAGTAAAACTAAAATTTACAATTTAGTAAAGTTTAGTAAATAATAAATATATTATATTACAATTTAGTAATTTTTTTAAGTATTTCACAGTTTAGTAAAATTTTACAGTTTAGTCATTGACAATTTAGCTTTAGAAATGTAGAAATGTAAAATAATTTTCTGTATGTCTCATTTGCCAATGAAATTCGCTAAAAAAAACTTTTTTTTTATGTTACAGGTTTTGATTTGCAAAGCTACAAGCATGCTGAAGAATTTGGATCCATTTTGGGAGTATGCAAAGCCGGTTGATCCACAAAATCGGCAAAAGCTTAGATGCAATATGTGTGGGAAGGAGATGACGAGGGGGATAAGTAGGCTCAAATACCACCTCGCACAACTTGCAGGGCATGAGGTGGATATTTGTAAAAACTCCACTCCTGAAATAGTTCATAGAGACAAACTTGCAATTGAAGGTATTGGCAAGAGGAAAGATGAGAGGAAAGCTTTGAGGCAGGAACGTAGCATGAGAGCAGCATTAGGATCCGGGACAGCCGGACACACTTTAGGGGGAGTGGGGAGTGAGACCTTATCCTCATCTTTCATCATGCCTTCAACGACACACTCTATTTGTCACTTTTTGTTGAGATCTGGTCCTGGTGGACAACCAGGTATAAAGTCAATGTACAAGATAAAAGAGAAAAATGAAGCAGATAAACTTGTGGGTCGATGTCTTTTGTGGAGTGATATTCCATTCCACTTTGCGAGGAACCCATTCTACGTGCAGATGTTTGAAGCTGTTGCTATTGTTGGGCCGAGGTATAAGCCCCCCACTTATGAGGAGTTGAGAGGGCCCATCCTTGATGATGAAAAGGTCGATTGCACTTCTAGGTTGGAGGTGCTTCGACGTTCATGGGAGGCCACAAGATGCACCGTGATGTCAGATGGTTGGAGTGATAAGAAGGGTAGGACCCTTCTCCACTTCTTGGTTCATTGTCCTCGAGGCATAATGTTTATAAAATCTGTGGATGCATCTGCACAGGTCAAAGATGCAGCATTACTATGTCAGTTGTTGGATGAGTTCATCCAAGAGATAGGTCCGCAGCATGTTGTCCAAGTAGTAACTGACAATGCTACGAATTATGTGGCAGCCGGTAGGATGCTTATAGACAAGCATCCAACTTTGTTTTGGACACCTTGTGCAGCACATTGTATTGACTTGATCTTAGAGGATATGGGGAAGATCCAGTTTATCAAGGATGTCATTCATTCAGCAAGAAGCATCACCAAATTTATATACAATCATGCTTTTGTACTTAGCCTGATGAGGAAGTTCACTCATGATAGGGAGTTGGTCCGTCCTGCCATCACTCGGTTTGCCACTTGTTTCATCTCTCTTCAGTCTCTCCTTACTTCTATGTGGGACTTGTAGACTATGTCCCTTTCAGCTAAGTGGCGTGCTTTATCAATTAGCACTAAACCGGAGGGACATGACATATTCAGGCTAGTGTCATACCAGGAGAGCTTCTGGGATGGGGTGAAGGAAGTGTGTACTATATGTGAACCTTTGGTAAGGGTTCTACACTTGGTTGATGGAGACAAGCCCGCAATGGGCTACTTGTATGAGGCCATGGATAGAGCCAAAGAGGCCTTTAAGGCCTACTATGAGGACAGGGGGGAAGAGGGGCAAGCGAAACAACAATTGATATGGGAGGTGATTGATCAACGATGGAACAAAACACTTCATCGCGTCATTCATGCTGCAGGCCTATTCCTCAACCCCGCATTCTCTTACTCATGTGGCTTCAACTTTGATGCAGAGGTAATGGATGGGTTCTTGGAGTGTGTCCAGAGGATGGTGCCAAGTGCAGCTGACCGTTCAGAGATTTCCAAAGAGTTGGAAGTCTATAGGAGGGCCATGGGAACATTTGGCTTTGATATGGCTATTAATGACAGGAAGAACATAAAACCAAGTAAGTTTCAACTTGTTTCAAAATTTAATTTCATTACTTTCTTTGTTTTATATTTCAAATTTTCAATGTCTTCTCTTATGTTTCTTCAATTCATTGTAGATACTTGGTGGGAAACCTATGGCAGACGAGTACCCCATCTCCAAAAGCTTGTTGTTCAGATCCTAAGCCAAACATGTAGTTCTTCTGGTTGTGAGCGCAACTGGAGTGTATTTGAAAAGATACACACCAAGAAGCGCAACAGGTTTGAGAATTTGAAATTAAATTCTAAATTCATTATAACTTGTAATTTATGTCATATGGGTAATTTTAATTTATGTATTCTAAATTCTAATTGGATAAATTTATGGTAATCATACAGGTCGGATACCCAACGCCTGAATGATCTAGTGTACGTTTCCTACAATCTCAGGTTGTGGATGAAGCAACTTGAGAAAAAACCTGAGGTGGAGGCTATTTCATTGGATCACATTGACACCACTGCTGCATGGAGAGCGGAGATTGAGGAACCTATTATGGAGGCAGCTCCTGATTGGTTAGAGGATGATACACAGGACATGGAGACTGAGACATGGGACGATGAGTGGTTAGACGCATCTAAGATTGTGCCACCACCGGAGCCACCAGCCATAGCCACCAGTTGCAGAGCCACCACTTTCACAGCCACAGTCTCAGTCAGAGGGAGCCAGATATATGGGCAGTGATAGCAGTAGTGGTGGTAGAGGACTTGATGAGGGTCCAGTACCTCATCATTCTTCTAGTTCTTCTAGAATACATCAGTTTCCAGGCACTTCTAGAGGACGAGGAATTCCACGACGACCCCCACGAGCACCTGGGATTTCTAGCCCTGGAGGCAGAGCCATTACTAGAGTGATTACCTTTGCCCGTAAAAGGGGTAGAAGGAATCCATAGTTTGCTTTATTTGGTTGATTTCATTGCATATGAGATACATATTACATATTACATATTACATAAAACATTGACTGTATTTTTTTGGTGATTCATGAGTCGGGGACTCGAGATCCAAGACACGATTCATTTTTGATGTGTGATGTATCAGTAGACCTCTTTTACATCTTATATATCGGTTTTATTTCCATATTCATGTAGCAATGTGTTTATTTGATGTTCTTGTTGCTTTAGATGTTTAGAAAATTGAAAAAAAATGAATATTTTTGTATTTTTTTACATTGCCGATGTTTGCTGACATTTTCGCCGATAAATCCGATAATATCTTTTTGGACCCTCGGCGATATATTTGCCGACATGATATTTGTAACATTGATCTTGATATCCAATGATCTTGAGAGATGACATAGATGGATACGCAGAAGATCAACAGCAGAGAAGGCTACCTGTCACTCCAGGGAAGAATGTCCCGATGAAGAGAGTACAAGATGTAGAGGGAGGATGGTGCTTCGCTTCAGAGGGAGTGACTACAGTAGATCTCAGAGTTTGAGAATCTTGACATGATTCTCGAAATTAGAGGTTTGGCAAAATCCAGAGGAGATTTTCCTTAACCAAGAGAAATATGCAGTCGAGATTTTGAAGAGGTTCGAGATGTTGGATTGCAAGGCTATAGCTACACCGATGGCATCAAACTTGAAGTTGCTATGTGATCCTACTTCAAAGATAGTTGATGTCACAGTCTACAGGAAGAAGATTGGTTTGTTGATGACAAACATGAGACCGGATATTTGCTTTGTGGTGATACTTTGATCTAGAACATGATGGAGTCGAGATGTGTTCACATGGTTGTGGCAAAGCACATGGTGAATATGGCCTCAGATATGCGATAGGTCAGAGGATCTACCTACAGGGATATGATGACTCTGATTGGGTTGGCAGTGCTACAAACAAAAAGAGCACTCTAGGATGTTGCAGAAAGTGGACCAGTGTTGCTCTCAATGCAACCAAGGATGAATATATTACAGCTGAGAGAAAGCAAGGGAAGATTCCTTAAATGAACGTCCTACATTCATTTTCAGATAAGGTCCTGCATTCATTTACAGACGATGAGAGTCCTGCATTCATTTGTGGACAATGAGGTTCCTGCAATCATTTGTAGACGATAACGTTCCAACATTTTTCATGTTGTGGGTGATCCAGCATTCATTTGCAGATGTTGTTCCAGTATTTGTATACTGATGATGTTTGTGATGATGTTCGTGATCATGGTGATGTTCCACGATGATGATGTTCGTGATCGTTATGATGTTCCACAATGATGATGTTCGTGATCGTGATAATATTCCACGATGATTATGTTCGCGATGATGATGGTGTTCCACGATGATGATGATGTTCGTGATGATGTTCCACGATGCTGATGCTCTGTGATGATGATGTTCCACAGATGATGATAATGATGTTAATGTAGTTGTTGAAAACTTCCTATGACATATAGACTCACTAGTCAGTTGTACAATTGTTGTTCTTGTAGAATACCTTCCTTGTTAAGAGAGAGTGTTAAAGAAATGTAACTGCGAAAGATATTCTATTTGTATTTTTATTGTTATTATTATTATTCCTCCATTCGGAGATGTTGTTCCTCAGATCGAGGATGTCATTGATGTAATTGGTCATGTAAATGTCTTGAGGTAAAACCTCTGTTGTAAGTCGGGTCAATAGTATCCACAAAAGTATTGTTAAAATGTTATTTTGAGTCTCCCAAGGAAAGTCGGCACTAGTTGAGAGGAGAAGTTGGCCCTATTTGATTATTAGGCTTCTCAACTGATGTCTATAAATAGGAGAGGCGCCTCCCTCAATTGGACACACTTAGAACTCAAGCAAATTCGCTAGAGAGAGGAGCAGTCCATATGGCAGAGAGGAGGCAGTCAAATCTTATTCTTGGGGTCTTACACTATGCTTGGTTGAAGTCTATATTGAGGAAGTTTTGTTGGGTTTTCTACCCCACAAGGGTTTCCCAAGATAAATCTCTATGTTCTTTTGTGTGGTTGTGGTTGTCTTTCTTTCAGTGAACCTTTTGCATATGATTATAATGTTATGATGCTAAATGTTTTAAGTTCTTGTATAACCATTAAAATCTTAACAGTCCATTCAGCATGATCACCCAAATATGTGTGCATTCTATGAACACTCCGTTCTTCACAATTCAAATAAGTGTTGTGAAAAACATTGTGATGATTGTTAGAATTTTGATGGTTATACAAGATCTAAAAACATTTAGCATCATAATATCATAAGCATAAGCAAAGGATCACTGAAAGAAAGACAAGCACAACCACACAAATGAACACAGAGATTTATCTTGGGAAACCCTCATGGGAGAGAAAACCCAACAAAACTTCCTCGACATAGAATTCGATCAAGTACAGTGCAAGACCCCAAGAACAAGAATATAAGCTCCCTTTCCGCAGTAGACTGCTTCTCTCTCTCTCTCTTGCGCAATGCTTGAGTGAGAAGTATGTTACAAATGAAGGAGGTGCCTCACCTATTTATATTCATCAGGTGAGTGACTCAATTACCTAACTAGGTCAGCCAAGTTCTCTAACTAGGGCCGACCTACTTAGGAAGACTCAAAATAACATTTATAAAATACATTTGTGGGTACTATTGCCCTGACTTACAACAGAGGTTTTACCTCATGACTTTTACATCAAGGACATCTCTGAACAAAGGAATAACATTTGAAGGAGAAATACAATAATAGTACAATAGAATATATTCTGAAGTTACATTTCTTTCAACACTCCCTCTTAACAAGGTATTCTACATCATCAGCAACAACAATTGTACAACTAACTAGTGAATCTATATGCCATAGGAAGTTTTGAACAACAACATCATGTAGCTAGAGCAGCATCAGCATGGTACATCCTCATCAACATCAGCATGGAACACCATCATGTAGCATCATCATCACGGAGCATCATCATCGTAGAACATCATCACTAGGCATCATCATCATGGAACATCATCACAGAGAACATCATCACTAGGCATCATCATCATGGAACATCATCACGGACATCATGGAACATCATCACTAGGCATCATCATCATGGAACATCATCACGAAAAGCTTCATCATCATGGAGCATTTTCATCGTGGAACATCATCGTCACAAAGCATCATCATCATGGAACATCATCATCACGAAACATCATCATCATCATCATAAGCACCATCATCATCATCATCATGAGCACCGTCATCATCATCATCATGAGCACCGTCATCAGTGTGTAAATACTGGAATATCATCATCATCTAGAGCATCATCAGTATGTGAATATTGGGATATCATCATCATCGGGACATCATCAGTATGCGAATAAGGGGATATCATCATCATCATCAATATGTGAATACTAGAACATCATCATCATCTGCAACATCGGTATCATCATTTGTAAAATCAGTATGTAAATACTGGAACAACATCATCAACTGCAACATCGGTATCATCATCTGTAACATCAGTATGTAAATATGGAACAACAACAACATCATTAGCATGTTAGTGCTAAAGCAACATCATCAACAAATAAATGCTAGATCATCATCAACATAGAGATGTTGGAACATCAATCATCATCAGCATAGAATGCTGAGACAACATCATCATCATCAACATAAAAATGCTGGAACAACATCACCATCATCAGTATAGAAATGCTAGCATCAACACAGAGTGTTGGAACCACATCATCATCAACAGCATATAAATGTTGGCATCAGCACAAAGTGTTGGAACCACATCATCTTTCCCTTAGGACATCTAAAGCAGCATCACGGTGGGTTCTCTGATAGATCCATCCAGGCGTTTGTTTGACTTACTAACCCTTTCAAGCCAAACAAGCCTATCCAAACAAATGGATCTACCTGGAGACCAAACAAGCCTATCTAGACATATTAATCCCCCTAGGATCAAACATGACTAGTTTGGCTTACTAACCCTTTCATGCCAAACAAACCTAGCTAGACATACCCTACCTAGACTGAGCTACCACACCACTGCAACAGGAAACCTACTACGTCATCATCACTCCCTCTTTCAAGGGAGGTCCTTTCGGACTACACCAAGCTTGTCTCGAAAGTATTCAAACTTTACACGAGACATAGGCTTAGTCAACACATCAACAACTTGCTTTTCATTATTCTTCTCTTGTACATCCACAACTTCATCGTTCTTCTCTTCTACCGCAACTACATCATTCTTCTCTTGTAGGTGATTACATACGACCTTCCTAAAAGTCAAATATAGTTGCATGATTAGAAACATTTCATAACATAACAAATTCTTATGCATAAAGAAATATGTCATACAATCATGCAACTATTTCAGCTAATACAACATTCATCCATATCCTGTATACATACAGTAACTTTCTAGAAGCCTTCCATCTCTACCAAGACATAATTACAAGCGTGCAGTACTCCCAACATGTCAGCAAAGAGGTTTCATTCTAGATAAGTAGCAATGGAATGTTGTACAACACCATAAGCCACTTACCCATCACATGCATATTAGTAGTAAATTGTTCATCAATGCTCACACTCTAACATGCGTAATACACTTCCTAAATCTAGGAACATATCTATGTACACAACTGAACAACTAGATATATAGGAAATGACAATTTCAAATACTTATATTTGTTTGTTTGGTAGACTCCATCTTGATATTTGTCTCTTTGCATGAATTATTAGAGTCTCTGACAACGTACTCTAATTCATTGTTTGATTCTGAGCCTATCTTGCTCATGATCGAAAATACTGAGCAAGTCTTCTTACACCACAGATCACATAGAATTGTGTATTGGTGTTGAATCTGTGTGTCCTACAAATGCAATCCTTCTTATCCAATGCTGAAATGGATAAGAGTATGATCTTCATCGGTAGAATTCTTCTGGATCAAAGTACATATTCCTCAACACTTGAGGAATCTTCCCTTGTTTTTTGCTCAGCTGCAATATATTCATCCTTGGTTGCACTAAGAGAAACACTGGTCTGCTTTCTGCAACATGCTGGAGTGCTCTTTCTGTTTGTAGCACTACCAACCCAATCAAAGTCATCATATCTTCGCAGGCAGATCCTTTGGTCTCTTGCATATATGAAGCCATATTTAATTGTACCCTTTAGGTACGTGCTTTGCCACAACCATGTGAACGCATCTCGGCTCCGCAAAGCAAATATCCAGCCTCATGTTCGTCAAGTTCATCAACGAACCAATATTTTTCCTGTAGACTATGGCATCATTTGTCTTTGAAGTAGGATTACATAGCAACTTCAAGTTTGATGCCATTGGTGTAGCCCAACATCTCAGACCTTATCTCAACCACACATTTTCCTTAGCTAAGGAAAATATCCTTTGGATTCTGCCACACCTCTAATCTCGAGAATCATGTCGAGATTATCAAACTTTGAGATCTACAGTAGTCACTCCCTTTGAAGTGGAGCACCATCCTCCCACTGCATCTTGTACTGTCTGGATCAGGACATTGGAGTGACAGGAAGCCTCCTCTACAGCTAATCTTCTGTGTATCCATCTATGTCACCTCTCAAGGTCATAGGATATCAAGATCCTCCACCTCAAACTTTGTTGCAAGTTTCTCTTGCACCCATCTATGAGCTTCTCTTGTAGGCTTCTATCTTCAACCTTGTAGTAAAGGTTGGGATCTCCATCACTCTAGTTGATCCTCAAGCTCCTAATGTAACTATATGTGCTATCCCATGGGTGCCTACTAAACTTGTACAAATCCTTCTACGCATAGGTGGTTCTCTATAGAGAGTCCTAAATCCTGGAGGTTGCCCGATCTGTTCTTCTACTTCCATTACACCAACTATCTAGTGTTATATCCACCACTAAAGAGGTGTGTCTGGCCCCTAGAGCAATGTCTTGCCATAATCAACTCCCTCTTTCTGAGAGAAACCACGAACCTTCTTTCTATCTTTTGATACTTCCATCTATTGTATGCTTGATCTTGTAGATCTACTTGGAAGACATTACAAACTTCCTTTCAGGTCTCCAAACATCATTCTACATGATCGACTGGTACTTCTTGATCATATCATCCTTCCATTCTTTCATCTTGGGACATTCTTTCGCAAGGTGTCCTTTCTCATCACAATTGAAACATATGAGCCGTGAGAAGTCCTTCTTCTGAAGACCTTTTATTCTTGCGAGAACGTTTTCCATCTTTTTCTTTCTCTTCTTGGCATGAGTTGCTAGGGCTTGATTGTCATATTCATCCATCTCTTCTTCTTTTGCTATCAATCGAGCTTCTTCTTATGTGCATTCCTCCATATGTGAGCTTCCTTCTAGAACAAATCTCTTGAAGAAAAGATTCCCATAAACATGGGAGACCATTCAAGGTTGTAATCTCCACTTTCGCTCTTTGAGATTGTCTCCAATGGCTTCTAGTTGCTTCTTGATCTGAGAGATCCTTGTGAAGTAAGATTGAATGCTTTTTAATATCTGCATCTTCACATCCTTGAGTTGAGTTCTCAAGGTCATCTTCCTATTAATGTTCATTCCTTCGTACAAGTTGGTCATTGCATCGAATGTCTCCTTGGGAGTCTTCAAGGATGATACATGTGAGATCCAATGGAGACAAAAAATAATCCTCTTGGTTTTGATTAAGTCCTTGTGCTTTGCTTTGTCTTCATCTCCTTCTGGATCTGTTGTTGATTGAATTGTCATTGATGCCAACATGGGACTTGTAGTGGCCCCTCAGGTTGTCATTGATGCCACAAAGTCCCTCTTACAGTGGCTAGAGCGATGGGTGCACAGGTGTGGATGTTCCCAGTACCCTCACAAACAATGCGAAGCCCATACATAGATGGGTTGTGCCTTAGAGCATCTTGTGGAGCCCTACATCCAGTTGACAAGGTCCTTGTACCCACAAGGTTGGATCTTGGAGCCACCACCTTGTTGATGATGCTGAAGACCCTGTTGATGATGATGAAGACCTTGGTGATGATGCTAAAGCCCTTGTGGACGATGGAGAAGCCATTGATAGGTTGAAGAAGCATTAATAACCCATTTTGTGGTCATTTATGCTTTTTGATGGGGCCTTGGTACCCTTGGAGACGGTCATGAGACATAAGGAGGCTTGGCACCCCCACAGAAGGTGGCATGATGGATCTTGACCCTTGTAGGTCCTCTTGTGTGGTTGAGGTGGTTGAAGAAGCCCATGAAGCCTTTGGAACACCAAATGGGCCAAATGACCCATTCGATGGTTATTTGTGGTTTGCATGGTTAATGATGGTCTTGAGGTCATTTGCATACCCTTGGTTTAATGGTCCTTGTACCCGTGAAGGAATGGTGAAGATGATGTGGCCCATTTGTGTGTTGATGGGGACATGAAACCCTTGGACATGGTCATATGTTGATTGGGGTCCCACACACACATAATTTTGATGGTCATACATGTCATGGTTGAAGCCCTTGTGATGTGGAGCACACCCTTGCTTGTGGTGAACTTGATGGCATGTGGTCAACCTGACAACAAACCCTAAGGTTGACTATTAAGATATTTGTGACTTGTGGACAAACCCTAAGGTTGACCATTGAAGAAGACTTGTGCAACAAAATACAAAAATAATAAAAACATTACAACTCACACATCCCTACAAGTCGGTCCTCAATTCAAGGATGTGGTCAACGTTTAAAGTGTATGTAAAGACAAGTCATTCTCACACTCCAAAATGACCAACGAAGATTGAAGGTAGCTTGAGTTTGGACTGAGGCAGCCTCAGATCCGAGGGTTACAACAAATAGAAGTTCATCTTTTGGGGTTTAACTTTTATGATCCTTTCTTGCTGCTTGCGAAGAGATGGCAGTCCCATGACAGCCCTAGACCAATATGACAAGCAGACAAACCACTGAAGTTGTGACCAGCATGATGAACAGTTCGGATTTATACATGGTCATGCAAACAGTCCTAGTTTGATACACAATCTGAGGTGTATGCACAGTCAAGGTCTGACCATGTTTGAAGCAAGCAAACATTTCCGAATTTTGATGACAGCCCATGCATGAAATGGTGAAGTTACACAGACATTAGAGGTGATTAAAGTGACAGGTTTGGGTAAAGGCGTTCGAAGATATTGGGAGAAAGTTTGATCGTTGTATATACTCTTGCATCTACTGTCAACTTTGATATTGTTTCATGGATTTATCTCAGTCAAAGAAGGTCTCTAAGGTGGCAGCTCCAATGCTTATCTTGTTGAAGTCATAAGTGACTTGTCTCTGTTAAGCATCTGTAGGCAGTAAAAGAGGAGGAAGGAAGTTCAACATTTGTGAAGATATTCCAAAATTCTGATCTTGTGAAACCACAGTTAGTCCTTCTCTGGCTAATTCATAAGTCACAGGGCAGTCATAAGTAAGGATAAAGAGGCATATATGAAGGCCTTAAGAAGGACGATTAAACTCTGGAACATCCTAGTGTTCAATCCCTATTGAAGCAGGTCATAATAAGGTATGTTTAAGAAGTTCTGATTCAATTAAGCATGCTTTTCTATAGATATCTTGTGTTGTATTGGTTGGTTTGATCTCAATTTGATCAACTTGGGAACAAACTTAACTCTTGATGATGATGCAATGATAACAATGATGAAATGATGAGCAGTGTCAAGTGCAATAGTAATTAGCAGTGGGTATGACAGTGATGAGCAGCTTGACTTGACATGACACTTAGCAGTACAGTGACAGGTTTGACTTGACTATGATAGCAGATTGATGTTGATGAGCCAAGAGCAAAGGTATATGTGTGTGCAGCAGATTGATGACAATCAAAGATTGACATCAAGCTTGCAAGCCGAGTCTTTCACTTGAGGATTGGATTCCTCAACCCTTTCTTAGTTGGAGCTAAGAAAACCAGGCTGGGTCTTGTCATAAGAGTTGGTGCTCTTTTCATTAGTTTGTGTTGATTGTAATCGCAAAGATTGAAGTATTCCATTACCATAAATAAAGCGTACATTACATATATTACTGTCTCTCTCTTTGATGTGTTTATTGTGCTTATGACTCATGATGAATATGATTATGTAATTGATAACATAATGCTTGATTGATTAATAGAAAGTGAAAAAGGATTAAATTGCTCACACGCTAATTCACCCCCCCCCTTAGTGTGACCATTGTGTCCAACATCTGCAGCTTCTTCTTTGACGTAGTTCTCCAAGTCATGCTTCTTCAAGTATGAGAAGCACTCCATACTTCCATGCTCAGAAGTTCTCAGCTCCTTCAAGCTTGTCCTCAAACTTAGTATTGTTTGTCATCATGATAAAAATGAGAACCTCAAATGGAAATAGAGAGGATAGAACTTACCAATGAGACTGCTTCAACTTGATGCTTGCTTGAAAGCTTTTATGGGACACTGTTTCTGGTGGACCTAGGGTTTGATAGAGACACCCTAATTTTTCAACTTAGGTAACTTTCATATCTGATTAGATAGAAAGATGTGCCTCCTCCAGGCAAGCTGAGCAGCATACTCCTTTTCCCAAAACTGTGGACATAACTGCAAAATATTTGATGCCCTAGTTTTCCCTGATAGTAGTGTTAGGTCAAAATTTGAAAATCCACAGAATGATAAACTTATTCCATAGAAAGATGCACCCTCCTAGGGCGAGTTTAATAGTCCTCATTTTTCAACAGATTGGTGGAGGGAAGTGCATAGAACATGAAGCCCTAGTTTTCTCCTAGTTCTTGTGCAGAATTGTTTGATCTTGATTCCGCTGTATCTTCGAAAATCCTGCTCCTCAAGGTATGAAACTTTGTCGTGAGATAACCTGATCTATCTTCTTTCCAACCCCACAATTTTGAGCAGATTTGGATTCCCAAAGTGGAACTTATGATAAGGTTACCAAGGTGACATGTTTGAGGACTGGTTTAGTATAGTGAACTTGTACAGACTGCCACGTGTCACTGTTTCAACTTCGGGGTCAAAACTCGCATCACAGAAACTACAGTTCGTTCCCTATCTGCAACATCTTGCGAAATTTTATTTGGACCTTCCTAGCCAGAGATATAGCAATTCTCCCTAGGTCAGCTGTTTAAGACAAAATTCTGGAAGAGGTTGGAACCCTACTTTGGAGGAATCATATCTCCTAAAGTACAACGAATCTTAGGTTGAAACTTGCACACAAGGTACAACAAGATTTCAACTTCGACCTGTCCAAGTTTGAGCTCCTGAGCATTTACCAAACTCAATTTATAGCGAAAATGCCAAGATGACTAGATTTTTCCTTCTAGGGTTTTCAAGCATGAAACCCTAAACTTCAGTAGCTACAGTTGTAGCAGTGTTTCGGCTGCACAAAGACTTCTTTCAGGGTGGCTCTGATACCATGTTAGAATTTTGATGGTTATACAAGATCTAAAAAAATCTAACATCATAACATCATAACCATAAGCAAAGGATCACTGAAAGAAAGACAAGCACAACCACACAAATGAATACAGAGATTTATCCTGGGAAACCCTCATGGGGGAGAAAACCCAACAAAACTTCCTCGATATAGAATTTGACCAATTACAGTGTAAGACCCCAAGAACAAGATTATAAGCTCCCTTTCCGCAATAGACTTTCTCTCTCTCTCTCTTGTGCAATGCTCGAGTGAGAAGTGTGTTACAAATGAAGGAGGTGCCTCGCCTATTTATATTCATCAGGTGAGAGGATCAATTACCTAACTAGGTTGGCCAGGTTCTCTAATTAGGGCTGACCTACCTAGGAAGACTAAAAATAACATTTATAAAATACTTGTGTAGGTACTATTGCCCCGACTTACAACAGAGGTTTTACCTCATGACTTTTCATGACCAATTACATCAAGGACATCTTCGAACGAAGAAATAACATCTCTAGAGGAGAAATACAATAAAAGTACAATAGAATATCTTTGAAGTAACATTTCTTTCAACAATAATAGTCAAGAGAATGTTGCTTTGACAGTGGGAAAATCAGAAACCTGGAGGAAGGAATGGGCACAAGGTTATGCTAGGGACTTGAAAGCAATGAGAAGGAAAATGATAAGGATGAAAGCTCAATTGGAAAAACAGAAAGGCAAATTAACTATCCTAAAAGTTGTGGAAGAAAGTAATAGGGAGAAGCAAGAAGAAGAAGAAGATAAGATTAAAGAGTTGTAGAATAAAGTCTGGCATCTTGAATTGGAGCAAAAACCTGGGCTTTAGGAGATAAGGAATTCTGCATCCTCGTCTGTTTCAGTTTGCTCTCTTGGACATGATTAAGCAGCAGCAATGGAAAAAGATACTGTACACCAGCACTCCTACAATGTTGGGAATATAGATGCTTCCATCTTGTCATCTGTACCTGCTTGGAAGAAGGAAGAATGCCCACTTCAGATATGGTAGCAAAAATACTTAAATTTGTTGGAATCAACTTCAAAGATTCATCACTTGAGGAATCTTCTTTTGTTCTTTTCCTTTCTAGTTCATCCTCTTCAACAATGTGAGCATGATGCCTCTTCTTGTTTGTCCTAGTGGATCCTTTGTTTCTAGGGCAGTCTTTAGCAAAGTGGCCTTTCTCATCACATGTGAAACATCTAGGATTGGAGTAATCCCTTTGAGATCTATGATTCTTTTGGAATCTTTTAGGCCTTTTGTGAGGGTGATCCTCCCTCTTGCTTCTATCCTTCTTAGCATGAGTTGTTAGGGCTAGATCATCATCTGTCCCTATCTTCTCTTCTCATGACACCAATCAAGCTTCTTCTTGGGTGCAATCCTCCCATAATCTATTGAACTTGATTAGCTTCTTCCTGGCGCATATCTCTTGGATGAATGAGCCATGATCTTGGGAGACCATTCAAAGTAGTCATCACAATCTCTCCTTCTTCAACATTTTCTTCAATGGACTCAAGTTGTTCCTTGATTTGAGAGACCCTTTTGAAATAAGGTTGGATGGGTTCTGAGTGTTGGATCTTCAGATTCTTGAGTTGATTCCTCAAAGTCATCTTCGGATTGATGTTCTTTCCTTCAAATAGTTTGATCAAATCGCCAAGCATCTACTTGGGTGTCTTTAATGATGATGACTTTGAGGACGACTTGCCTTGGAGGAGGAGCATTTGGCATCTTGGAGGAGGGCATTGAAGCCTAGATGGCATGGGGAAACTTGGTTGCTTACATGGATACTTGTACTTGTTCACTATTGTAGATCACACAATTGAATTATAGATATGATACTAAAGTAAACTTGTCCTTGTGTAATATTCTTCATGCCTATGTTGCACAAGGACCTACCCCCCCCCCCCCCAAAAAAAAGCCCCATACCCACCGTCCCCATGTTCTGGAGACTTGGGGACCCCTAGGAAATGTCCCTAATCTATTGGGGACTTCATTAGGGACTTAGGGACTTGTAGGCCGCACCAAAAACATCCCCAACGGATTTTGGGGACTTCCGTGTAGATTTTGGAGACATTCCAAGTAGATTTTAGAGATGTCCTTGGAAGATTTTGGAGACGTTTCGGGCATGTATTTTCAATTTTGACAATGGACATTGATGATTGGACAATATGATCATTCATCCCATCCATATTTTTCGTATTATTCTAAATCAAAATCTGAATCTATACAAATTGTAGCTCAAAATATGGGTTGTGTATGATGGATTTTGATTTGGGTTTCTAGTGATTTAACTATTGTATTTTAGCAACATCATTACAAGTAGTAAAGCCTCCATGTCAACAAACTAAGAAATGAAACAACTCAAAGGTTTGATCCTTTTGGGTATTGCTCTTGTTCTTCTCATTTTTAGGGTCATCTTAGCACTTACATAATGTACATATGTGTCCAGGAGCTATTCAAGCCCAACCCTTCCCCCATCACAACCCCAAGCACTATGAAAACAATCGGATAGTAAAGACTTAGACTGGGTACTAAACATTTGATTAAATTCCTATTAAATATCCTTCTTAATCTAAAATATGAATCTTGTAAGATTTTATAGCAGTATAACTAGGATTACTAAAAAAATAACCAAGCACAAAAACAATAATGGTTATGGAGCTCGTTTAACCACAGTAATAATCTATCACCTCCCAAGCATAGACAATTAAACACTATTGTCTCCCTTGAGCTCACACCTTCCAATAGAGATCGATGTACATCCAAATCGTAGTAGCACAAACCCCAACAAAAGAAGAGAGAACTTCTTTAATGCTGGAAAACCCTAGAAATCAGTCTTCTACTGTCTTGAGTGAACCTCCTAGCAGCTTGAGCAAACTTGCATGAGTGGTGTGTCCAAATGAGGAGGCGTCCCTCCTATTTATGCTAATGTTTGGGTGACTTTTAACTGGGTCCAACTTGTCTTATTTATTGGGGCCGACTTGTCTTATGCAACAATAAAAATACATTTTATTATTATATTTCTTGGGCCAGCCTGTGTGAGGATGCTTCACGTAGCTACTACACCAACACTCCCTCTTAGCCAAGGAGGCATCATCAGTATTATCATACTGGAACACATCTGGTTATCATCAGTACATCACAGTTGTATCGAACCTCTCTATATCATACAAAAGGTCTTCCAACACAAACTCAGACCATTGAGAAGTGTCAACAAATCAATCTTCGTGCGTCAGCTCAATCCAGTCCATCAAATAACATGCACTAGCTCCACAACTCTTCCCTGTCCATCGGGGAGTCACTCAAGCGTTAGCTCAACCTAGTTCATCGGGGAACATGCACCAACTCAACATGCCTCAACTCAACCCAATTCGTCAGGGAACATGCACCAACTCAACATGACTCAACTCAACCCAGTTCGTCAGGGAACATGCATGTGCTCAACGTCCCTCAGCAAAACCCAAAGAGCACACTAGGGCTCCGACCACTAGTGAGTCGTCACCACATCATGGGCTACTGTTAGAGTTTGCATTTTAATTCAAATATGTTTGATCTTTAATATAATGCAATAGGATCACTAAAAGATAGCCAAGCACAACATAAAAGAAAGACACAAAGATTTTATCTTGGGAAACCAAGAGGGAGAAAACCCAGCAACTTCTTCTGTATAGATTCGTCACTTAGTACAATGTTAGACAAAGATAGAAAACCCAAAGATAAGATAACGTCTGCAGCTTCTTGTTCTTCTACCCCAACGAACTTGTCTTTCTCTCTCTTGGAGCGAACTTGCTTGTGTTTGTTGTGTGTCCAAATGAGAGAGGTCGCCTCCCTATTTATATTCTTCATGTGGGTGACCTAAAACCCTAACAGGGCTGACTTCCTAACTTGATAGGGCGGCTTCTCCTAGGGAGACTCAAAAATTCATTTTACACTTAATCTTTTGGGGACTATTGCCCCAACTTACAACAGAGGTTTTACCCCGACATTCTTACATGACCAAGTATAATAATAACATCTCCGAATGGAGGAAAAACATCTCCGAAGGAGGTACAACAATACTAAGATAATAATAAAATAATAATACAACAAAATGAAGGATATCTTTCGAAGTTACATTTACAACAACACTCCCTCTTAACAAGGAAGGTATTCTTCCGAGTCGATCATCACCACAACTGGACACAATCTCTGGACATCATCATCATCGCTAGTCATCAACATCACTGGATCATCATCATCGTTGGATCATCATCATCACTGCTACATCTCGTCGACCATTGACTAGTGACATTTCTCGAATCTATACGTCATGAGAAGTTCTAAAGAGCCAGCCCTTTTTCATGCTGGATGTAGGCTTAGGTCCCATCTAGGAATTCATCTTCTACAGAGCCAATCCTTTTTCATACTAGATGTAGGCCTAAATCCAATCTAGGACTTCAACATCTACAGAGCCAGTCATTTTTCATACTGGATGTAGTCCTAGATCCAATTTAGGACTTCAACATCTACAGAGCCAGTGCTTTTTCATATTGAATGTAGGCCTAGATCAAATCTAGGACTTCAACATCTACAGATCCAGTCCTTTTTCATACTGGATGTAGGCCTAGATCCAATCTATGACTTCAACATCCTAGTCCCAGACCAAGTTCTTCAGCCCCAAGCTGAAGGTTGACCGAAATCAACATCTTGGTAATTGACTAAGTGCCTCCATTCTCCAAAAATGGCTCTCAACCCCAGGCTGAGCTTCAGTCCTAGACTGAATCATGTTGATCATCACTCCCTCTTGCGATGTGTTATCACCTAAGTTGCACTTAGGGGATTTTCAATGAGTTGCCAGAGTATTGAACAAGTCAATTGTTCATTATCAGTGCTCAAAAGTTTCATGGTTACATAAGGACCAGTTGTGGTCAGTTTTTTTTAATAAAATGCATGTTCATACCCCTTGGGGGCGTTGTAATAAATGCTCTAACACGACAAACTTTTTGTAAAGGACTTGACTTCCTAGGACTGGGCTATCAATCTAATTATTCCAAAGTGTTTTTTCGCTTGTCAATTATGCAATGTTGAATAAGCGATGTATAATTTTTGAGTTTTTCAGCGCTCCTCCAAAGCTAGAATTTTTGTCTTGGTGGTTAGGCCTTAGGAGGTTATTAAAAATCATGTGTCAATGTATATAAACATGTTAGGCATTGATATTGAGTCGTATGGACATGTACTAGGTCCCCCTAGAGTTTCGTCTTATTCTGAGAAGAAAAAAAATTCCGTTTTTTAAGCCATTTTTTAATGGTTTAAATGGAAAAACTCAAAATATAAAAAAAGTGTGATCCGAAGTCTGTTTTTGGGGTGGTTGGGCTCATTTTCAAGCTCAAAGCAACATCTTTACCCCAATGGCCACTTTCACTATGTTTTGGGTACCTAAAACACCCCGGAAGGCGTTATTTGGCTAACGGAGCATCGAAATGGCATTTAAATGCTAAATTATGAGAAAATGCACCAAAGTCAAAAAAAAAATTAAAAGTCAAAAATTAATAAAAAATAGTGGGAAGGTGACTTGGAAGTGGGTCCCTCATCCCATGCAACCCTCTTCAACATAATGGCAAGTAAAACTTTGGGTTAAAAGAGTGGTTACGAATTGTTTTGAGGAGGGTGACATCAACATGGAGCTCACGCTAGCATTAAGTGGATACGAATGGGGTGAGGGTGGACCCCTCCCCATTTGTAAGCTTTTAACCTTGGATAACTTTTAACATATTGTATCATTCATGATGGGTAGCGAATGAGATATGGAGGGTGACGTCAACTCTAGAGGAAGACTCACGATTGGGATAATGCCAATGTCGTACATTCGCGTGAGGAGTTGGAAGCTCGCACGTGTGGGAGGTTTGGTGAGATTTTGGGATGTATTAGCAGGTTGGTAGAGTTTGGTGAGAGTGGTGTCTCAGACCAAGCTTAGTTCAACTCAGTTACACTCCAAGTTGATCTTTAGTGTTCATGTTTTATTCAGCTATATTTCATGTTTTATTCATGTTTTAGAGATCTACAAGTTCATGTTTTATTCAGCTATATTTCATGATCTTTTGGTTTTCTAACTGTGGGGTGTACCAGATCTAATATGTTTTGTGCAAGCTTAATCAGTGTTTGGTTGCCTCTCCCAAGCTAAAGGTTGAGCTAAGTAGCATCGTCTTTTGCTTTGGATGGCTGGTTGAATGAAAGCATAGCATTCTTTGTTATCTACGGTCTAATCTCCAAGCTTTCTAAAAAGATTCAAGGCTTGAGCAGTTGTTTCCCTTCTTTCTACAAAAATTACAATATTTTCCTCTCGGTTGCTTTTTATTGCAAGTTAAATCAGATCTAACAAGTTTATCTTTCAATTTTACTTGCATTAGTTTAGATCTTAAATCTTCAAGTTTCATCTTTTGGCTTAGATCTAAAAATAAGTCGCTTTAGTACTTAGAAGTTTCAATCATTTCCATTATGCGCAAGTACTAAAGTAATGTAAAATTGTAGTGTAATTATTGGACTAATCAACTAATCTTCCGTTTTTAGTTTGTTGGTTTTTATGTTTATTTGGCAGAAAGGAGGACGATTAGAAGGCCCTTTGAAGGCTTGAACCATTCGAAAAGACTCTTCCAAACCCCCATCCTTTTTTTCCCCTTTCTTCATTCCCCTTCTCTCAAAAACTTGTGAACTTTTTTGCTCATATTTTCAAAGGACAAAAAGCTTTCCCAAAAAGAAAAGATTGTAATACAGGTTAATAAAAAGCAAGTGGGATTACGACTCCCACACCCCTCTTCCCCCATTTGGGGGAAGCCCGTATCTGTACTTGAAATGGTGTGATTGTTTTCTGTAGGTTAGCGTTAGTCATTCTAGATCAATAATCATTTCTTTCAAGTTTATAATTTATTTTAAAGTAACCAAATACTTACCCAGCCTTGCTTTCCCAAATACAACATCCAAGTCGAAAAGAGATTCTTGAATGTAGTAATTAGAAAACCTCATATTTTTTGCATGTTTATTTTATTGCAACACAAGCACACAATCCGTCCTTGAAGGGTTGTATAGATTAGTACATTCACTACTCACTAAATCAAAACAAACATTTTGCCTTTACCGTGTATGCTCTAACCCTCGCGGCTTAGTCTGACACTTGGGGATATCAAAAGCGGTATCGTGCATTCATTAATCCCTTACATGTAATTAATCAATTCACAGTAATAAAATCTACAACCCTCAAACATTACGAAAATTCGGCATAACAAACTTGAAGAAAGTTGGGCAAATTCTTCAAGGAAAGTGGGAACAACTAGAAAGAGACCGTGGGGTCCCATTAGGCTACATCCTTGTTGGTCTAGTGTTGAACACCCCCCCACGACTCCATCTAGCCCACATTTTCCTGTGCGGAGCCACTTTTCTCAGAAACCAAACATATTCCCAGTACCTCATGGTATATTGAGAATCCCATTTCCCCTTAACTCACTCATCATTGAATAATATTAAAACTGACCAAGTACACTACAAAACATTTCTCATTTTCAGGAGCACTTATTTACTTTGACTCCATTTTGGCACTGGTTTATATTGTATCAATCTTGTATTTTGCTTCATCCAAATCTTTTATTCTGCTTCATCCAAATCTTTTTGCAGTACTTGATTTTAATATTATTTAATTCTAAAACAACTCTAACAACCATTTTCATCCATAACTAATAAACTTCAAGAGCCTTAGCAACTCTTTCTTAGGGACTACCCTCCTTGGCTCCGTTAGGAGTGGCCTAAATGGAGGAGTGAGGAGCAGGTAACAGTACCTGACTCGAGACTTTCCCCCAAAGACACACCGAGCAACTTGAATATTTATGTTGCGTTCTCCCCCACGTGTGTGTAAGGCGGCAACACGATGGACACCGATCTGCACAACTCCAAGCTTGTCCCTGAAGTATTCCAACTTCACTCTCACCAAAGACTTGGTCAAGACATCAGCTATCTGCTGATTTGTCGCAACATACTGGAGCTTCACTGCTCCTCTCTGCCCCATATCCCGGATATAGTGATACTTGATCTCAATATGCTTCGAATTGTCATGGAACACTAGATTCTTGGAGAAATTCATACAACTTTGGTTGTCACAGAAGATACAAGTTGCCTCTAACTCGAGATCAAACAAATCTGACAATAGCTTTCTGAGCCATACTGCCTCACAACGAGTCGAACAGGCTACAATGTACTCTACCTCAGCTGTATTCAGTGCCACACTCCATTGCTTCCTGCTAAACCACGAGATTATACCAAATCCCAAACTAAAGCAACATCATGAAGTGCTTTTCCTATCCGTGGCACTGCTTGGCCAATCCAAATCAACATAACCATGTAGGTTAATCTTCTGATCTGTCGCATACTTGATCCCATACTCAATTGTACCTTTCAGGTACCTCAATACATGCTTTACAGCAACCAAGTGAACACGTCTCGAATCTGTCAAAAACTAGCTCAATGTGTTCACAGCAAAGCCTATGTCAAGCCTCGTGTTTGTCAAGAACATCAAAGAAGCAATCATTTGTCTATACATCGTGGCATCGACCATCTCTAGAGAATCATCATATAGTAGCTTCAAGTTTGATGCCATGGGTGTGTCAATGGCCTTGCAGTCCATCATTTCGAATCTCTTCAAAATCTCTATTGTATACTTTCTTTGACCAAGGAATATCCCATCTGATCTCTACCACACCTCTAGACCTAAGAAATAATGGCATCATCCCTAGGTCCTTCATTCCAAACTTTGCAACAAGTCTTCTCTTTGTATCCACAATGAGCTCATCCTCACCTATTAGGAACAGGTCATCTACATATAGTAGGAGTACCATTGGTTTTCCACCCTCAACCTTGAAGTAGAGGTTGGAATCTTCATTACTCTAAGTAAAGCCTAAGCTCATCAGAAAACTATCCATCCTACCATACCATGTCCTGGGCGCCTGCTTCAAACCGTACAAGGCCTTCTTTAACTTACACACATGAGTCTATCTGTCACGTGTCTCAAATCCAAGTGGCTGCTCCATGTACACTTCCTCCTCAACTACACCATTCAAGAAAATTGTCTTGACGTCCATCTAGTGTATCTTCCATTTCATCACTGCAACTAAGGCTAGTACATATCTGATGGAAGTGTATCTCACTATTGATGGAAATTTGAGCATGAGAATCTTCATCATCCATAACAACTTATCAGTAGCATATATCAACCATGTATTTTGTACTGAACCAGAGCTGTCAAATAATGAGCATTTAAAGTTTTCCTATGTCACATGAGCTCATCTACACACAACTAAGAGTTGCTAAGGATGATTAGGATTTAGTGGTAATGGTTTGAACGAGTGAATTTTTTAGGATTTTTTAAACAACAATAATAGAATAAGAGATTTGTAAGATGAACCAATTACAGTAGCATAAATAGCACAAAAGCTTTATATAGGATTCATTCAACACATATATTATCTGAGCAAGATTTATGCAGATACAATATAAAGACCAGTGCTGAATTAAAATGGAGTCGTGAAATTTGTATGTGCTGAAATGCTGAAGTAAATGTTTTACAATTGTCTCTTGGTAATTTTTAAATTATTGTGGAAGATGAATGAATTAGATTATGGGGAGGGGAACTCCAAATATACCCGGAGGTACAAGGAGTATGTCCAAAACCCTTATCCGATGCGTTTCACGCGAGGAATATGTGGGCTAGATCGAAGTCTGTGAGACGTGTCCAACACTACACCAACAAGAGTGTAGCCTGACGGTGTCCCGAGGTCACTACCCAGTTGTTCTTGCTTCCTCTCTGAACTTTCCCCGCAACAGATTAAATCAAGGCGTTGGATTTTCGCCTTGGAGGTTAATTCAAGTGTGAGACTAATTAGACTAGTCACCCACGTTCCTTTTCATGCAGCCAACTGTTCGGTCGAACTGCAGCGGTGCGGAGCATACACAACGGAGTCCTGTCGATTTTAAAGATTTTAAAGACTATGTTTGTTTGTTAAAAAGGAAAATTAACCTGCAAGAATCTCTTTCGGTTTAAATGAACCTCAATCGGGAAAGCAAGGAGGGGTAAATTTTAAACGAGAAGTAAAAAGAAAACTAACACAAAGTACTAAAAGAAAATATGGTTTTCTAATTAATCCTACCATGTGTCTCTTTCCCCTTTCGGGTAACTCGGGAAGTCATGGGCTTAGTATTTGTGTTACTCTTGATCAAATAAAGATATGAAATGAATGCATAGATCAAAGTATACTATTATGCAAAATAAACTAAACTAAACAAGCAAAACATGAAAAATGGCACCGACACGGATTCCCCCCTGGGGGAATGGAGAGTGGGCTCTGAAGATCCTACTCAAAAGATTTTATTATGCTCAGTTACAAAGCTTGTTAGAAAATGCCACTTGGTTCTTATAGAAGATGAACCCAAGGGCTTACAAAACTCTCGAAAAGTGGTTGCACAAGAAGGGGACACTCCTGGGGAGCTCCGAAAGGCCCGAATGTCAGTTTTTGGGCAGCAATTCCTCTTCTTTTTTAGACAGATCTGCTAAAAACCAGCAAGCTTTTATCAGTAGAAAGTGCCCAAAAACACTTTGGAGGTGTCTTTGGACAACATACAAAAATTGTAAAAATTTACTACGTTAAAATTAACAAAAAAGATGCAAAAAATAACCAAGGAAAGCAAGCTTTCCTTTGGATCTTGGCTTGCTTGTTGGGAAGCCAATAAGACTATGCACTTAGATGCAAGATTTAAACTTTAGAATGATCAAAGAAAATGCATTCTAAAGAAGATTTAGATCTACCTTTAAACAAGCTTGCTCGGAAATTAACTTTCTTAAACTAGATCTAGGATGCTTATGAAACTTTGAAAATTGAGATCTAGCTTTCTTAAATGCTTATAGATGAGATATAACAAATAATTTTGAATATAATAATTTAGACACTCATAAATAAGCATGGTAACCAAGGAGATTTTGATTTTGAAGAAAAGAGGAAGAGGAGTGAAGCATGGTTTGTTGCTGGAATGAACAAGCCAAGGGAGGCCCTTTTGTTGAGTGCCGAGGAACGGTGTCTTGAGTTTATTGGAAAATGAATGGCGTCAATCTTGATCCACACCTCATCTGTTCTTGGGAAACTGAAACTAGATCGCAAATCTTGCACACACCTCATGAGATTTGGATATATATGTATGAAAGAATGAAAATATCATGCAAAAATAATCTTATTTAAACATGTAACTTAGATTCTTGAACATACATAATATGAATAAAAAGAAGCAAGTAATCTTACTTGCCAATTTAAACTCATATTGATTCAACTGAATCCTTCAAAGCCAGTACACAAAGGCAGCAAGAAATGAGAAAAAGTAGAAGTCACTACATTTGCAGCATGACATTGGTAATCCACACACAAAAGGAACTACACAGTATAGCCTCCAAAGCTTCTTTATTCTCAAAAAATAAATGAATATTACAATATTACAATAGCCACTAGCTCTTCATCCAACTCTAACTAGTTTGGAATGAGAGGGTTGTGCTTTATTTTTAGTCGGAGCAGGAGGAAGTGGGTGCATCTAACACTGGCAGAGGGACTTCAGTTGATTGGAGTCTAACTGAGTTGAAGTGAGTTAGAGGGGAGTGGAACTAGAGAGGCAAATGCCACCCCTCCCACCAAACTCCACCAACCCATCCATCAAGTGCCAACACGCCCCAACTCACTCGCTAATCCCAAGAGGTTGGCGTCAATCCCAACGTGGAGTCCTCACCAAACACATGCGCAAGCTTAAACATCAAATGATATAACATATTACCTTATCCAAAGGTTTTTAAAACTTATTACATGAAGAGGGGTCGACCTTATGAGCTATCGCAACCTTCACTTGGTGCTAGCGCTTTTCCCTCATGGCTTGACGTCACCACTTAAATAAAACATTCGACACTTTAAATCTTAACCAAAGTTTTCATGTTTTTAATAAGTTGCTAACCATGTGGGACCCCTTTTCCATGTCATTCCACCCATTAAACAAATCAATTTTGACTTTTTCAATGTGTCCTTTAGTGCCAATTTGTTGCACTTTTAACATTTAAATGATGTTTTAATGCACTTTTAGAGAAATAATGCTCCATGAGGTGTTTTAGCTACCTGAAACATAGGAAAAGTGGTCACTGGGGTAAAGAGGACGCTCCAAGTGTGAAAACAAGCATCCCCATGCCAAAAATGGACTTTGAACCCGACTTTTATTACACTTTGAAGTTTTTTAATTAAACCATTAAAAAATGGCTTGATTTTGCAGAAAAAATTATTTTCTCATAATTGAACAAAAACCTAGGGGGACCTAGCACATGTCCATACGACTCAATTCGAATGCCTAGCATGTTTATAAACACTGACACGAATGCTCTAATAACCTCCTAAGGCTTAATCACCAAGACGACTACCCCAACTTTGGAGGTGTGAGTGAAAAACTCAGAAATTATTAGTTGTTTGTTCAACAACCAATAATAACCAAGGGAAAAACACTCTCGGGTAATCGGCGTGATGTCTAAGTCTAGGAAGCCAATCCTTTTATAAAAATTGACCATGCTAGCACATTTTTTACAATTTCCCCAAGGGGGTATGAACATGTGTTACAAAAAAAATTGAACAAACTCCAAAAAAAAGCCTAGCAGACTTCTGAACTTCGACCAAGAACAAGTGTGCTTGTTCAAACCTTGTCGGCTCACTTGGAAATCCACCAAGTACAACTTAGGTGGTAACAATGACATATTATAAGGTAATATAAATTTAAGTTTTAACATGATAAAAGGAGGGGCAGACCTTTAAAAGGAAGGCGTTGACCCTTTTCACTTGTAATATAATTTATCTTTAAGGCATATCTTATCCTAAAGTCCAAGCGTTAACCTTGAATGATGGGTATAAAGTAATATAATATAACTTCACCATTTAAAGGGGCGGACTTATGTTACAAGCATTGAGCCAAGACCTTATTTCATATGATTTTAAAAAGTTTCAGTCATGATATTATTATAATGTCATATAATATAAATTTTAAAGAGGGATGGAACTTTTCACTATAGTATATATAATATTATTCTTTTTGCACGATGTCTTTTCTAGGGCCCACTTCAATGCTCTTGTAGGCTAAAGACCATGCTTCATGGACATCATGTCAACGTTGCCTAACATTCGAAGGACTCCTTATAAGGGCTACAAATTAGCATGCATAGTGTTTTCATGGGCTCCATTAACACGTCAAGCATTTCACCAACAAGCCAAATTCTCCAAGATCAACATTCTTCATTCAACAAGGTAGATACATACAATAAGGGCATCGAGATCTAGTTTGTGGGCTTAAGGACCATTAAGCAAACACTCCATCAACGTCAAGTGCAAGTGCTTAAACTCTTCAACAAAGGCATGTACATTATCAAGTATATTGTTTTCGACAAATGATCACAGAATGGATCAGGTGTACCTGTCAAGAACATGGACTTCAACATCAAGCTATGACATCAAATTCCAAGAACCATTGTGTGGGTTCAAAACCCAAGGATATCATCATCAACCACTTCAACATGTGCAAGAGTGTAAGGGCAATTGTTGGATCCAAGAACCAAACTACCACATCATGCATCCAACAACCAACAAGAAGACCATATCAAGTACAAGCAACATAGAGACCATCAACCAAAAGACAACTAGGATCAAGGGATACAACAATGGCTAAAATGTGACCAAGATACAACTTAGGGGCACTTGACCAAGTCAATGGGTAACCAAGGATTTTGCCATTGTTCCAAGGCCTCCAAGGGCTTCAAGCTTGGGCTTGTACAAGGTCAAAAGGGCTCCTCTAACACAGACAACCACAAACTAAACGCTAACCCTCAAGGGCTCCGCAAGGGGCACCAAGACTCAACAATTGGCATCAATGACCAGGCACCGTTGGCATCAATGACAACTTAATCAACAACAACATCATACTAGGATTTAACAGGGGATCTCAATCCATAGCAGGTCATCCATTACTGTCCATAGGTTCAATGAAAAAGAAGGTTGTAGAAAAAGAAATGGTACAGTAAACAGCAATAGCATTAGAAGGCCAGCCAAATATTTAAGATGAAAATGGTATGGAGCTTCAGGATGCATCAATGGACGAAGCCCATTCAAAGCACAAATTCAACTGGATATGTTATCTTATGTTCATTTTTTGTTTATGTTTACCTGGACAGTTTGTTAAGCAGTACAGGTTTAGATATGTTAAGGGATCTGTAGGATGTAGTCTCATGCTTTTTTAATATGATGTACTGTATATGCTACCACTGCTTGGAAGAGCAATTTTGGATAAGTATGCAGTTTTTTTTTGTAATTTCAAGTTGTTTGGGATTTCCCACAGCACTTTATAATGCAAATACTACCCATTACGGTTAAAAAAATATTAATAAAGATTGGTAATCTTAATTTTCTCCTCACCGTTTTTTCAATCCTGATGATGGAGTACATAGGTTTGCTTTAAAGCATTGATGAAACAAATATTAATAAAGATTGGTCTTAATTTTCTCCTCACCGTTTTTTCAATCCTGATGATGGAGTACATAGGTTTGGTTTGAAACATTGATGAAACAAATATGGATGTGGTTACATAGGTTTGGTTTGAAACATTGATGAAACAAATATGGATGTGGTTTACCTGGATAACTCAATGCACAAAAATCTATTTTTTGAATTATTCTATGTTTTTTATTTTTTAAATTCCTCGTTTCCTAAAATTTGGGGGCCGCCTTTCCATGCCATACATGTTTCAAAGTTTTCAGCTTACAGTGAGCCATTGTACAGTCTGAGTTTTATGGGTCATTGAAGGCGAACATGTACCCTATTGAATCTTGTTGTATATCTGCAGTCTTTTCAGTTCACTCAGTTGGGTTTCCCGCAAATCTCTAAGTACTTGCATTCCATGTGTGTTGAATGATTGGGTCTACATGATTAAGTGATATCTAAATTAGTTCATAATCGAAGCTTTATTACTTAGCAATTTAGCACATTGTTAACTCGGGCATTGTCTGAAAGGATTAGTGCATGTTGATATAAACAATGAGGTTTCTGCAAAAGAACATGTTATGTTGAATTAGTTATCCTATTCGGTTTTGGGGTTGCTTCAATATCCAAGTCGTACCAGAGCTGATCATTCCAAATGGGTGTGTTTATCAGAGATCACAGAGTGCTGATAAGCCTTTTCCCTTGAAATTTTGGTGCACTAAAACCTTAAATCTGGCCAGCCAATATTTCTAACAAAAGGATATAAGGAAGACAACTTTAGAGTTACTCATAGCCATCCTAGACCTCCATTGATCAGGAAAGCCAAGAATAATACATTAAGCATGACAAAGACTGCATAAAAAGAATGCCCTCCATCTTAAGATGACAGATGGTGGTGAATGAAGTGAAAACCAAGGGGATGAATGAAGGATCAAATGATCTAATTTTCAAAAGGCTAACCCCTTCTGTTCTCATTCAAAATTGGATTCTTAAGTTTCTGATCGGTTTATCACAACTTGTGTTTACCCCAGCAACCCCAGCATGGGATGCTTTTTCTTCAGGACACATAAAATGGGTTTGTGATTTAGAGAGTGCTGTGAATCACGGGGTTCAATATGAGCGAAATTGTAAGCGGATGAACCAGAACACCGGAAAAGTCATAGATGGTTAGTGCAAACCTCCCAAGCCTCCTAGAATATGGGTGCTTGGGAAAAGAGTTATGTTTAAGCCCTGAGCTTTGCATAATCAGAGTTTTGAGAATGTCTTTGAATGATTTTCAGCAGTTTACCCAAAATAAAATTATACAAAGGTGATTAAAAGAATTTACAGCAATGAATCAGGAAGAGAATATTATTGTAGGAGGTAGAGAAAATTATGGTTGGTAGGGGAAAAAATGATCAGATGATGAAATGAGAGTTTTACCATTTATTGGCATCCATCTATTCTTGTAACAAAAATACCTTTTATTTTTGAAAAAATTCGATGTATACACAATTAGATTTTCTATCAATCCAGAACCTTATTAAAAATTTTACAATATTTTGGCAAATTTGAAAAACCCTTAATCCATGTACGAATTTTGGATCTCTTAATGCCTACAAATTTTACCCAATTCCGATCAGATTTATAACCTCGAATAAGATCTGTTTACTATAAGACTAATGTTTTAGGGCATCGAATTGTACCAGTGCTGAGAAAGTAGAAAAGAATTACCTGTTTCGGAGATTGAAGGGTAAAACAAGCGAGACGAGGGGTTTGTGCTGAGCTGGAGGTGACGGACATACCCTCCTTACATATCCGAAGCGCTGACGTAGCTGCTGATTTGGCGGAAAGAATTCGCCCTCCAAATAATGCCATCATTTGTCGCGTCCGTCTCTCTGCTAATGACCTTCGGGTCAGTCATTATAAGCGAAAAAATTCTTCACTGATAAAATTGGATTGGATTTTTTTATGGATATAGATTTGTTAAAAAACAAAGTTTCTATAAATATATAAATAATATTTGATTATGCTTTCACCGTAATTAGATATTACATCAAAATTTATACACAACGGTTTCAAAAGCTTTGATACAATATTAATATTTATTAGTCCCTGCCCTCCGGGCTAGCAGGGAGTCTCTGAAAGGTTGCCGCCGTTTCAATTTAATAGCACGTAATTAAAACAATTTTTAAATTTTATTTATATATTTAAATGCAATATTATAAATAATATCAGCTATATATGATAATTTATTTGTACTTGGAAAAATGATAATTTATTTGAAAAAGTTAAAAAGGTTAATCAATTTTATTATTTTCGGTTGTAAATTTGATTTGGGAAGACATAAGCTAAGAAGATTTGATTTGGAAGACATATGTTAAAAAGATTAAAAATATTTTTAGGAATAAACTTTTTATCTCAAAATTATTTTTGGATATAAACAAAGTGAAAATTTAGATTAAGAGTAATTATAGGTAATTAAATATAATTTGACTTTTATCATTTATAAGAAATAATTGTTTCAAAGGTTTTATTTGAGATACAAAGATTGGTTTTAAAATATCTCGTGTGAAATAGAAGAATTAGACTAGTTGGTCTTAAAAGGTCTCACTTAAGTTAAAAAGACTAATTTTGAAAGGCATTGCAAGAGCTAAATATGGTATCCATTTTTTATTTAGCTCTAGTAAAGCAATCTTTGTATGAAGACTTGACCTTAAAAAGGTTTTGTTCGAAGTAGATTTTTTCACTTTATCAGAAGGGTTGATCTAGATTTTGACTTCATTGTTATATTCCGGAAATGTATATGAGAACAACTTCTTAAACTTAAACTAACAATGTTGTTTTGGGTTTAGATAGAATAATGTATATGAGACTTGTTAGACTTGTTGAAAACATGAGATTATATGTACAATGTGTCCTAAGAATGGCCATGTTGTCACATGTCAACTCCAATCCAGATACCAAATTCCAAAGTTTACATCATCTTCTATCCACCAATCAGCGGTTTACAAAAATAGTTTTTTAACAAAATTAAAAAAAATATTTTACAAATCCCTAAGTTATACTTTACAAAACAGATTTTAATTTTTTAAACCTGCCTCAAAAGAGAGCAACTAATACAAAAGTCAAAAGAGTTTGACTTGCAATCGATTACAATATACCTGCTGAGGCAGGTATAAAAATAGTTAATAAAATGCTAAATGTCAAACTTTATTAGAAACTCCTATAAACACAAACATATACAAATAATTTTTGAGAAATTTTTTGAAACCAAAATACATGGGGAATGAAAAGATAAAAAGCATATTATGGAAAATACATGGGGAATGAAAAGATAAAAAACATATTATGGAAAATTACCCAAAGGATCCAATGTGCAGAACAACACACTTAAGAAAGTGTAGAACAACACACTTAATAAATTTTATGATATATTACCATCACGACTAGGATATCCACGACGATAATTCTACAGATTTTTTAGATGATGCATGGAGTGGGCATAGACAGCTCCAAACCGAATTAGAAATAAATGGTATATTGTAAGTGGATTAAGGTGAAGGATTAATGTGGCTTAAGGAAAGGATTTAGAGCAAGAACTAGAGGGAACCTACAATGTCCTCGCATGTGCATCATGGAAATCAAAACCAGAAGAATGTAGCGTTATCCAAAGTGAATTCACTCAGAGAAAATGTTGGAACCTCAAAATTAAAGGAATTTATAAAGAATTTTTTTTTATTACTTAAGCATTAGAGAATAAGATCTTTTCTGATCTTCAATTTGGAAAAGGGTGTAGATATCATTGATTTTGTATAAGGTAGTTACTTTTTTTAATAAGGACAATTATTATTTTATATTATATATTAAAAGAGAGGTTGTAGTTGAATTGTCCAACCTAATAATATAAGTGAATAATGTATGATATATAAATTAAACAAATTGTTTAAAACTTGCAAAACTTTAAGTTGAGACTATTTATATTCTATATTTTTACATTTATTAGAGTAATGCATGATAAATTGATCTATTAACAAAATACACTTGCAAACCATATCAATGTCAATCATGATGAGTACCTAGATCCTTGGGAGCTTCCTCCATACACCCAACAATTAAGGAGAGATAGGAAGTGTGTTGTTGTTGAATGTTGACCTGAGCCTACTCCACAGTGTTCTCAACATAATCCAATAGTTGCTCAAGTCCAAAACATCCCACAGACCCTTCTGGAGTTGGTGCTTTTATGTCAACTATAAATCCATGAAATTGTTCAAGTTAAAGAAATTTCAATTTATCATGCAAGACTCTGATTTGTTCTACATGTTCATCGTTCCTTTCCTTTAAGCATTCGACCTCTATCTCGGTCATTAGTGACTTGCTTTTGACTCTGTTAACCTTGTATTTCACCACCTCATACTACCTTCTAGCAACCTCTAAGTCGTGTGCATAACTTGTTTCCCATTTCTTGCGCCACTGCTCCATATTTTGCATAGATTTGGCCATTGTATCGTGTGCTTCATCATGGAGTTGTTCACACCTCTACACTATATTCTCTAAGTTCTTAGAAGAGCTCGCCATGATATGAAGATTCAACCAAAGTTCGCACAACCACTAAGGAGTCTCTCTAATTTAACAAGGGAGAAACCTTCTGCCCATTTCCAATTCACACAATCGCTAAGGGACTTCACTAAATTAACTATTTGTGCTATAAAACCATCTATCTAGGTGATTTCCCAATGGAATAATTCTCCATTCATGTTGAAATATTGTAACTTCAAAGGATATTCTAAATGTATTTTACTGATGTACGCCAAGGGAGATGTCTTATTCCTCCGTTAGGATGTTATTATTGTATTTGATCATCATAGAGTCATGAGGTAAATCCTACATTGTAAGTCAGGTCAATAGCACCCTAATGAATATAATATAAATATTGTTTTGTGATTTCCTAGGTGAAGTCGTTCCAGACGGTTTAGTGGGGCCGACTTGTTAGGTTAAAAGTCAAGTGTTCAAAAGAGTATAAATAGAGGAGTTGTGTTCCTCGTTTGAACACACACTCACTTGTGTAAAGCACATAGGAGAGAGAGAGACATATCTGTTGGGAGAAGGTGCACCTGTTTGGGGTCTTGTCTTGTACTTTTGATACATCTATATAGAGGAATTTTTGTTGGGTTTTCTTCCCCACGAGGGTTTCCCAGGGTAAATCTTTGTGTTCTTTTGTGTGGTTGTGCTTGTCTATCTTTCAATGATCCTTTTGCATATGGTTATGATGTTATGATGCTAGATGTTATTAGGTATTGTATAACCATTTAACATGGTATCAGAGCTACCCTGAAAGAAGTCTTTGTGCAACTGAAAACACTACTACAACTACAACTACTGAAGATTAGGGTTCCATTCTTGAAAACCCTAGAAGACAAAAACTAGTCATGTTGGGACTTTCGCTATAACGCGAGATTGGAGAAGTATTGGGAGCTGAAAATTTGAAAGGACAAAGATGAATTCCTGTATACCCTATGTAAAATTTTCAGCCTCAAATTCACTATAATATAGGAGATATGATTCCTCCAACTTAGGGTTCCAGGCTCTCCCAAAATTCATCCTGAAACAGTTGACCTAGGGAGAATTGCTATATCTCAGGCTAGGAAGGTCCAAATGAAATTTCACAAGATTTTAAATATAGGGCACGAACTGTAGTTTATGTGGTAAAATTTTCAGAGCCCGAATATTAAATAGGGACACGTGGCATCCTGTACAAGTTCGATATCCTGAAAAGTCCTAAAATAAGTCACCTTGGAAAAATTCACATAAGTCCCACTTGGTGAAACCAATTATGCTCTAACCCATGGGGTTGGAAAGAAGACAAACCAGAATACCTTAGTACAGATTTTCAGACCCATAGGAGCGGGACTTTCAGAGATACAATAGAAACAAGATTAGGCAATTATGGAGAAGAAATTGAAGAAAACTAGGGCATCAGATATTTTGCAGTTATGTTCAGAATTTTGGGAAAATGAGTATGCTGCTCAGCTCGCCTTGAGGAGGCGCATCTTTCTAGCCAATCAGATTTGAAAGATACATAAGTTGAAAAATTAGGGTTTCTCTATCAAACCCTAGGCCCACCAGAAGCAATCTTCCAGAAAATCTTTCAACCTAGCATCATGTTGAAGCAATCTCAGTGGTGACTCTATCCTCTCTATTTCCAATTGAGGTTCTCATTTTTATCATGATGAAAAATAGTACCAAGCTTGAATAAGCAAAGAACCTCTGATCATGGGAGTATAGAGTGCTTCTCATACCCCAAGAAGCATGACCTAGAGAACTATGTCAAAGAAGAAGTTGCAGATCCAGAGGGAGATGAAGACAAAGCACAAGAAGGATTTAGTCAAAGCCAAGAGGATTATTTCCACCTCCATTGGATCTCACATGTATCATTCTTGTAGACTCCCAAGGATATGTTCGGTACAATGACAAGCCTGTACGAAGGAAATAATATCAACTGTAATATGACATTGAGGCACTAGCTGAAGAATGTGAAGATACAGAACTCAGAGACCATGCGGTTCCACTTCACAACGGTTTCTCAAATCAAAGGACAACTTGAAGAAGTCAAATAAATACATCATGCTCACACCGCTGAAGATTCCTCAAGTGATGAGTGTTGATAGGCGGATTGGATGCGCATGGTGCGGAAGAGACAAGGGTCAAAGAAGACTGCACAAGAGGAAGATGTCGACAAGTGGTCGGATTGGTCAAAATTTTGTACTTTAGTCCAAGTTAGTCCGAAAGTTATTTATATGTGGACCTTTTTGTAAAGGCGCAAGCCTATAAATAGAGTTAGAAATATAGAAGAAATATCATCTAGTGTGGAGAGAAAATCATATCTTTTGTCTGTCTTGCAAAATGTTTTATGGGTTTTGGTATGAGGCTGTTGACTAAGGAATGTATTTTGGTGACGTATGTTGACTTGTGAAGTAATATGATACAGATGTTACGGGAAACTCTATGCTCTCTTGTTTATGTTGCGATGTATGATCTTGTGATTGTTGTTTCTATGATCTGAATGATGCGATATGAATGGTTAATTATTGCGATCTAATTCCTTGATGTTTTGCTTATGTGAATGATGAGAAGTATTTGTATAATGAATAAGTTTCTACTTGTGAATCTCTTTTATGAAATGGTGCAACAGTAAATCTGGTACGAGTGATGATGATTAGTTTTGATGCGAATGATGATAAGTGGTTTATATTAAAGTGAACACCCCTTTCTAGATATATGGTTAGTACTGCGACAGAGAAAGAACAATTGCGTGATTCCTCCTCTTTACTGTAGAAATGTGGTTCCTACAGCCCCCCCTCAAACATTTCGGGTGAGACTACATCTGCTTCGCAGGTGTTGCTAGATAGGGTAAAACTTGTCTGGATGTTTAGGGAGATTGCATCAAAGGGTGTCGACAATGAGTGAACCCCTATTACAGAGTTGTGTCAACAAATGGTTTTGTTGTCGGGAACTTAGTGCGAGAATGAAGAGGACATGTTGTGGCATCCGACGAAGCCATAGATCCAATACTGGTTCAATCAGAAGGCCCGAGAATTTGCAGTAGAAGAAAACTAGAGTTTTAGACTGACAACAGAAGAGTGGTTGGGAAGACACCTACACTTTGGTATCCATGAATACTTCTTTTATGAATTCTCGATAATCTTGTACGAGTGGTTGGTGCAGCTGACCTACTAGAAAAGGAACTTTGAGGGAGGTGAAGCTACTTCCTGGACCGCTGAACTGATTCAACAAATAAAAAGGGTCAACAACAAGGCATCAAGGGTTGTCGAAGTGTGGCTCGACAACATTTTTGAAGGATATATTACTGAGTTTGCTTTCGACACAGTCAAATCCTATAGTGACAAAGAGAGGGAATTCATCTAAGGATTGAGAGGTAGGTTTCAATTGTCGTTGCAATTGTGGATTAAAATGCTTATCTACGAAAAGGGTATATTGAAGATGAACTCCGATGAGTAAAGCCCTGGTGTGTGGAGGTTACGGATACTGCGGAGATGCGGGTCAGATGGAATGATACAGGATATATGGATAGGAGTTATGACGAGACTGTAAGGGAAGTCGAGGAAGAGTGTGGTCTTCTACAAAGTGGGGTGAGGTTCCAACAAGAGAAGGGCTAGAGGACTGAGGAGAGTCCTAGTGCGACCAGAACAAGAAATTACGAGAAAATATCACAAGGGACTAAGTGATCCTGCAATGATGAAGGAGATGACCAAGCTACACCTGAGCCCAAGGAAGGACCAACCCAAAGCAACAACGTACCTACACCTTCGTGCATTGCACCACATTCAAGTAGAAACAACAGATCATCACAAGACTTCCCGATGTGTCATCACCAAAACAACAGAAATGGAGTAGCGAGTATTGGAAGAAGGACCTGAATGGTGGGTGACAACATAAAATTACCTTTGTTCCATGGGAATGGGACCAAAGATACTGATAAATATTGGTTTCTCTGCGAAACGGTATGGACTGTGAAGCAAGTCCAAGATGAATACAATAAGAAAGGACAACTTGTGACAAATTTCTGAGGTCGCACATTAGATTGGTATATGAAGCTCATACAAGTGTCGATGGGGCATGAACAAAAGAATCTAGAACAACTCAGGACCGGGTTGATTGAGGAATTTTGCAAACCCAAAAATGAGTTGCAGTACATCACCAAATTGAAGGAAATCAAGAAATATCTAAATGAGTCAGTTTGGGATTTTGATCAACGCTTCAAGACGATGATGGCTAAGGTCAGCTTCAGATTGAGCGATGTGCAGCACAAAGAATGGTTCATTGCAGCATTAGTGCCACATATCATAATGCCATTAATGTAGCAAAAGATTATGACACAAAGAGAGGCTTTGGAAATTGCAATGAAGCTAGAAGCTTCTCTGATTGGCGAAACAGGAGTCAGGATGAATAAGATCCAATCACAATTAGAAAATCTAATGATTTAGTTGCAAGATATCAAGAAAGGGAAGGACATTTGCGAAGAGGTATGGTGTACTCAATGTCACACGGAAGGACATCATAAGGATCAATGTAGAGACTTCCACGATTACTTGCAGTCTAGTGCTCCCAATCCATTAAGTCAAGGACATTTACCATGGTGTCAGATCTATCAAAATTGGGGACATCAACACGAGGAATGTGTATATCTCCAAAAGGTTGTATCAAAATCTGCAAATTTGTTCTGTATTTTTTGTCACTCTGTTGGTCATGAAGAGAAGGATTGTAGAGCATATGACTTGCTCCAAGAAAGGACAATGGATAAGTAATACACTAAGGGAGAAGAACATCGATCAAGGAGAGGTCGCCACCGCAACATCCACCATAGTTTGCACAACCACAACCGTTTTGCTCCACCACAACCCCATTACAATCAGATGAAGTACGCTCTACAGTAGCCACAGTATAATCATCCACAGTATACTCAACTGTAGTATGTTCAACCGCAGCTGAATCAGCTGCATCGATAGTAGTTTAATCAACTGCAGTACCAGCCATAAGGGGGATTTCGTGGAGGATTTCGAGGAGGTCGAAATGGAGATTTCGGTCAAGGACCTGTGCAATGATATAATTACGGAGTATTGGGGCATTATCAAAGAGACTTCCCAAACCTTCAGTCACAATGTACCTACTGTACTACTACAGATCATTATGTGGAAGACTGTCCACAACCGATCGCAAAATGGAAAGCGAAGAATGTTCCACCACTGTAGAACCAGAACCAGAATGCAAGCTAGGCTATGAATCAGCCTCAAAACTAGAATCAAGGGCCGACCATGGGGAAATTTTCAGTAGAGGCTAGAACGCAACTTGCAGATGTTGGGGTCATAACGCGAGGAGACACGACAATGGGATATGATGGTCCAATCCCGCAGATTTGATTGGCGGCTCGAAAGAATGTGATAGTTCAATGTCGACACTAAGAGAGACATGTTCTTTGATGCAAGAGACATCATAAAAAGATATATAGGTAAGTTTCCTATCTATGAAATACCATCTGCCTTCGATTCAACACTTGTAGCAGGATCATCGCGGAAGGGTGGAATGTTGCAAAGATTTTTAGAATGTTGCTTGTCATTAGCAAAAGATCCTGATGTGCTAGCTGAGATCACGTTTCTGCTATATTGACCAGAGAAGGGCTAACATGATTACGTTGTGAACTCTTTGCATAAGAAGAAAACTGGAAGAGAGATGAGGATGAACGTCTAGATCGGTGACTATGATGTGGACTCGGTCATCTTGGATCTAGGATTAGATGTCAACATATTGACAAATCATACATGGGAAAGAATGGGGAAACCACAGTTGGTTTGGTCCCCGATGCAATTGCAACTGGAAAATTAGGCCAGAGTATTTCCAATTAGTTGAGTTTCGCACTTAGTGGTCGAAGTAGAAGGGATGAAAACTTATGCATATTTCGATGTCATTGAAATCGTCAATGAAGGTAACTCATATCCCACATTATTGGGTATTGGTTGGGATAATGACAATCTAACAGTGATCAACTTCAAGAACAGAGTAATGACTTTTGAGAATCGTGACATGCGAATCATCGCCACATTGGATTCGAGCGAAAGTAGAAGATATGTCGAACCAATGAAGGAGTAAGTCGTAGGAGGATGGGACAACACATACAATATTTTAGAAGACTATATCCATCCCACTACGGATGGGGAGCTGGGTTGGTGAAGTTATAGCTCCACATCATCGTATTTTGATGACATGCTTGAAAATTGGCAGAATCGACTACATGAAGTATCAATCCAGAAGTGTGGGAAAGTCACTCAGTCACTACGATGGGTCACAACGGAGGTTATTGAGCTACCAAAGTATGAAGGAGTACCCAATTTGACTGATTTTATTGATGAGTTTGAATATAAGGTATCAGAGCCTCAACAATTGTTGGCATTGGTGGAAGCATTGAAGGACACTCCAGCAAGATGGTGGGAAACGCATAAGAAATTGATTGACGGTTGGCCGACATGTCGCATACTGATGGAAGTTTGATTTAGCGAAACATAGGACTATAAAGGCTAGAAGTATGATGGAAGGAATAATCCCAATGACCATCTTATCACATGTCAGACCGCATGGGTGTCAAGGAGGAAGGACGAATGGGAACATGTTTTTCTCCACACAATGGACGAGATGCCACGAAAATGGTATGTATCAGTGGAACTACACAGGGAAATTACAACATGGGAAGACTTGACGGTCTACTTCAACCACACCTTCATCTTTACGGACATTGATCCAATGATTCGTAGCGCACTTCATTATATCTAATACGTTGTCTTAGAATCACATGAGACACAAGTGATGCACTTAACAATAGAGTGTTACAATGTGACAGGAGAACCTGACAAGGGGGATGATCCAAGGAATATTAATATCACAGAATCCAAAGGAAGTCGAGATATCGTAGCACCGGAGATGCGGACAAACAAAGTCCAATAACCTCTAAATATTAGGAAGGTCAATATTGGGACGGTGAAGGACCCAAAGTTTACCAATGTAGGGGATTATAGGGCCGAAGCTACTATGGTAAAGATTACTGATGTATTGCTCGAGTTCCAGGATTTATTCTTGACTAAATTTTCTGAAATGAAATGGATTTTAGGAGACTTGGGAGAAATGAAAATGCTACCAAATCCAAACGTGAAGCCGGTAAAGCAACGCTCGTATCAATTAAATATGTGATACAAGGAATGAGTAAAGGTTGAACTCGACAGGATGCTGGATGCAGGAATCATCGAACCTGTGGAAGATTCAGAATGGATCAGTCCAATGGTTGTTCAAGATAAGAAGATGAGAGAAATTTGGATTTGTTTCAATCTCTGGAAGCTAAATGATGATTGACTTCATGATTTGTTCCCTACACCCTTTATTGACGAAGTACTAGAAGGAGTTGGTGGCCAAGAGGTCTATTCATTCACATATGGCTTTTCAGGCAATCATCAGATAAATATTGTGAAGGAATATTGACATAAGACAACTTTTGTGATGGAATGGAGGTGTTTCCAATACATAGTAATGTCGTTTGGTCTCAAAAATTCACCTACGATCTTCTCAAGGATTGTAGTCGCTGCATTTAAGGATTTCATTCATATTTTTTTGGCGGTGTACATGGATGATTGGACTATCTATGGGTTGGTAAAAGACCACATTTACAAACTGCGACTGATGTTAGAGAGATGTCGACAACACCAGATCGTAGTAAATATGAGGAGGTGTATTTTTTTGCGTCATTTGGAATTTGTTGGGGCATATCGTCTGTAAAGAAGGAATGTTGGTCGATCCTACTAAGATCGCGATAATTGTTAATTTACCTCTACCAATGATGGTGAAACAACTCAGGGAAACATTGGGACATACGGGGTTTTACCGAAAGTTCATCAGAGGATACACATCGATCACAACACCAATGGAGAAATTGTTGAAGAAAGATGTGAAATTCGGATGGAGTTGTACATGTTGGGGGATTCTTGAAACTCTTAAAAATAAGATGGTCACAATGCCGATATTGGTATTTTCGGACTGGACAAAGTAATTTCACATCCATGTCGATGCATCATCTGTCACATTTGAAGTAGTCTTGGCACAACCAGGTGAAGGAGCAATTGACCACTCGATTGCTTTCACAAGCTAGAAGTTGTCATCTGTGGAATGGAACTATACCACAACATAGCGCAAAGGATTGGCGATGATATATGCACTGCAAAAATTATGTCATTATCTGTTGGGATGACACTTCAAGATGTTTACTAATCATTCTGCACTAAAGTACCTTGTCAACAACCCTATGTTGGGAGGGAAGATATGTCGATGGTTGCTACTCTTCCAAGAGTTTGATTTCGATACTATTGTGAAACTAGGTTGATTGAATGTCAGACTTGATCATTTATCAAGGATTGAGATAGAAAAAACCAACCAGCATCGAGGATGGATTACCTCATGTGTATTTATTTAGAGTTGGAATGGTGGATGACCATTACGAACAAATTATTCATTTTTTGTCAATAGGGAAAGCGTCGAACGATTTCACCACTAGTCAAAAGAAGCAATTGTTTGTTCAAGATGCATATTTTTAGCTAATCGTTGGACCACTCTACAAGATGGGTTGAATGATATTCTGTGTCGATATGTTCTATCGCATGAGCAGGAAAGGATATTGGCTGAAGCACATGATGAAGTTGCAGGAGGACACTATGGAGGTCGCGTAACTGCCAAGAAGATACTTCGAGCTAGACTCTGGTGTCCAACCTTGCATAGCAATGCTGTGTATTATGCAAAAAGTTGTGACATCTTTCAATGAACGGGGAATCCATCATGATGGGATGAGATGCCACTAATACCTAAGGTAACGCTGCAACCATTTGATAAGTGGGTAGTGGATTTTGTGGGACCCATCAATCCATTTGGGAAGAGGACAGATGTGCGATATATCATCACTACGATAGACTATCTGACTAGATGGGCAGAAGCAGCGCTAGTGACGAATTGTACCTTTGCGACTACAACAAGGTTTCTATTCGACAACGTCGTTACTCAATTTGGTTGTTGAAAGATATTGATGAGCGACCAAGGAAGTCACTTCATCAATCACACTATTAGCATGATGACAGAGGAACTCAAGATTCAACACAAGAATAACACTCCCTATCACCCACAATAAAATGGAACAGTCGAAGCATTCAACAAGGTGTTGGAGCATGCGTTAACAAAGGTATGTAACACAAATCATGATGATTGGGATTTGAATATTCTTGCGATATTATGGGCAAATAGGATGGCATGCAAGCGATTGATAGGGCTACGCCATTCAATCTTGTCTATGGCTGAGAAGCGGTGATGCCAATGGAGTACATTGTTCCCAACCTGCGCATCGCAGCAACGTAGGTATGGTTGATGAAGGAGCCCTTGAAGAAATATTGACAGAGTTGGTGAAGGTTGAGGAAGATTGATTTATCGCAGGATTTCACCAGCAAGTCGAAAAGGATCGCTAGAAGGCATGGCATGATCGACACATCAAAGAAAATTAATTCCAGTAGGAAGATATGGTTCTCCTCTATGATAGCAAGTTTGCGAAGCACCTGGATTAGTTACAAATGCATTGGTTACAACCTTATGTAATTCATTTCATCATCGATGGAGGTGCGGTATAGTTGCAATAGTTAGATGGAACATTGCTGCCAAAGCCTGTGAATGGTAGTCGGCTAAAACCCTATCGGGATAGCCAAGTGCGACACCAGGACTAGAAAGTTGCGTAGTGAAAAAAAGAGAGTAAGATATCCTACAGACGAGGTCATCGCAGCAAAAATAGGTTGCAACAAAATAAAAGCGATACAAGTCGCAGTAGGAACGCAAGATAGCGATATCCATTGGGATGCGATAGGGTCAAATCAGACAATAAATGAAGTAGTTAAACACGATGGGAAATGGAGTAAGTGGACGAGACGCGCATTTAAGGGGAACTATATCATTGGATTTGCAAAATCATCGATAGATTCAGGTGATCATTGGAGGATTTAGCCATGATGTTTCAAATCGTTCACGCAAGTGCCTTCAAGGTTATAAGAATCAACAGGAGAGGCATTGGATGAACCATTGTGATAGTTGAGTCGAGCAGAGTGATGGTGATTAGAAGAGCATATTGAAGAGTGATCACAATGATAGAGTTGCAGAGATGGCCCAAGTAATTTCGAGTTGTAGCACCCATGAGTCTCTGCCATCCAGAACACCAATCGAGGAAGAACAACCGGTTCTTCAAGAAGAACTACCAAATATAGTGAGAAAGAAGAGGGGTACAAATCGTCCCAAGCCTCTGCAGTAGAAGAAGAGGTCCACAGGAAGTTTGACCAGGGCCACAGAACTCGAAGCAAAGGTTGGACCTTCGACGACTCGGGGTGAGGATTACACGATAGGAAAGGGCGTAATTGTCGATGATATCCCCGGGTATGTACCCCCTCTAAAGGAATACATGCCACAAGTGTGTGGAATTATTGTAACTTCGAAGTGTATTTACTTATTATCCCTGATGTTCCTATCAGGAGAATCATTTGTATTTCATTATACCCCGATGTTCATATCGGGAGAATTACTAAGAGTCATGAGGAAATTCCCTCCATTGTAAGTAGGGTCATTAGCACCCCAGTTAATATAATATTAAGTTGTTAGATTCCTCCTAGAGAAGTCATCCTAGTCAGTTTTAGTGGATCCGACTTGTTAAGTGGAAAATCAAGTGAACAGAAGAATATAAATAGAAGTGAGGCTCTCCTCATTTCTACACAGATACTCACTTATGCATAGCGCATGGAGAGAGAGAGAGACATATATGTTGGAGGGAGGCACACCTATTTTTGGGTATTGTCTTTTATCTTTTATAAATCTTATATAGAGGAATTTTTTGCTGGGTTTTCTTCCCCATGAGGGTTTCCGAGGATAAATCTTTGTGTTCTTTTTGTCTGGTTGTGCTTGTCTATCTTTTAGTGATATTTTGGCTTATGGTTATGTTGTTATGATGAAAAATGTTATAATATATAATATAACCATAAAAACTTAACATGGTATCAGAGCCACCCTAAAATAATTCATTGTGTATCCATAACAATGCTACAGCTACAGCTATTGAAGATTAGGGTTTCATTCTTGAAAACCCTAAAATACTAAAACTAGTAGTTTTGGTAGATTCTCTATATCTCGATATTAGATAATGACTAGGAGCCGAAACTTTTACAGCCCAAAGATAAATTAATGATGTACAGTGTGTAAAATTTTGAGCTCATATTCATTATATTCTAGGAGATAGGATTCCTCCAAGTTAGGGTTCCAGCCTCTCCGAGGATTCAGCCTTAAACATGTGACCTACAGAAAATTGCTATATCCCAGGCTACAAAGGTCCAAATAAAATTTCTCAAGATGTTCCAGAAAGGGCACGGACTGTACTTTATGTGGTAAAAATTCCAAACCACGAAGATGAAACAGTGACATGTGGAAGTCTGCACAAGTTCACTCTTCTTAATAGTCCTGAAATAAGTCACCTTGGGAAAACACGCATAAGTCCCAATTGGTGAAACCAATTCTACTCTAACCTACAGTGTTGGAAAGAAGACATGCGAAGATAACTCAATGCAAAGTTTTAGACACATAGGATTAGTATGTTCAGAGATACCGCAGAAACAATATCAGACATTCTGCAGAAGAAACTGAAGAAAACTAGGGCATCGGATATTTTGTAGTTCTAATCACAGTTTTGGGAAAATGAGTATACTGCTCAGCTCGCCTTTAGGAGGTGCATATTTATATCCAATCATATCTGAAAGATACCTCAATTGAATTAAATTAGGGTTTCTCTGTCAAACCCTAGGTCTACCAGAACCAACATTCCAGGAAAGCTTTCAAGTATGAGATTGAAGCAATCTCACTGGTCAAAGAAGAAGTTGTTGATCCATAAGGAGATGACGATAAACAAACAGAGATAAGTATTTGAATTGTATTTCATGTATATGTTGTGGCTTATACATAATAGAATGTTTGCATTAATGACAATATACTACTAATATGCATGTGATGAGTAAGTAGCCCATGGTGCGATACAACGTCTCTCCATTGCTACTTGTCTAGAATGAAACCTCTTTGCTGACATATTGGGTTAATGCACAATCTAAATGATGTCATGGAAGAGATGGAAGGCATCTAGAAAGTTTCTGTGAGATATGGATGAATGTTGTATTGGCTAAACAGTTGCATGATGCATAAGAATTTGTTGTTATGCATATGTTCTATGAAATGGTTCTAACCATGCAACTAGTGCATTTGACTTGTAGGAAAGGTCTGGTACTACCGACTACAAGAAAATGAGGATGAGACGTTCCAAAGAACAAGTGATGACAATTCAAGATTCACTCCAATAAACATGAACCTAAAGCTCCCAAGGTCAGGGACACCGTGACTAAGGAAAGAGCTTCAGAGAGAAGTAGATCCACCTCGAGAAATGAAGACCATCTTGGGCATGAGAGATATTCCAAGATGAAGAAAAGTATGAGAAGACTTCCAAACCAAAGTAAGAGGCCTCAGACACACTCTAGTTGTGTGACACAGTTGGGTGAAATCATTGATGAAAACCCTTCCACCTCTGGAAGAAGCTATGATCAAAGAGTAACAATTGATCATGAGGAATGATGTGTACGATATGGTTTCGAGACCTGAAGGGAAGTTCGTAGTGTCTTCCATATGGATCTACAAGAACAAGTGTACAAAGCAAGGTTTGTGGTTTGTCTCAGAAAGAATATACTATGGCATGACATACTCTATTGACCAGACACACTTCCTCAGTAGAAGTATATATCAAGCAAAGAACCACCTGTACAGAATATGCTTTGTACAAGCTCAGAAGGCACCCATAGAAAAGCACATCCAGGAGCTTGACAGATCAGCTAGAGTGATGAATATATTAACCTTTGCTACAAGGTTGAATATGGAAACCTTTAGAGAACAACAAGCTTAAAGATGGGTGCAAGAGGAACCTTCCGACAAAGTTCTAGATAAAGGGATCTTGGTATCTAGTAACATGAGATGGATACATAGTAGCATAGGATGCTACCTGTCACTCTAGTAAAGAATGCAGAGGGAAGATGATACTTCGCTTCAGGGGTAGTGACTACATAATATCTCTGAGTTTGACATGGTATGACATGATGGACAGCTTCCTGATGGACTAAGATTTTACTAAGAGTAAAGTGGGTTCCAACCATCAAGGTTGAATGCAGAAGACTAGGATATGTTGATGACCTAACAGAATGAACTCATGAAAGATGCAATGATGGAAGAATACCATAATGATGTTTGGGATATAGTACTCAAACTAGAAATCAAGAGTGTGGTATCTTCCAAATGAATTTGCAAGATAAAATATGTTGATGATGGAAGTAAGGCAAGATTTGTGGCTAGAGGATTATCTCAAAGAGAGGGAATTGATTATTAAGAGACACTTGCTCGAGCAAGCAAGGTACACTTCCATCAGAACTATCTTGGCACTTGCTTCCATGATGAAGTGGGATATTCACCATATGGATGTAAAGACAATCCTTCCTTAATGGTGTGATTGAGGAAGAGGTTTACATCGAACAACCATAAGGATTTGAGGTTGAAGATAGATGGACTCATGTATGCAAGTTGAAGAAGGAACTGTACGGCCTGAATCAATCTCCTAGAGCTTGGTATGGAAGGATAGATAGTTTCTTGACGAGCTTGGACTTTACCAAGAGTAAAGCCGATCCTAAACTTTACTTCAAGCTTATAAAAGATGAACCTGTCATACTATTACTATATATGGATGACCTATTTCTAACAGGGAATGAGAAACATATCACATATTGCAAGAAGAAGATAGCTGAAGAATTCGAGATGAAAAGATATTGGATTGGTGCTTTATTTCCTCAGGATGGAAGTGCGGAAGAGTTTCAAAGGAATCTTTCCGAACAAGGGAAAGTATGGTGTGGAAATCTTAAAGAAGATTTGATATGTTAGATTGTAAACCATGGCCACACCCATGGATAACAACATGAAGCTGTTATCTGATGAGACATCAAAGTTAGTGTATATGACTCAATACAGACATATTTTTTGAGTCATTGATGTATTTGACAAACACAAGGTCAGATATATGCTTTGTTGTAAACACCTTGAGTCAGTATCTAGGTAACCCTAGATGTGTTCACCTGATAGTTGCAAAGCATGTGATGAGGTACCTAAAAGGTACGACAGACTTGGGACATTACTATGGTAGAGATCATGACTACAGATTATATGGATATCTGGATGCAGATTGGGCTGGAAGTGTCTCAGACAAAAGAAGCACATCAGGTGGATGTTATAGTCTGGGGCCTGCTATGATTTCATGGTCTAGTAGGAAACAGTCCAGTGTTTCTCTTAGCATGACTGAAGTAGAATATATAGCAGCTTGCTCTGCTAGTTGTGAAGCCATATGGCTTCAGAAGCTGATGTCAAGTTTATTCAAGCTAGAACTGGATACCACTGTGATTGTATGAGATCACCAGAGTTGTATAAAGATGATGGAGAACCTAGTGTTCCACGATAGGTCAAAGCACATAGAAATATGATATTTCTACATTCGAGATATGATGCAAAAGGGAGCCATAAAGCTCTAGTATGTGAGTACCGATGAACAAGTTGTTGATGTGTTGATGAAGCCTTTGTCTTGAGTAAAGTTCGAATGCTTTCAAGATAAGCTTGGCGTTGTTCAGAAAGACCTTCCTCGAAAGGGGGAGCAGTGATGTTGCAGTGGCAGTTTATCATCCCTAGACATTTGTCCTAAGGTGATCCATAGACGTATGTCTCTGAGAAAGAAGAAGGATTATATCATCCCTGGACATTTCTCCTAAAGTGATCCATAGACTTATGTCTCCGAGAAATAAGAAGGATTGTATCATCCCTGAAAATTTGTTCTAAAGTGATCCAATGACTTCGGTCCTCGAGAATTTGGTGGGATTGTATCATCCCTGAACTCTTGTTTAGAACAGATCCAGTGACTTCGGTCCTTGAGAATGTGGTGGGATTGTATCATCCCTGAACTTTTGTCCAAAATGGGTCCAGTGATTTTGGTCCTCGAGAATGTGGTGGGATTGTATCATCCCTGAACTTTTGTTCAGAGCGGATCCAGTGACTTCAGTCCTCGGGAATGTGGTGGGATTATATCATCCTAGAACTCTTGTTCATAATGGATCCAGTGACTTCAGTCCTCGAGAATGTGGTGGGATTGTATCATCCCTAAACTTTTGTTCAGAATGGATCCAGTGAATTTGGTACTCGAGAATGTGGTGGGATTGTATCATCCCTGAACTTTTTTTCAGAACGGATCCAGTGACTTCGGTACTCGAGAATGTGGTAGGATTGCATCATCCTTGGACTTAGTCCTAAAGTGATAGGGAGTGATTATCCCTTAATTGTATCTGGTAACTTCGGTTGTCGAGAATGTGGTAGGATTGCATCGTCCTTGGACTTAGACCTAAAGTGATACGGAGTGATTATCCCGTAATTGTATCTGGTGACTTCGATTGTCGAGAGTGTGGTAGGATTGAATGATCCCTGGACTTAAGTCCAAAAGTGATTCAAATAAATTTGTATTTGTATTGTGGATTGCAGGTTGTTGTTGATGATAATGATGTTACTGATCGAAATATCAGAGTATGATGATGATGATGATGTTACTGATCAAAAGATCAGATTATGCTGATGATGATGATGTTAGTGATCGAAAGATCAAAGTATTGATGATGTTGACGATCGAAAGGATCAAAGTATTGCTGATGATGTTTCTCAAAGTATTGCTGATGATGTTTCTCAAAGTATTGTTGATGATGATTGAAAGATCAAAGTATTGCTGATGATGTTGCTCAAAGTATTGCTGATGATGGTGATGATCGAAAGATTGAAGTATTACTGATGATGTTGCTCAAAGTATTGTTGATGATGATGTTGTTGATTGAAAAGACTAAAATGCTAATGTTTTCGATCGAAAAGATCGAAGTGCTACTGCAAAGGATTGAGAAGATGAAAGTGTTGCTGCAAAGGATCAAAAGATTGAAGTGCTACCACAAAGGATCGAAAGATCAAAGAGTTGCTAAAAAAGGATCAAGTGATCATATGATGCAGAAGATGAAGAAATTAAAGAGTAGTTGTTCCAAGCTACTGATGAATGTTGAAAAACTTCTTGTGACGTATAGATGTATCACCCTGATGATGTACTTGAAGATGATCTCTCTCCTCCTCCTAATGTTGTTGTTGTTATAGAATACCCTTCTCGTTAAGGGGGAGTGTTGAATTATTGTAACTTCGAAGTTTATTTACTCATTATCCCCGATGTTCCTATTGGGAGAATCATTTGTATTTCATTATACCTCGATGTTCCTATCGGGATAATTACTAAGAATCGTGGGGAAATGCCCTCCATTGTAAGTCGGGTCATTAGCACCCCAGTTAATATAATATTAAGTTGTTAGAGTCCTCCTAGAGAAGTCGGCCCAGTCATTTATAATGGAGCTGACTTGTTAAGTGGAAAATCAAGTGAATGGAAGAATATAAATAGAAGTGAGGCTCTCCTCATTTCGACATAGATACTCACTTGTGCATAGCACATGGAGAGAGAGAGAGAGAGAGACATGTTTGCTGGAGGGAGGCACACCTGTTTTTGCGTCTTGTCTTTTATCTTTTATACATCTTATACAGAGGAATATTTTGCTAGGTTTTCTTCCCCATGAGGGTTTCCCAGGATAAATCTTTGTGTTATTTTTGTGTGGTTGTGCTTGTCTATCTTTCAGTGATATTTTGTCTTATGGTTATGCTGTTATGATGCTAAATGTTATAAGATCTAATATAACCATAAAAACTTAACAAAGCGAAGTTGTCAAAGAACCAGCGGTATCCTATAAATATGTTTGCGACACCAAAAGTAGTGCACATCACTATGAATATCATGTCGAACTTGATGATAATGACCTACAACGACCATGACCTGGTAGCTTACCCAGAATCCACAACAAAACCTTATGAGACATAGGCACATGGTGAGGGAGGGCCAGTTATTCACACACCACAATAGTGGGCTATGGGATTACATCATTCAGGGTTGTTAGGACTCACACACATGCTGCATTTTGGCCGCTCGGCAAAGGCTAATTCCTACGTCAAGCAGATGTTGGATTTATTTAAGAGAGGATACATGTGGCTCGATACAAAAGTATTGGTTACGATATAGTTGATATCACATATTACTGGGTTTACCATGAAGGGTGCTGAACCATTGTAGTAGTTTAGAGGCAAGGACAACGATAAGAGGCTAGCTGCGAAGCTGAAGAAGAAGTACAATGTTGTTCGAGATAAACGTGCCTATGTCATCAGAACTATCAATGGTAGAGTTGTTTGATTCAGAACCAAATTGTTGGATGTGAATATGGTAAGGAAGAACATACCTAATCAGTGTACTTCATGAGTAATCGCATGCGTAAAGCAGTGCATTGAAGGCGTCCAAATGAATTGGTCTCTATTTCTATTGAACCAACTAACGGAGGACGCAATGCTGGTCCAAGAAGATAAGTGACCCTTTACATATTCTTGGTTGCTAATTTTAATAGCACTAGTGGGGTGGATGGAACCCACATTACTAGGGAATGGAAGTAGAAGTCGTCCAAAAATGTAGGTGCACGCGTTACCAAAATTTATGGTGGCTTGATGTGAAGGAGCACCAAATCAACTGTGCTATTCAATTTTATTTATACTGGGATGCACTATGAGATGGAGGTGGCAAGGTTCCACATCTCACCGAGGAGGAAGAAACAAAGTATAGACACATAGCATGCTTCGCAATGGGACCCCAAGCAATACATATTCAAGCGCGACATGACAGTGAGAAGCAATGGCTCACTACCATGTATAAAATGATGGATGAAGAGATAGAGGAAATTATTGATGATTGGTATACCGAATGGAAAGTGTCGGTCAATATTGAGGAACTATTAGACAAGGAGGCGGGTCCTCCACCCGACATGCCGGTAGAACAAGAGCAAGCAAAGGAGAGTGACAAGGAGTCGGAAGAAGACTCATCGAAGACTCCAATGGATTCCGAGCTCAAGAGGAAATTTGAAGAAGGACGAACCAAAAGAATGTTCGAGTAGGGTGAGGGAAGCAGTGCCCCAAAGATGGTTGATAATTAGGTGAGTCATATACTCACTGCAATCACCACTGCGACTACCAAGAGTGAGGTGCAATTGAAAGAACACTTGACCGGGTTTTTCCACCAAGTCAATAATTTATTGCAATCCTTGACTAATGCAATATTGGAGAAGGTTCCCCAAGTTGACGTGCTGCAAAGAACAGTAGAGATCAGTACATGCAAGAGGGTAAGGATTGTGAAAATTCCACTGTGGGAGTTGGAGTCTGGAACCGAAGATGTTGATGCAATAATGCAGTAGTTCAACACAATCAGTTTGGACATCAACGAGCTAACTACGCTTATGCTTGAATGGTTGTAGAAGGCAGCCAACCAAGAGATCACCGACCACAAAGAAATCATGCATGACAAACTAGTAAAGGCGCAAGAACAAGTGGCAGTGGTGAAGGAAGAGATCAAGAGGGTTAAGAAAGCATATGAAGCAGAGTTGATGTCAAAGGAAAAATCACTAGATGACAAAGCACTCCTAGAAAAGGCCATTGCAGTCGCATGCCAATAAATTCTTGATACCACAATAAACATGTTTGCGAAAGAAAATATCCTGCGACTAGGACAAATTGTCACAGATTTTAAGAAAGAGAATAAGGAGCTACAAGCGAGGGAAGTTCCTAGTACACCATCAGAGCAGGTCATGGAGCGCAAAGAGGAGATTGAGGATGTTGTCGCTCAAATTGACGACTGTGAGAAAATAGAAAAGGCAATGGAAGACACAACCACACAATTTTGGATGAGTATCGTCAATGATGAACAACGGCAACAACTTGATGCAAAAATTCATGAGGTGAAGGCTCAGTTAGCGAAAATGCGAGCATCCTTGAAAATGATGCCCCCAGTAGTGCAAATCGGCAAGGCGGCGGAGTTGAAGGCGCTCTAGTAGTGGGATAGCAAGGTGCGGGAAAGGCACCGGCATCAAACAACACAGTTGGATGAATTCCAGGATATCGATGAGAACCTAACATTGAATGTTGTGAATGTGCTTGCAACAACTCACGAAGCCTGCATGCAAGTAGCAAAGAAGATTATGGAGAAACCAATTGAGCAGGACATGGAAGAATGTGCAACAATTAGCATACGAACCCAGGAAGTGGTTGACGAAGTCAAGGAAGAATATGATGAATTCAAGATTAGGATAAGCACACACACAATCTCTAGTTGATGTGGCTCGAGGATGAGCCACAAGTTTGTGTTGTGGGCCTATTGGCAGGTGGTTTGGATGCGCATGGTGCTGAAGCGACAAGGGTCAAAAAAGATTTCGTAAGACGAAGATGTCGNGGTCGCAATTTTGTACTTTAGCCCAAGTTAGTTAGGAAGTGAGTTATATGTGGATCTTTTTGTAAAGGTGCAAGCCTATAAAGAGAGTTATAAACATAGAAGAAATATTATCTAGTACGAAGATAAAATCTTATCTTTTGTCTGTCTTGTGAACTGTTTTCTGGGTTTTGGTCTGAGGATGTCGACCAAGGAATGTATTTTGGTGATGTATGTTGACCTACGAAGTAATATAATACATATGTTACGGGAAACTCGATGCTCTCTTGTTTATTTCACAATGTATGATCTTTTGATTGTTGTTTCTATGATCTGAATGATGCGATCTGAATGGTTAATTATTGCAATCTAATTCCTTGTTGTTTTGCTTATGTGAATGATGAGAAGTCTTTGTATAATGAATAAGTTTATACTTGTTTATATCTTTTCTGAAATGGTGCAATAGTAAATCTGGTATGAATGATGATGATTAGTTTTGATGTGAATGATGATAAGTGGTTTATATTAAAGTGAACACACCTTTCTGGATCTCTGGTTAGTACTACGATAAAGAAATAATAGTTGTACAAATCCTCCTCTTTTCTGCGGAAATGTGGTTCCTGCAACCCTCCCTCAAACATCTCAGGTGAGACTGCATATGCTTCACATGTGTTGCTGGATAGGGTAAAACCTATACGGGCTAGTGTTTAGGGAGATTGTGTCAAAGGGTGTCAACAGTGAGTGAACCCCTATCGACAGAGTTATGTCAACAATGAGGAATGTGAATTATACTAGTGAAGACAAATATCATACTCGTATCCATTTCAGTATTTGTATAAGAAAGAATGAAATTAGTGACACTCATAACCAGTTACAGGTTCCCAAAATCAGTAGAAGGATCCAGGACATAAGGATCAAGAAGGAGTCTAGCAAACAAACAAAAGATAAGTATTTGAATTGTCATTATTTAGTTGTGTTCAAGGAAATGTATTATGCATGATAGAATGTTTGCATTAATGACAATATACTACTAATATGCCTGTTATGGGTAAGTATCCCATGGTTCTGTACAACACTCCATTGCTACTTATCTACAATGAAACCTCTTTGCTAAAATATTGAGATTAGTGCACAATCTCAATAATGTTATGGTAGATATGGAAGGCATCTGGAAAGCTTCCATGTATGGATGGATGTTGTATTGGCTAAAATAGTTGCATGATTATATCATTATGCATAAGAATTTTCAATTATGCATATGTCTTATGAAATGTTTCTAACTATGCAGGTAGTGTATGCGACTTATAAGAAAGGTCATGTACAATCACCTACAAGAAAATGAGGATAAGATGTGTTCCGAAGAACAAGTGATGATAGTTCAAGATTCACTCCAATAAACATACATGAATATGAACTTGAATCTCCGAGGGTCAGAGACACCGTGATAGAAGAAAGAGATTCAAAAGAATATAAGAGAGCGGTAGATCCACCTTAAGAGATCAAGACCACCTTGGGCATGATATATAATTCATCATGAAGAAAAGTATGATAGAGGCCTCATATACACTCTAGTTATGTGGAACAGTTGAGTGACATCATTGATGCAAACCCTTCCAACTATGGAAGAAGCTATGATCAAAGAGTATCGATGATCATGGGGAATGATGTCTAGGATATGGTTCTGAGACCTAAAGGGAAGTCCATAGTGTATTTCATGTGGATCTACAAGATCAAGTATACAAAGCAAGGTTCGTGGTTTGTCTCAGAACGAGAGAGTAGATTAAGGCACGCCATACTCCATTGACCAGACACACTTATCCAGTGAAGTATAAATGTATATCGAGCAAAGAACCACATGTGCAAAAAAGACTTTCTACAATCTCGGCACATCCAGTTACATAAGGAGCTTAAAGATCACCTACAGTGATGAATATCTTAACCTTTGCTACAAAGTTGAAGATGCAAATCTCTAGAAGACAACAAGCTCACAGATTGGTGCAAGAGGAACTTTTCAACAAAGTTCAATGATCTTGGTATCTAGTAACCTGACATGGATACAAAAGAAGATCAGTAGAAGAGGATGCTACCTATCACTCCAGTATAGAATGTTTCGATACACAGAGTACAAAATGCAGAGGGAGGATGATGCTCTGCTTCAGGGGGAGTGATTGCAGAAGATCTTTGAGTTCAAGATGGTATGGCAGGATGTACGAATTCCTGATGGACTAAGTATTTACCAAGAGTAAAGTGGGTTCTAACCTTCAAGGTTGAAAGTGGAAGGCTGGGATATGTCAATGACCTGACATGATGAACTCATTGTAGATACAAAGAGGAAGTGTCGAGGACAGAAATAGAACCTCAAGATGTTTGGGATTGGGTATGATCTCATGAAGAGGTTGATTACATTGCAACATGTTCAGCTTGTAGTGAAGCAATGCAGCGTCACAAAGTATGCTATGGAAATATTAAGAAGATTTGATATGTTGGATTGTAAATCCACGACCACGCCCATGGTTACCAACCTAAAGATGTTATCTGATGAATCATCAGAGTTAGTGGATGTGAATCAATACAAACAAATTATTGGGTCGTTGATGTATTGGACGAATAGCAGGCCAGATATATGCTTTGCCATGAACACCCTGAGTCAGTAGCTAGTTAAGCCTAGATGTGTTCACCTAATTGTTGCTAAGCATGTGATAAGGTACCTGAAAGGTACAAAAAACTTTGTACTATACTATGATAGAGATCATGACTACAAATTGTATGGATATAAGATTCAGATTGGGAAAGAAGTGTCGCATACAGAAAAGAGCACCTTAGGTTGATGTTATTTTCTGGGATCTGCCATGATCTCATGGTTGAGTAAGAAAGAATCCAGTGTTGCTCTCAGCACAACTGAAGCAGAGTACATAGAAACTTTCTCCATTGTTTGAGAAGCCATATGGCTTCGAAAATTGATGACATGTCTATTTGATATGCAGTTGGATACCACAGTGATTCTATGTGACAACCAGAGTTGTATAAAGATGGCAGAGAATCCTGTGTTCCATGATAAATCAAAGCACATAGAAATCTGATATTTTTACATAAGGGATATGGTACTGAAGGGAGCTATAAAACTGCAGTATGTGAGTATCAATGAGAAAGTTGATGATATGTTGACCAAGATTATGTGACAATCTTGGTGTAGTTCGAAAAGACTTTCCTCACAAGGAGGAACAATGATGTTGATGTTGAAGACTTTCCTCGCAAGGAGGAACAATGATGTTGATGTTGAAGACTTTCCTCACAAAGAGGAACCATAATGTTGATGATATAGATCCTTCCTCGAAAGGAGGAACAATGATGATGATACATACTTTCCTCACAAGGAGGAACGATGATGATATGGACCCTTCTCAGAAAGGATAAACGGGTTGAAGATATGGACCCTTCTTAGAAAGGAGAAACAGGTCAAATATATGGACTCGCTTCGGAAAGGAGGAATAAGTCAAAGATATGGACTCTCCTTGGAAAGGAAGATTATGTCAAAGCTATGAACCCTCCTCGGACAAAGGGGGAGCATGTTGATGATATGTATCCTCCCTGGAAAGGGGGAGTGATGATGAGGTTTTCATTGATGATGGGATGGCAGTGATCCAGTATGAAAGAGGCCAAGTGCGCATGAAGATGCTAATAAGGTCCAACATTCACTTGTAGATGATAGTATCCTCTTTTGATGATGGTATTGCGAACAATAACAATATTCTCTTGAGAGTGGTCTTACTAGCCGAGGATGGTCCTGCAAACGATACTCTCGCATGTAGAGTGTACCTACATTCATTTGTAGATGTTGTAGAATAACAATCACTTGGGAGTGGTCCTATTTTTGAAGCTGAGGATTCTCTACGATGATTCGTTACGGACAACAGGTCCTGCATTCACGTGCGTACGAGAAATGCAGTTGCAGACTATACTATTGCATAGAGAGTGTGCCTACATTCACTGGTAGATGTCATAGAATAACACACACTTGGGAGTGGTCCTAGATTTGAAGCTTAGGATTCTGTGTGATGAGTCCTTATGGACGATAGGTCCTGCATGCACATGTGGATGAGATCTGTAGTAGAAGAAGATACTCTCACATGGAGAGTGTTCCTATATTCATATGTAGATGTCATAGTATAACACTTGCTTGGAGTGGTCCTATATTTAACATGTTGAGGATGGTCTATGATGAGTCTTTACAAATGATAGGTCCTACATTCAGTTGCATAATAGATATACATCCAGTTGTAGATGATATGGTCCTGCATTCATTTACAGGTGATTTAGTTGGTTGATACTATGGACCCTCCTCGTTAAGGGGATTAGGATGATGAGGATTGTATCGTCCTTGGACCTATGTCCTAAAGTGATAAGGATTGATAATTCCACAAAGAGATAATGTCTAATGCAGGTAATGTTGCGAAAAAGGATCGAGAATATTGAAGTGTTGTGACAAAGGATCGAGAAGATCGAAATCCTATTGCAAAGGATCTAGAAGATCGAAGTGATACTGCAAAGGATCGAGAAGATCGAAGTGCTGCTATAAAGGATCAAGAATATCAAAGTGCTACTACAAAGGATCGAGAATATAGAAGTGTTGCGGCAAAGGATCGAGAAGATCGAAGTGCTATGACAAAGGATCGAGAAGATCGAAGTGCTACTGCAAAGGATCTAGAAGATCGAAGTGCTGATGCAAATGATTGAGAATATCGAAGTGCTGCTGCAAAGGATCTAGAAGATCGAAGTGCTGCTGCAAAGGATCAAGAAGATCGAAGTTCTGCTACAAAGGATCTAGAAGATAAAAGTGTTGTTGCAAAGGACCAAGAAGATTGAATTGTTCCGGCAAAGGATCAAGAAGATCAAAGTGTTGCTACAAAGGATCAAGAATATTGAAGTGTTGCAGAAAAGGATTGAGAAGATCGATTCGCTGCTACAAATGATCTAGAAGATCGAAGTGCTACTGTAAAGGATCAAGAAGATTGAAGTGTTGTTGCAACGAATCGAGAAGATTGAAGTGTTGTTGTAAAGGATCAAGAAGATCAAAGTGTTACTGCAAAGGATCAAGTGATCGAGTGTTGCAAAAGATCAAAGATGAAGACTCGATGTTATAGAAGATGGTGTTCCAGTACTGAGATATTCTAGTAACTATTCAAGTCACTGATGATTGTTTAAAACTTCCTATATTATTGTATAGGTGTATCAACTTAATGATTTTGCAGATGCTCTCTCTCTCGTTACTTCTATAGTTGATGATGATGTTGTCAGTATAATACCCTTCTCGTTAAGGGGAGTGTTGAAATATTGTAACTTCAAAGGATATTATAAATGTATTTTATTGATGTACCCCAAGGGAGATGCCTTATTCCTCCTTCATGATGTTACTATTGTATTTGATCATCATAGAGTCATGAGGTAAAGCCTCCATTGTAAGTTGGGTCAATAGTACCTTAATGAATATAATATAAATATTGTTTTGTGATTTCCTAGGTGAAGTCAACCCAGACAGTTTAGTGGGGCTGAATTGTTAGGTTAAATGTAAAGTGACAAAAATAGTATAAATAGAGGAGCTGTGTTCCTCATTTGAACATACACTCACTTGTGTGTAGCGCATAGGAGAGAGAGAGAGATATCTACTAGGAGAAGGCGCACTTGTTTGGGGTCTTGTCTTGTACTTTTGATACATCTATATATAGGAATTTTTGTTGGGTTTTCTTCCCCATGAGGGTTTCCCATGATAAATATTTGTGTTCTTTTGTGTGATTGTTCTTGTCTATATTTCCACGATCCTTTTGCATATTGTTATGATGTTTTGATTGTAAATGTTATTAGATATTTTATAACCATTAAAAACTTAATAATTCACCTCATAGGCGATGGTCAGAAGCAGAGAAAATGAAAAAATGCATACTCGTCTACAGGAACAAGTAATCAATCCCACGCTTGGTATTATTACCGCACATGAGAAGGATTCCAATCCCATGTTTGGTTGCCAATGGTGGTATTTGGTGATTGGATAGGCTCTTCACCCACATTCATGCATTATCCTTGCCATTTTAGGTTTGGCTCATTAATACATGGGATTTGGAAATTAATCGCAACTTAAGGGATGATAGAGATGGATCGCTCTCCCCAATTTTTTACAAACATACCTTGTGATAGGTTGCATGCATGGTTTGCATGAAAATAAACATTTTTAAATAGTTTTTTCATAAACATAGTAAACTTGAACTTCCTTGAGACTGTATATCAAACAATGAATTCTATGAAACAACCAGTAAAGAATTATATCCTTTGGGAGGGTTTTAAGGGCTAGATGTCATATTATCATTAAAGGAAAGTTGGGGTCTAAAATGGGCCTCATAAGAAAAATATCCAACCAAAATGGGCCTCATAAAAAAAGAGCCAACTAATAGAATTTCAATAAAAGAGTCAACCATAATGGTTGACTTTGCATATTTGTCATAAAAAAACTATTTTTTCTTCGAATTTTCAACATGTCTCATTGTGGTTTTACTCAAATTTCGAGTAGGAGTACTCGTTGGATGCATAAATCAATTTGTATCCACCCACCCCATGAAAAATGAGATACATTTAAAAATGTGTCAAAGTAACACGTTTATTAAATGTGTTTCTCATTTTTCATGCAGTGGGGTCCATCAAAAGTATGCAATGTGGTTACCCATTGGATTCAGAATTGAATTCTGCATCCAACGAGTTCTCTCACTCAGAATTTGAGTAAAACCACAGGGAGATATGTTTAAAATACGAAGAAAAAAGTAGTTTTTTTCTCTTCTTCATAAATTCAAAAATATTATTTTATTATGTTAACTATTATTTTATTATTTTCCTTAGGAGACCCATTTTAGACCCCAAATTTTCTCTAAGGCACCACTAAGTCTCCCATGATGACTAGATTCCCAATTTCTTTCTTTGACTTGCCTTAACCCTTACCAAAAGGTGAGAGCCTCTACTAGATTATTTGTGGAAGTTCCTAATCCCCAAGCATAGGTGTGTTTTGCATTTCCTCTTACCACCCCCCACCACACACACACACACACACTACTTCCACCCCTAGCTACTTTCTCTTTGTTAGAAGGTAGTGAAAATATCATTTCCTAGGTAGCCATGTGGAAAAGAGGAGGATAGGTTGACCCGTCAAGGCATAGTGGTTAAATAAAAGTGGAAGAAGATCTTAATCAAATTCTCATTGTGAAATTGATAAACAAGTGTGGGGTCTTTCTATTCTCTTTAGTGGATATATAATGTTTATCCACCCAATCTTCGAGGAAACCTTTTGGAAATGGCTAAAATTTAGGATTAAGTCTTGGTCTCAAGATGAAACTTAGGTTAAAATTAGAATAACAATAACAACAAGAGCTGGATGCAGCTTAGTCCTTGCCTTTTAGGTCAAAATTTTATAAGAGAAAAAAAAATTATTCAACCCAAGACAATAAAAAAAGTTATTCAAGAGTAAGACATACATGCCCAAAAATTGACCAAGAAAAATAAAGTGTGTTTGATTTTCTTGAATAATATCACATGCTTGTTATTCATGTACAATTTTTTGAATCTAAAACATGGCCTCATGGTTATGAAGTATCCATGTTTTCTTTGTTGCTTGGAAGTTCTATACCTACTCCTTACGGTCAATTTGTTAAAAGCATACACATATATGGAATAATAAATAGTGATGACTTCTTATAAGGGAGTGAAGATTAGGATTTTGAATACCTATAGTTTATCTTTCAAAATTCTTTTATTTTCGTGTTTTTGTTGATAAAATATATTCACACCTTGATTGGTCAAACTAGAAAATACTAACAAAAACTAAGTTGCATTGAACAATTGAAAATTGAAGCACACAAAAATTCTACACATTCAATAGCTTCTATTATGTTCATGTCTTCAATACCCTCGTTTCATAAACATTAAATTATGAACAATTATGTTTCTATCGAAACATTATTCTTAAGTGTATACAAAGACTCTTTCCATTTTGGATAAGAAGTCAATATTAGAGGATTGAAAAGTCTTCTTATCTACAATGTCTTCGACATATCCTTCCACAAGTTCATCCTAATTAAACATTATAACATTGATTTCAAATTAAGAAATATGCAATCTCTCCTTGTATGAAGGAAAACAATCAATATATAAATATTTATTTTCTTGCTGACTTAATGTAATATCCTTTCTGGTAGCACAGTGGTACTTGCTTTTACTTACTTACTATACCAAATCACCTTTGGCATTTAGCCCTTTATTTACCCTCCCCACCTTAGTTATTTATGTATCGCTTCAGCCAAGAATAATCAAAGTATGAGAGGTAAAATGACCCAACCTATTTATTTATGAATGTGTGGCGTGGATACGCCATTTAGAACTTTACTATTGATTGTTATTCCTGCAACCCCTATTCCAACATATGTCCAAAGCATAAATAAATAAGTGTGGGACAGTGTAAACACTTACTTGACACTAATTGAGTTGAATTAGTAAGGAATCATCTACGATTTTAGTCTATATCAATAGCTCTACCTTCAATCCACCCTATGGCAAAACAAAAGCCTAGATATTGGAGTTAAAAAGGTGCTAGATTGGTGCAATCAGAAATCCTAGATTATTATTGTTGAGTTGTGAGATTGAGAGACTAGGAAGAGAATAGAATCTCAAGGCCTCCTTTCAACATATTTGATTCTTTCATAAATATTATGGACTACCCGAGTTCCTCTAAGATATTTATTGGTATTTCACGAGAATCAAAATGGTGTTCAAGCATAGAAGTGAGACATAATCATTAAACATAATAATAATAATAATAAAACATAGTCATTACGGTTTTCTATCCAATATATTTATCAAAATTATCTAGAAATTTCATATTTTAGATTTTCAAAAATTGAAACAAGACATTAAAAAACTCAACGATTTGTTTGCAAAAATTTTCTTTAAAAAAATTAACAGATATAAAAAAGAAAAGAAAAAAGACAAACAACATACATATATAAACAAAAACAGACAACATATATAAACAAGTGTGCATATATGTTTTTTCAAAATTAAAAATGGTTCTTGCTATTCATAAGAATCAAAGAAAAAAGGACATTACAAGAATATTCTCCTTCATCCTTTCATCCCCCAAAACCTTGAAGGCCTATCAAACCCAGTATACAACCAAACTAATACACAAAAATATCCTTACTGTCAACAAGACTTTGAATCCTGCAAGAAGACTAGTTAGAGCATCTTAACAAAAAACATCAAATTGAGCACACACAGAATGTCTTGCAAAGTTCATCTGCATATCCTAATTGACCACAATACTAGAATCAACAAATAACTTCATAACCTTCTTGAATAATAGAACCTCCCATAAATTCTTGAAGATGCATAATTCCATCATCACACTAAACCACTTTTTTTAATAGACTATCTGCTTCAGTGTTGTAAATCTTGGAAATATGTAAAAGAGAGAATTGATTGAAAGAGTTAATCAAGTGTTGGACTCTTCTACACCAATGATGAAGTTGTATAGCCTGAAGCTTATATTTACCCTTCTCCCATTTTACAATTACCTTCGAATCACCAAAAATGTTGATTGAATCAATACCTTTTTTTGTAGCAAAAAGAGAACTCCCCACAAGCCCAATAGTTCTGCCCTTGTGTTGCTTACCAAACCATCTCCCATCCATAAATTGAAAAAATGATCTTCATTGATCCAAACAACCATTCCACTCCCACATCTTGCCTCCAATGAAGAACCATGAAAATAACCAATAGCAGAATATAAAGATGGCTTAGGCTGGTAAAGAATTTTCTGAGCTTTGGACTATCAGATCTAGAAAATTCCTTGAAGAAAATCAAAATTTTTATGCAACACTAATTAATATTGAGCCTAATATTCTAAAAAATTATCTTATTTCACATATTCCATATCGTCCAGCTTATGAATATAGGCAACATCCTGTGATTAATTTTATTGGAAGAACAACTCCTAAAGCTTTCATCCATATTGAAATCACCACAAGAAGATTTGATATTTAAATCTCCACATACGCAAGACCAAAATACTTTGCTGAAACCACAAGAAATAAATAAGTGATCAATTGTTTCAACTTCTCTTCTGCACAACATACAAATCCCTGGACCATTCCAACCTTTTTTCATAATATTTTTCCAAGTGAGAAGTTTATTTTCTAGAAAAAAGACAGAAAACATTTTAGTTTTGTGGGATATGCCACTTCCATAACTTATCAGATTACCATTTTTTGACAAAATGGTTTCGAACAAAAACAATTGCTTCATATGCCTCCTTAGTTGTAATCTTCCCATTGGATTTATTCCATGTCCAAACTATCTTATCCTCTGAAGAGGAAAGTCTTATACTTGCACTATCATTTAGAGATTTTACATATATGTCCCAAGTTACTTCCCAGGCTCTCGAAAGGTCGATGTCTCTAGAAGTTAACCAGTAGCCACCCTTCAAAAAAAACAACGATGGCCTTTTGATTTGGTTGAGAGTAACCATGTTTATATCATCAATATTATCAATAATTTTCAAAGGCAGGGTGTAGTTACCATTGTCTCCTAAGTACGGGTCTACACCAATTCACAGACTCTTACCATTTCCAATATCCCACGCCGCTCATTTCCTAATCCAATAAAAAAATTTAACGAAGTTGTTCCAGATAATAGAATAGACGCTAGAACCAATTTATTCATATCTAAACCAAAACATCAAAGCATTCCTTCTTAGATATTTTGAATGGTAGATCAAACTCCATAGACTATTACCAAAAATATTTTTCCAAAAACTTTTTAAACAAAGAGCTGAATTGAACCAGCTTAAATTCTTAATATAACAACCCCCCTGAGATTTAGGCAAAGCCACTCTCTCCCATGAAACCAATTGAATTTTCTTCTCCTTACCTGTGCCATCCCACGGGAAGTTAATTTTTTTTTTTTATCTTATAAGATTTAAAATGGCTTGAGTGATCATAACTAGAGAGAACCAATACATCGGGATTCCTGTCAACACTGCATGAACTAGTGTTAACCTTCCACCCAAGGACATCAATCTATATGTCCAATAGCTTATCCTTTTTTCAAGTTTTTTCACCAGCCACATCCAATCCTCATTCATGTACTTGTTTGGTTTCCAAAGAAATCCAACATATTTGAAACATGTTTCTAGGGATTCCACCTTGAACTGATATATAGAACAAAGCTCAAGCAAAAATTCATCAATGTTGATGTAATTGTAACTTTGAAATGTATTCACTTGTATATCTTATGTATTGTACCCTGATGTTTATTCCAGAAAGTGTTTGTAATGTAATTGAGTCATGTCATGCCTCGATGTTCCCATCAGGAGGTTCTATAATGTAAACAAGTCATGTCAAGTCATTGTGGGTAACCCTCCTATTGATCAAGGGTTTAAGTCCCCATAGTTGTGGGGCCCTAGGGTTATTAGACTCTCCTGGAGATGTCGGCTCTAGTAAGTAATTGTTAAGGCCAACATGTTGGAGTGGACATTAAGTGAACGAAAGAATATAAATAGAGAGTGAGCCTCTCTATTTATCATACACACACTCACTCATTGGGGCGCATGAGTGAGAGAGAGAAGTTGTTGGGATCAGAGAGAGAGACTACTACTGTCGGGAGATCATCTTTATGTTTTAGGGTTTTACTTTTGGTGTTGATTCTATCTCTAAGGAAGTTGTTGGTTTTTCTCCTTTATGGTCCCAAGGAAAATTCTTTGTGTCTCTTGTCTCTTGTGTTTATTGCTGTGCATGTTATTCTCTCAGTTAAAGATCCTAAGATCATAATGCTAGCTTGAATGATAAAAATCTAACATGGTATCAGAGCTAACCTGAGAAGAAGACACTGTGCAGCTGCAGAAGCTAGGGCTTCTTATTTTTTGGGTCTCTCTCCACAATCCATCTGCAAAAGTATGCTAGGCTGACTCTCCATTGAAGGGCACATCTTTCTATCAAAGCGGAATTCAATTCCGAGCATTTTCAGTTTTCGGTGCAGGAAATTAGGGCTTGCTACAGAAGAGGAATTTTTGAGCCAACCCAGCATAGGATTTCTCTCCTCATCAAAATTGAATTTTAGATACCTGGGTCAAGATTTTTTAGTTGGGTGAAACTTCGGGAAATTCAAACCCTAGTTTGACCTCGAGCCGGAAAAACCCTAAAATACTAAAACTGATAAGTTTTGGTACATTCGCTATATCTAGGGATTGGAGAAGGCTCAGGAGCGGAAAATTTCAAATACTAAATATAAAATCCTAATTTACATTGTTTCCAAAATTCAACCTCATATTCACTATATTCTAAGAGATATGATCCCTCCAAGTTAGGGTTCTAGCCTCTTCCAGGATTCATCCCTAAACAGGACACCTGGGGAGAATTGCTATATATCGGGATACAAAGCTCCAAATGAAATTTATGAAGATTTTCTAGAAATGGTACAGACTTTAATTTCTATGGTAGAAGTGTCAGACCCTGAATATGAAGCAATGACATGTGGAAATCCGTACAACTTCGCTGTTCTGAACAGTCCTGTAACAGGTCACCTTGAGAAAATGATCATAAGTCCCAATTGGTGAAACCAATTTTGATGAAACCTATGGTGTTGAAAAAGGGATAGGTGAGGCTACCTCAGTGCAAAGTTTCAAACACAAAGGAGTAGTAATGTCAGAGATACCGCAGAAACAGTAGCAGGAATTTCTACAGAAGAAATTGGTAAACTAGGGCTTCACGTTCCGGGAGCTTCTCTCCACTGTTTTTAGAAAAGGAGTATATTGGATAGCTCACATTGAAGAGATCTATATTTATATCCAATCAGATCTAAAATATTCCAAGTTATTAAAATTAGGGTTTCTCTAACAAACCCTAGATCAACCAGCTCCAGAACTATGACGGCCACCTCAAATCGGTAAGATTTAATCTTTTGCTATTTTCATTTGAGGATCTCATTTCAAAGTGATCTATCACATCAGCTTGATGATAAGCTTGGTGAAGTTGACAAATTCCAATTACGGAAGTATATGATCTCTCTAAAGAAAATGAATTGGACACCTACATGAGTAGAGAGGTTCCAGTTCCAGAGGGAGATGAGGCTAAAGCCTTACTCAAGAATAAATTGGTCAAGGCCAAGAAGATCATTACTGATTCAATAGAGGATCACCTTATACCACAAGTGTCTTCCCTAAATACACTGAAAGAATATGACTTTGAGAAAATAGTTGAAGAATGTGAAGATCCAGAATGCAGAGACCATACAGTCATACTTCACAAGGGTCTCTCAAATCAAAGAACAACTTGAAGCGGTAGAAGAATAAGTGGAGAATGCAGAAGTTGTGATAACCACCTTGAATGGCCTCCCAGGATCATGGGATTCATTCATGTGAGGAATTTGTGCCAGAAGGAAGTGATTACTTTCAACAGACTCTGGGAAGAAGAAGAATCTTGACTCATAATAAGAGAAGAGAAGATGGTGTTGAAATATTGTAATTTCGAAGAATATTCTATATGTATCTTTTGTGGTCCCCGATGGTCCTACCAGGAGAATCACTTGTATTATCTTGTACCCCGATGCTTCTAATCGGAAGAAATAATAATAGTCATGAGGTTGTCCCCTCTAATTGTAAAGGTGGGTCATTAGCACCCCAGTGTGGTTACTTGAGCCTACATGTGTAACTCGAGCCTACATGATAAACTCGAGCCTACATGTCGGATGAGTTAATTGAAGTGAACGGATGAATATAAATAGAGGTGTAGCTCTCCTCATTTGAGACACACACACTCACTTGAGCAGCGCACTTGTGGAGGAGAGAAGTAGTTGTAGAAAGAGGAGGATCAGGTTTTTGATCTCCTTGCTGGTTTTATCTTTTACCTTTTTGGGGCATCTATATTGAGGAAGCTTTTGCTGAGTTTTTCCCTTTAGGGTTTTCCCAGGATAAATCTGTGTTGTTCTTGTGATCCTGTTTCTTTCAGTGATCCTGTGTATATACTTTTGTTATAAAAATGAAATGAAATACTAATGTCTTAGCTAAGCATATGAAAAGTTAACAATGAATGCAATAGGTTGTTCCTGACCCTCTTTGTTCTTCTGCAACAAAACTCCGGCAATTGTGTCTTCTGATGCAAATGAGAAAATCTGGAAGTCTTTGGAGTAATCAGGACTTATCAAAACAGGAGATCTAGAGATGCAGTCTTTTATGGATGCAAAAGCTTCTTTACCTTCTTTATCCCATTCAAACTTAACATCTTTCTTTAGTAGCTTCTGCATAGGTTTCATCAATTTTGCTAAGTTTGGTATGAATCTCCTTATAAAGTTGATCTGACCATTGAAGGACTGTAGGGCTTTCTTGTTATGGGGTAAGGAAACTTTCTTTATAGCTTCTACTCTCTCTGGGTCAATTTTGACCCCATCTTTGGAAATGATGTGTCCAAGCAACTTACCCTTATCAACTCCAAGTGTTGACTTAGCTGGGATCAATGATAGGCCAAAATTCCTGCATCTCTCAAACACTTTTATGAGATGAGATACATGGTCAGATCTTTCTTTTGAAAAAACAGTAAGGTCATCCTGGTAGATTTCTATTATTTTCCCAATTAACTCAATGAAATCATAATCCATGGCTCTTTGGAATGTTGCACCTGCATTCAAAAGACCAAAAGGCATCCTTAAATACTCAAATGTTCCCCAAGGTGAGGTGAAGGTGGTTTTGTGTTGATCCTCCTTTTTTACTAGCACCTGGTTATATCCTGAGAAACCATCTAGCATGGACACTATACCAGATCCAGTTACTCTTTGCAGTAATGTTTCCATATCAGGTAGAGGGTAATTGTCCTTTATGCATGAAATATTCAAGTTTCGAAAATCGATGCATATCCTCAACTGCCCATTATTTTTTCTTACCACAACCAAGTTTGAGCACCATGATGAATGTCTGGTAGGTGCAATGATGCAAGCTGCCAACATTTTCTGTAGTTCTTTCTGGACCATGGAGGCCAACTTGGGATTTATTCTTCTAAGTTTTTGCCGAAAAGGTTTAGCTTCTGACCTTAGGGGGATAGTATGTTGGGATACGTCATCCCGATAGGATTTTAACTCATCATATGTAAAGGCAAACACATCTCTGTACTCCTTTACTAACTCTATTAAATCTTTTCTTTCTTTATCAGAAGTACCTTTTCCAATTTTTCTTCATCAGTACCAATGTTTATTTCTATGTAATCATCCAACTTTATTGCTTCTTTCTTTTTATATCTGTCTTGTCTATCAAAAGTGTGCTCCCATTCAATAACATTCATGGGAATAGGGTTTCTTGGCTGATCCTCTTGTTCAACATGAGAACTTTGCTCATCCTGATAGTCGATCTGACAGTCGGCAAATTCATGCATATTGTTAATAAATCTTATGATTTGATCATCATCTTGAAAAACTTGCAAATGATCAAGGTTATCAGGGATTGAAGGCCTAAATTTTATTTCAAATTTTCCATCTCCTTTTACCAATTCCTTTGTGAACTCTAATGTCGAAGCTGCAACTGCAAGTCTATCTGCCTCACTATTTTCTGCGTGGGGAACCACTATAAGGTCTAATGCACTGAAATACTCCATGATGGCCCAAACTGTATTTCGATACTTTTTAATCCTTTCACTTTTACATGCAAAAGTTTTCTTAACTTGGGAAATAATTAGATCTGAATCACCTTTGATACTTAACAATCTAATAGCCATATCTTTAGCAATCTCAAGTCCTAAGACTAGTGCTTCATACTCCACCACATTATTGGAAGCATCAAATTCAAGTTTGTAAGCGAAATTGAATTTTTTGTTTGAAGGTGAAGTTAAGACTATACTGGCTCCTTTTCTAGTTTTGGAAAACGCTCCATCAAAACTCATTCTCCATAACTCATCATACTCCTCATCATTAGCCTTTTCTCTGATGGGTATAAGATAATTGGCATAGATAGCATGGTTTCCCAGGTTATTTGTCTCACAAATATACTCATTATCTGGCTCATCAGGATCTTCTACATGATACATACTTTCCTTTTCTCTATATAAGTTGACATGTGCATCTTCAGAAGCCAAAATCATGGCGTAAGTCCAGTCCATTTGAATAGATCCTCCCAAAGATGCATCCCATTTTCTCGACAACAACATTCCCCATCTGTCAGGAACATCTATGACTACTATGTCCATGGTTACACCTTTGGGGTTTGCTATGAGTTCATGGTTTAGCAAGAAACAGTCCAATGTTTCTCGTAGCATGGCCGAAGCAAGATACATAGCAGATTGCTCTGCTAAGTTGTGAAGCCATATGGCTTTGGAAGCTGATATCAGGTCTCTTTGAACTGAAGATGGATACTACAATGATTCTATGTGATAACCAAATTTGTGATGACAGAGAACCCTGTGTTCTGTCGTAACACATAGAAATCTAGTATTTCTTCATATGAGATAAGATGTAGATGATGATGTTTAAGTATTCCCATACTGAAGATATAGATGATGTTTCAGTATTTACATACTGTAGATGCAGATGATGGTGATTCTGTATTTCTATACTGAATATACAGATGATGATGTTTCAGTATTCCCATACTGAAGATATAGATGATGTTTCAGTATTTACATACTGTAGATCAGATGATGGTGATTCCGTATTTCTATACTGAATATAGAGATGATGATGCTTTCAGTATTTCTATACTGAAGATATAGATGATGATGCTTTCAGTATTCACATATTGGAGATACAGATGGTGATAGTTTAGTATTCACATACTGAAGATGTAGATGATGATGGTTTGGTTGCTGATGTGCTAACGAAGCCTCGGTCTCAAGTAAAGTTCGAACACTTTCGAGACAAGCTTGGTGAGGTTCGGAAGAACCTTCCTCGAAAGGGGGAGTAGTGATGTTGCAGTGGGATTGTATCATCCTAGGACATCTGTCCAAAATATATCTGGTAACTTCGGTCTTCGTGAATGAGGATGGATTGCATCATCCTTGAACTTCGGTTCAAAATGTATCCAGAGGTCTCAGCCCCCGTGAATGTGGTGGGATTGCATCATCCTTGAACTTCGGTTCAAAATGTATCCAGAGGTCTCGGCCCCTGTGAAAGTGGTGGATTGCATCATCCCTGAACCTTGGTTCAAAATGTATCCGAAGGTCTCAGCCCCCGTCAAAGTGGTGGATTGCATCATCCTTGAACCTCGGTTCAAAATGTATTCTGAGGTCTTGGCCCCCGTAAAAGTGGTAGGATTGCATCATCCCTGAACCTCGGTTCAAAATGTATCTAGAGATCTCTGTCCCCGTGAATGTGGTAGGATTGTATCATCCTTGAACTTTAGTTCAGAATGGATCTGGTGAACTTCGGTCATTAAGAAGGTGGTAGGATTGTATCATCCTTGGACTTCAGTTCAGAACGGATCTGGTGAACTTCGGTCATCGAGAAGGTGGTAGGATTGTATCATCCTTGAACTTCGGTTCAAAACAGATCCGATGACTTCGGTACTCGAGAACGTGTGTTGATCCCGTAATTCATAGAGGAAGGATTGTCTGAGTTCCACATCTGTGTTGATCCCGTAATTCCAATAGGAATGATTGTCTAAGTTCCACAAATGTGTTGATCTCGTAATTCTGAAAGGAAGGATCGTTAGTAACTCCGTAAAGACCTAAATCCCGTAATTCCTAAAGGAAGGATCATTGAATTGATCCCGTAATTCCAATAGGAAGGATTGTCTGAGTTCCACAGATGTGTTGATCCTGTAATTCCAATAGGAAGGATTGTCTGAGTTCCACAAATGTGTTGATCCCGTAATTCCGAAAGGAAGGATCGTTAGTAACTCCGTAAAGACCTAAATCCCGTAATTCCGAAAGGAAGGATCGTTAGTAACTCCGTAAAGACCTAAATCCCGTAATTCCGAAAGGAAGGATCATTGGTAACTCCGTAAAGACCTAAATCCCACAATTCTGAAAGGAAGGATCATGTTGATGTTTTGATGATGTTGATGTTTTTATGATGATGATGATGTACTAATCGAAAGATCAGAGTGTGATGATGATGATATTTTGATGTTTTGATGATGTTGATGTTTTGATGATAATGATGTTTTCATGATGATGATGTTTTTATGATGATGATGACGTACTGATCGAAAGATCAGAGTATGATGATGATGATGTACTGATGAGAGTATGACGATGATGATGTACTGATCGAAAGATCAGAGTATGATGATGATAACATACTGATCAAATGATCAGTATGTGATGATGACAACGTACTGATCAAAAGATTAGAATATCATGATGATGATGCTGTTCGAGAATTGAAGTATGATTATGGTGCTGATCACGATGTTACCGATCAGGTTGCTGATCGAAAGAACAAAATGCTGAAGAAGTTGTTGCTAATCGAAAGATCAAAGTACTGAAGATGTTGCTGATCGAAATGTTGAAGATGTTGTTGCTGATCGAAAGATCAAAGTGCTAAAGATGTTGTTGATCAAAATGTTTAAGATGTTGTTGCTGATCGAAAGATCAAAGTACTGAAGATGTTGCTGATCAAAATGCTGAAGATATTGTTGCTAATCGAAATGTCAAAATGCTGAAGATGTTGTTGATCGAAAGGTCAAAGTGCTGAAGATGTTGCTGCTAATTGAAAGGTCTAAGTGCTGAAGATGTTGTTGTTCAAAAGGTCAAAGTACTGAAGATGTTGTTGAAGGTGTTGCTGATCAAAAGGTCAAAGTGTTGAATATGTTGCTGATCAAAAGGTCAAAAGATGTTGATGTTGATCAAAGAGTTGTTGTCGTTGAAAATTGAAGACGAAGACTATATGATGTTGAAAAGCTTCCAATGATTTATAGATGTGTTACCTTGATGATGTTGATGATGTCCTCTCCTACTATTTTTGTTGTTGTTGTAGAATACCCTTCTCGTTAAGGGGGAGTGTTGAAATATTGTAACTTCGAAGAATATTCTATATGTATCTTTTGTGGTCCCCAATGGTCCTACTGAGAGAATCACTTGTATTATCTTGTACCCCGATGCTTCTAATCGGAAGAAATAATAAGGGTCATGAGGTTGTCCCCTCTAATTGTAAAGGTGGGTCATTAGCACCCCAGTGTGGTTACTTGAACCTACATGTGTAACTCGAGCCTACATGATTAACTCGAGCCTACATGTCGGATGAGTTAATTGAAGTGAACGGATGAATATAAATAGAGGTGTAGCTCTCCTCATTTGAGACACACACACTCACTTGAGCAACGCACTTGTGGAGGAGAGAAGTAGCTGGAGAAGGAGGAGGATTAGGTTTTTGATCTCCTTGCTGGTTTTATCTTTTACCTTTTTGGGGCATCTATATTGAGGAAGCTTTTGTTGGGTTTTTCCCTTTAGGGTTTTCCCAAGTTAAATCTGTGTTATTCTTGTGATGTTGTTTCTTTCAGTGATCCTGTGTATATGCTTTTGTTATAAAAATGAAATGAAATACTGATGTCTTAGCTAAGCATATGAAAAGTTAACAGATGGGAGAAACTAAATATTAAGCTCTCACCATCCAAAGAAGATCCCTCAAGAGATGAGGAATATGAAAAAATCAACTCTTGAAGAACCTCTTATCCATCTTAGCATTTCGATAAGAAACGATGCTATTATGAATGAAGAAGACGATCAAGATGAAGTCTCAAGAATGAATCTACCCATGAAACAAATAAAGATAAGTATTCAATTGTCATTTCATGATATTGTTATGCATTTGTTTATATTCAGTTAATGTATTATGCATGATAGAATGTTTTCATTAATGACAGTATACTACTAATATGCATGTGATGGGTAAGTAGCTCATGGTGCTATACAACTCTCCATTGCTGCTTATCTAGAATGAAACCTCTTTACTGACATATTGGATTAGTGCACAATTTCAATGTTGTCCTGGTAGAGATGGAAGGAATTTAGAAAGTTTCTGTGAGATATGGATGAATGTTATATTGGCTAAAGTAGTTGCATAATCATATATTTATCATAAGAATTTTCAAGTATGAATATTCCTTATGAAATGTTTCTAACCATACAAATGCATTTGACTTGTAGGAAAGATCGCATACATAATCGCCTACAAGCAAAGAAGGATGAGACTTGTTCCAAAGAACAAGTGACGACAGTTCAAGATGAAGAATAATATGACGAATGCAGCGACATCATTGATGCAGAACCTTCCAACCATGAAGAAGTAACCAAGAAGAAAGGGAAGACCAGTTCAAGAAGAATGATGTCTAGGATGCAGTATCGATACGTGAAGGGAAGTTCATAGTTCCATCATGCAGTAGATGGAAACATCATGGGATACAAGGAAAGATTCACTACGAAGATACATTTGCATCCACTGGAAGTGAAGTCACATGACAGGAAAAATCATGTGTGCAAATGAAAGAAAAATTTGTATGAGCTCAGAAGACACCCATGGGATAACACATACATGAGGAGCTTGATGAAGATCTTAACCTTTGCTACAAGATTGAAGATGAAATCCTATAGAGGATGACAAGCTCACATATGGGTGCAAGAACGCTTTCAAAGATAGAGGATCTTGGTATCCAGTGACCCTAGATGGATACATAGAATATTAGTTGCATAGGAAGCTACTTGTCACTCCAATACAGAATGTTTTAAGTGCATAGAGTATGAAAGACAGAGGGAGTATGATGCTTCAGCGGGAATGACTGCAGAAGAACCTGAGGTTCGACATGGTATGACATGATGGATAGATTACTGATGATGGATAGATTACTGATGACTCTAGGCTTTACTGAGAGTAAAGTGGATTCCAACCTTTGCTTCAAGGTTGAAGGCAGAAGACAAGTGATGCTCCTGTTATGTGTCGATGCACTATTTTCTAGGCATTAGAGAGAATTTGAGGTCAAAAATGGGCCTCCTAAGAGATGTACTACAAAAATATAAGATATATTAAAATATTATGAGTTAGGGGTTTTATG